>CM022545.1:1135503-1372849 GCA_012273795.1 Dendrolimus punctatus
AAAAGTTAAACGTCCGTAGAAGGCAGTGAGTACTTTCTAGGTCTGCTTCTTTCCTGCTTTAAATATTGTCTGTTTTTGTCCAGGACGTCCCTTTCATCTCCAGAACTGCACGGTTGCTAACCAGAGTATTGACTCCTTATACGTGGAGTGCGTTGAGAACTTCGACGGTGGACTCCCTCAGACCTTCCTTATGGAATTGCTGGAGCTTCCATCATTGGCTGTAAGTCTGTTTAATTTTCTTACAAATTAATATTATAGAATATTTTGCACAGTCGGTTTTAACTTATCGTTTAAAACCAGGTCGAAGTAATCTTAATTATGAACTTAGACTAGCCCAATTCAATATGGAATCTTTATCTATTCGTCGTAAATACTTTGATTTAGTTTATTTGTACAAAATTATACATTATATAATAAACTCAAGTGACTTAATTTCACAAATATCTTTTAATATCAGATATACTGCTCGTCGATCACATTGCACTAATCTTTTTGCACTTCAAGTTCACAAAAATAACATCTCTTACTTTAATCCTATTGTTAGAATGGCAAGATATTATAATGAGTTGGCAAGTAACAACACTGATCTTGACATATTTGAAAACAGCTTCTCTAAATATTGCAAATTATTAAAAGATATTCTTGAATAATGTTTTCCAGTGTTTACAATAGATTTAATTAGATAATAGCGTATGTGTGGTGTGTGTGTGTGTGTGTGTGTGTGTGTGTGTGTGTGTGTGTGTGTGTGTGTGGTGTGTGTGTGTGTGTGTGTGTGTGTGTGTGTGTGTGTGTGTGTGTGTGTGTGTGTGTGTGTGTGTGTGTGTGTGTGTGTGTGTGTGTGTGTGTGTGTGTGTGTGTGTGTGTGTGTGTGTGTGTGTGTGTGTGAGTGCTAGTGCGAGTGTATGTGTGTATGTATATACACACATAAGTGTGTACACATGATTAGTCGAATGTTATTTTTTCTGTATGCACCTGTCTTGGATTTGCAATCCAGATTTGTATAGTTACTAATTTAATATTTTAATTTCTATGGTTGTAATTTGTTTTGTGCATCAATAAATTAAAAAAATAAATAAATAATGTACAGCGTGTTTCAGACCTTACGACAATAAATCAGACCATGTTTTCTTCATGACGTACTCTGCCCAAATACAAAAAAAAATTAAGGTAGCTTCTTTGGTTTAGCCACAGGACCTCATTTTTCATTTCAGAATATGACAAAAACATGTATCAGTTATTGTGTCTAAATCGGCAGGTTAGTGACGAATGTATCATGTTGCCAGCTCGTCTCTTCATCATTAAACGCGGAAGTTGTTCATTCTTACGCTCTCGCTCGCGAACCAATGTTTACAAGTGTTCTGTTTTTATTCCCTTTTTATCGTAATTAATTTGTTCGGAAATTGCTTTTTTTTAATTTTGACATTACGGTTGATTTAATAGTACCAAAAAATTTGTATGGAGTACGACCGCTAAAATTATGATTCATTGTCATTTGAAATGAAACACGCTGTATAAGTATTGCAAACGATTGATTATATTTCTGAAAAAAAATAACGTCATTGATAACGTCGTATCTCACATAGGGTATTAAATCCATCGCCATAAAATGAAAGGTCTTAAATCTTCAACATAACACAGATGAAATCTCACCTTTAGAAAGACTATTACTCATTTTCTTAATTTTTACCAGTTGTAACATATCCCCTTCAGAACATGTATATAAATAGGTTAAGAAAGTGGAAAAAAAAGAAAAAGACATTGAAATAAAAATAGACTCCAACACTTATTTTTTCCTTTAAAAGAATAATAAAAGACAAGAAAGGAAACAAAACAATAAAGAGATCTCTGCCCTGACCAGTGTGACCAGATTTTATTTGACGAATCTACTGAATATGGAGGTTAAAAACTACTGAATTCTACCAAAAAAAAGAAAATACTAAAAATCGACTATATTATTTTGCTGTCGTGTTACAACGTAGAAACATGAATGTTTTCTTGATTAAACGATAAAATAATAAAAATAACAAAGAAGCCACCATCATTTAAAGAAAACATTGGTTGTTTCTTCATTTATTTAGATAAAAATGTAACTAAAAATTACATTAAATTCCACATATTAACGTAAGTAACTTACATATGTGAGAAGTGTGTGTGGTATTTTTTTGAAAGATGGAGTAACAGTGGTGGAACAGGATGATGCTAGTGAACGCAAGAATTATGAAAGGTTTGCTTAAGTGGTTTGGGTTTAATGTATCACATTGATTTTGATGTAAAAAAAACGATGTTTCATTTGCATCGCAGGAACAAGCGTCAAAAGTTTATGTAAATGGTGAAAAAAAACATCGTTCTTAAAGTGATGTTTTTTGACGATATATAGATATGTATCGTTCATAAACACCAATATTTTTAACATCGATGTTTCACTTTTGAAAACATAGTAATCCTAACATCGATGTGTTTTATGAGCGATGTTGCATCCCTAGATATGCCAAAAAGTACTATAAAATATATTAACTAAAAAGCGTGAATTCTACTAAAATATACCAAATTATTTTTACATACTAAATTCTTTTGCCAGTACCTCAAAATCTACCAAAAAAGTAGAAATCTACTAAATCTAGTCACGCTGGCCCTGGCACATGGCTGAGGAAGGCGATAATAAATAATAAAAACATTTCCTTCATTATCTGAACAAATATAATAATTACTATATATAGTTCACACATTTTAGAAATCTAGTTAAATCTCTACGTAAATCACTTTTTTAAATGTTTTATTTCTTTTTAAGTATTAAGGTTAAATAAGAAATAAACTAAATAAGATTATAACGGGCGCTCAACATTATTGCGTGAAACCTCACAAGAATATAGAGCGCCCTTAACTTTTGTATATGGTAAAATGTCAATGATTAATAATCTGCCAGATCCGCTACAACGTGTCAACGAATAGGACCCCTCCGTACTTCGAAGTCAAGGGTTTGCCACCTGGTGTCAGCTACAGGATCGACTTGTACGCCGTCAATGCCAAAGGTCGAAGTGACGTGTCCACGATAGAAACTGTCACACTCAAGGGACAGGCTAAGTTTACTGGTAAGTTTCGACGGCCTGTATATCTGTCTGTATGTTTATTGCATGTCATAGTTATTTTTGAATTTGACTCGCATTATACATACATACAACTATCTATTGTAATCACTAATCTCACTTTGTGTTAAAGTCAGGTCTTCGAGTAAAACCTTTTAGTTGCTGCAATTACATTGCAAGTCCTAAAAGCCATATGTTTCGGATTAAAACTGACTGGATCGAGAATAGCGATGAATGGTTTGCATATTGCTGGGGTGTCCATGCTTATGTTGCGAATATATAAGGCCGGCCCGTTAAGACAGAGTTAATTGAGTTTATCTGCAATCGAGGCATTACTAAGTGTACATTCGAAACGGGAATTTTATGTCGACATACTTTTCACGTTTTATTAAGATTATTGAACTTATTTATTTGGTAGAGTTTGTAAGAACTGAGAATCACGTGTGTGTACTACAAATATATAAAATTCCTCCGTGCAGGAACGGAAAAACAATACTAATTCCTGCGACCTGGCAGCCTATCGAACGAGGTGATGTAGTTGCCCGACTGAATGGCTACCACCCCTGGTCTAGAGTATGCCGCCATAACAACCTTGAGTTGTGTTCTGGCATCAGTGGCTAGGTTCCAGTTTCTCCTTTAAGGCCGATAGCATATTTGCAGCACCTCGATATTCCTAATATCCATAGGCAACGGTAACCACTTTCCATCAAAGTTGGGTTGTCAGCCTGTCTGCTGTGCTTCAGTAATAAAAAAATAAAAATAAAGCAAGCAAATTCGTAAAAATATTACTGTTACGAGTGTGGGACTCGAATCAAAATGTCAATGGAATTACAATAGAATTTATTAGAACTATACAAACACGTATAAAACAGGTACAAATATAACTGAATACAACCAGTATTATTCAATAACACGCGCAAAGTCCGTCACTATATCGCTTATCGAATGTACATGTCTTGCATTGATCGTGGTTCTCGCTAGACTCCTTTACCCCACCGTTCGGGCATTGTTTTTGACTAACTATACAATACAACACTTGACCGCGTGGAGTGGATTTTTCCAAGAAAACCTAGTCTGCACACGGGCGGTCATAAAAGAGTATAATAACAATAGGCTATAATCTAATTGCAAATTTTAAACACAAAGTAAACAGAAGAAGTCCAAATGCGGGAAAGGTTATAAACTGCGCTTTATGTCAGGCAGGTGTGCATTCACCTTTGTCGGCATGTAACATTACAATACACAAAAGTAACATTGTACATCTATTCTATATGAACTTCATAAATATTTATACATTACTATGGATAAATTACTGCAAAGTCCGAAATAATATCTAATTATTATAATAAATGGGTCAATAAAATCATTATATTATGCAAAATCCTTCACTCATTGCCGAAATGGAGCAATTCATTTTCTTATCAGGAAAATTGCGTGAAAATTATAATGAAAACGTACAGTTCTCGACTGGTTTTTGTTCTGAAACCTATATTTTGATTTCGCTTGCATATTTAGGGTAACGACCTGGTAGCAGTCACGCGAAACGAAACTGCCTTAATTTAGGTTGTTATTTTATGAAGGTTTACGAAATGAGCTTTGGGAATGCATACGTAATTCATTTACGACAAATTTTTCATCATATGGTGTTCTATATGAATAGTGTCATGTAGGTAGTTTTGAAATAAACAGTTACATCGCCAACTGGGTCCAAGTCGTGATCTAACGGTACCAACTGTACCATTCACAATATTGTCATACACAATACTGTCATACACTCGGCAGACGTCGCTCGTGTTATGGGTAATATACAATGGAGTACTGCGGGGCCTATCCCAGACACCCAGACGGCAGTAAATAACAGAAAGTTCGTTCCAGAAATTTACCAGGCCAGGAATCGATCCCCGGAGCCTCTGCGTTCCAACGAGTCCGGCCTGCTAAGATTTAGCCCGCTCAACCAGAGAAGCCGTCAAAGGCAGAACACAGAACACTTGTTCTGTGATTCTATTATCAACCACCCTCTACATGCCCAAACCACCTTAACATTCCTTTTCCAACTCTTGGAGTTCATACACTTTTTAAATCACGTTTTCTAACAGAAGTTAAGAGATGCTGGTATTTCTTATTTTATTAATTCACACGATGTCTCGACACGTTCGATCAGAAGTTAGCGCGGACGAATTGGGCATGGAGAAAGGAGCGGTATCGAGTTGGTGCGAGAGAGCAAATGTGAAGTGTATATACATTTTTTTTAAATTAACTAATCTACGGACTCTGGTTCCGTACCCTTTTTACAACTTAATTATTGTTGGTTTTTTAAAATTTGTACACGTTTATTGTTTATGTGTTATTATGTGTGACATAAATTTAATGATTTTTGTGTTGTGTTGTGTACCTTAAGAATAAATTATATAATAATAATAATTATTATTTTTGTTTTAGTGTATATACTGTTACAACCTAGGCTCTGACAAAGGCAAATTCAACGTACAAATCTGTTAAAGCATATTTTAATTACCTATCGGCATTTGAACTGATTGTAAGCATTTTTAATCGAAAAAAGGAGGAGGTTCTCAATTCGTCGGGATCTTTATTTTTTTGTTGCTTTTTTTTATTTATGTTCGCCGATTACTCCGTGATTTATGATCCGATTTACGTGATTCTTTTTTTGTTCGACGCGGAATAGCTTCCGATTGGTCCCCTAAAAATTTTACACAGTTTGGCTCAGTAGTTTTCATTTTATGAACATTTTTTATGAAGAAAATTTCCTTTTCGTTCAATATATAAACCGATTACTCTGAGATTTATGATTCGATTTACGTGATTCTTTTTTTTTCGACGCGGAATAGCTTCCAATTGGTCTCCTAAAAATTTTACACAGTTTGGCCCAGTAGTTTTCATTTTATGAACATTTTTTATGAAGAAAATTTCCTTTTCGTTCAATATGTAAACCGATTACTCTGAGATTTATGATTCGATTTACGTGATTCTTTTTTTGTTAGACGCGGAATAGCTTCCAATTGGTCTCCTAAAAATTTTACACAGTTTGGCTCAGTAGTTTTCATTTTATGAACATTTTTTATGAAGAAAATTTCCTTTTCGTTCAATATATAAACCGATTACTCTGAGATTTATGATTCGATTTACGTGATTCTTTTTTTTTCGACGCGGAATAGCTTCCAATTGGTCTCCTAAAAATTTTACACAGTTTGGCCCAGTAGTTTTCATTTTATGAACATTTTTTATGAAGAAAATTTCCTTTTCGTTCAATATGTAAACCGATTACTCTGAGATTTATGATTCGATTTACGTGATTCTTTTTTGTTAGACGCGGAATAGCTTCCAATTGGTCTCCTAAAAATTTTACACAGTTTGGCTCAGTAGTTTTCATTTTATGAACATTTTTTATGAAGAAAATTTCCTTTTCGTTCAATATATAAACCGATTACTCTGAGATTTATGATTCGATTTACGTGATTCTTTTTTTTTCGACGCGGAATAGCTTCCAATTGGTCTCCTAAAAATTTTACACAGTTTGGCCCAGTAGTTTTCATTTTATGAACATTTTTTATGAAGAAAATTTCCTTTTCGTTCAATATGTAAACCGATTACTCTGAGATTTATGATTCGATTTACGTGATTCTTTTTTTGTTAGACGCGGAATAGCTTCCAATTGGTCCCCTAAAAATTTTACACAGTTTGGCTCAGTAGTTTTCATTTTACGAACATTTTTTTGTTCCCGGTTCTTGGGACCTATATTTTTTCAGAAGCGCGGCACCATTCGTAAGTCCACCCATACATAGCTAGACACTGAAAAGTAACAAATAAAAAATAAAAACTTCGTTTAACAAAACCAACTTCAACAACTAAAAAACTGAAATGTATAAAATAACGTATTTCTAAAGCTATTATTATTAATATATATTATTTAAAACATCTTGATATCGTTGCAAAGTAAATCATAAAAATTACTATAATATTTTGAAAATTACTAAGCACCGACTTTAAGATGTTTTACATAATATATATTAATAATAATAGCTTTAGAAATAAGTTATTTTATACATTTTAGTTTTTTAGTTTTTGAAGTCGGTTTTTTTAAACGAAGTTTTTATTTTTTATATGATCGAATTCTTTTGTTTACTTATTTATTGGCATACGTTACTGTGTGGAGGACAGTCTATTGTCTTATTGTACTCGCTCATTAGCATCATTAGCCAGGTGTTTTAGATTACGATGACAAGCTGATTCTATCGAAGTTACAATACGGGCGCGACGACGTACATTCAGGAATCTAATAGTGACGGACTTTGCACCTTTTATTGAATTACGACCTCCGGCATTACGTTTGGATTTGTTGTGTTTGGTTATATTTGTACCTGTGTTATACGTATTTGTATAGCTCTAATAAGGACTATAGTAATTCTAACGGCATTTTAATTCGAGTCATGCTAAACTCGTCACAATACAATTAACTGCTAAATAATAGATGGCGTTAACACTAGTGCAACTTTCAAAATCATACATACATATATAACTTCACGCCAGGTCCCTTGCGGGGTAGGCACGAACAACAGAGCGCCATACAGGCTTATTCTTACACATTTCACTTGCTTCTTTGACATTCATAGCTCATATCATGCACGCTCGTCTGTTCTTAAGGCTCCTGACATCACCTTCTGCTAATACAAGATCAATTTGATCACAGAAGGTGTGTCGTGGCCTTCCGCGACTTCTGCATCCATCCACTTTTGCATTGTATATCTGTTTAGTCATTCTTTCATCATACATACTACATCATACTTTCAAAATCGATTTAAATTATGCAGTTTCTCACCTTACCTATTCAAAAACTAAAAGTACAAATTCAAATTAACATACTTACCCGACTACACCTCAACATAGACGTTCGCTATGCAAAATGGTCGCGTGAATATTTATAATTTCTTCAACACTTGAATAATCGCGTGGTTTGTTTTCATATCGTAAAACTGCACCATAATAATGTGAACGAAGCGTTTAAACTGCTTGTAATTTTTAACACCCGACAAAAAAAGAGGATTTTATAAGCTTAATATTATCTATGACGTCATAGGTTGGTACAAGTAACTGGAGTCAAAAACTACATTCAATTGTGTTTTGAAAAGTAATTCAAATTATATCTAACCAGCGGCCCCGGCAGACGTTGTCCTGTTATGAAAAAATAAAAATCTAGGACCCGATCCCAGCGCCACCTACTGGTTCCAATTGTGGATTTAAACGGGGTCCCACTGAAACACAAAAACAAAATCACCAAAATTGTTCCGGGACCACATCATACATGCGCGGGCAATACTTAATACTTATTTGGCTATAACTCTAATACTTACATTTTAAATATCGCGATATCTTTTGAATGAAACGTCCGAATTGAATAATTCAAAAAGTTCTAGAAAGGCTTTGAATTCATCTTGAATATGGAGTAATTTATTTTGATAAGGATTACCAAGGTACAAAATAAAGAGTTTTAGAAGCGACGGCATTTGAAGAATTTAAAAAAATGAAAATAAAACACTTATTGTGAGATAACTACAATAGTTAGACATATGGTTACGCAGAATTTCTTGTAGACAATTATATGTTCTGCAAAGTGCTAGTACATTGTCTTGTTCTATAATCAATAGTTTTCGCAGGGCACGCCATGTAAGGATTTTTTCGGGTCTTTTTTTACACCTTGAGTTAAATTATTGAACTTTTAGTAAGGATCCCAAATTTTTTTTAAAATATGGTGTGGCCTATAGCCTTCATCGATAAATGTACTGTCCAACACTGAAAGAATTTTTCAAGTCGAACCAGCGGTTCCTGAAATTAGCGCGTTTAAACAAACGAAGAAACTCTTCAGCTTTATAATATTAGTATAAATATGATATTGTGATCTTGACAACAACACAATACAATGTTGCATATAAAAAGTATATACAGCCTTGGGTTATGTAACCAAACTAAGGATCTTTCTTCAACAGTTTGGTTACATAACCCGATGCTCCACCGTGTCGTCGTCGCGCAGTCTGAAGGCCCTTTTGAACCCTTTGCTCTCTTCTCTTTGCTTTCACTTCGCTAGCCCGTGCGAGTCTGCCTTCGTGCGCCAATTGTCGCGCTTATATATCCGGTCGACACTCTAGAATGAACCTTATTACGTCATTCAATTATAGGTCTATCCTTGTCCAACAAATACTTACTGTACTGTCGTCCTTGTTATTTATTATGAGTTTTTTCTCGAGTACATCTATCTCGTTTTAACATTTGTGTGGTCCTATATTTCTGTCCTTGTCTTCCGTGTTACGTTGTATATTCGCTACGCGTATCTTAATCATCGGATCCCAAATTGTTACTTGGTAATTTTACTTACTGTTAACGTTGTCAGGTGATTCATTGTAATCAAATTATCTTCCTCTAATAGGGGAAAGCAACACATTGGGAATGTCTCCGGTGCTCGCGTCTATCGCAGCGATGTCAGCACTTCTGGCCACGACGGTTTGCGGTGTATTAGGCTTTCTTTACAAGAAACATGCGAGTCGCCACCGGCATCTACCCGCAAAACATGCGCCGCTCAGGTAACGCTTTTTGCCTACATCCTGGACTGATAAATGTGTTGTTTTGCGTTAGGTGTTGTTTACAAAGTTATCATTAATATGTGCATATTATGATGTATGGATCTTTGAATAATGCTAATATTTTTAAATTTATGTCATGTAAATAATTAAATCAAAATATACATATACGGTCTTATTCATAGAGAGATACAGTACGTTTGAACGCTTAATTAAGAACTATAATATGTATATGTGAAAAAAAGTTGTTTCCCCGTCGCTATCATACGTCATTCCAATAAGCTGCAGTTAAATCTTGGTCGGAAAGCCCACATCGCTTAATCAATTTTTATAACGTAATCTCCAGGTCTAATTATATTTTTTTTGTGCAGGAAATTTCCTGTTGCATGTTTTTCAGTCAGGATTCGAACCCATGACCTTCGAAACGCTAATTTAAGAAGCTAGAATGTTACTCACAATACACAACTCTATATGTATACATAGGCCGATATTAGTCATATTTGTACACAGCGAAGCAATGTACGTGGAGCGGTCACCAAACTGCCCGACTCCGGTCAAGCAGGACTCTGAATCCAGGGCCAGCAGCGCTGAGCCCAGGGACCGGGAAGGGAGGGTGGAGAGGGGGGCGAGGGGTGCACTTCTGCACACCTCGGAACCAAGAGACAATGACGACGCTGATCCAGATATCATACCTTGTCTGTATGGTGAGTTGTATTTTTATAAATACAATACAACACAACACAATCGAATACAATGCAATATGATACGATACAATACAATGCAACGCTCTTTATTGTATACCAACATTACTGAAATAAATACTCAATAATCTTAATTATTATAATTATTATAATTGTATACAATGAAAGAAAACTTATTTGTATTGTATTCTACTCATAGTCCCTCAAGACTATAATTAGAATACTGAACCTAGATCACCGTCTTCTATGGGTAAGGTGCCCAGAAGGCTGGCTACGTTTCCACGCTCGATCGCCATACTGGTCCGTTGCCCGAGGTAAGCACCAGTCCTCTGATCACCTGAAGAGTCAATAAGTCGTTTCGATAAATTTTGGTAGAAGCTCATGGCCTCAGGACCCCACGGTCTAAGCGTCTCGACAGCCAACGGCACAAACATGTAACTCTCACTGAGGGTCGCATATTTGCACCGCTTGAGTGATTAAGTTGTTTCCGCCGCCGAACCGGCTGATCCAGACATGTAGGTAAATGGGATACGGCCTACGTGTCTACGCAAGTCGCATCCCACACCAAAGGCTTGGCACGCTGCCAGGGAGTTAGAGTCAATCTCAATAATCTCAAAAACTAGAAGATACCATAGCTTTGCTGCTTAAAGCAATTTCCTTCAGGCAACCTGCCAGGTGGTAGGGCGTTTGCCCGACTGGATGGCGACCACCCCTGGTCTAAAGTATTTCGCCATAACAACCTTGAGTTGTGTTCCGGCATTAGTGACCAGGTTCCAGGCTCCCTTAAGAGAACAGCAGCACATTTGTAGCACCTTTGGTGTTGCAAATATCCATAGGCGATGGTAACCGCTATCCATCAAGTGGGCCGTCTGCCTGTCTGCTGAAATCCTGCAATAAAAAAAAACGCCTTTGTATGGACAAGATCTAATTGTAAACATATCGCTGGCGAGCTAGCTATCTAATACCTAAGTATAAAACATATTATATATAGTTATAAAATATAATATATACGTACATATAGAGGGGGATCTTATTAAAAATCCGGTGTCCCCCCACCTTCCCCTACATACTATTGAATACAATGTAAGAAAACTTAACTTATTTGTATTGTATTCTACCCATAGTCCCTCAAGATTATAAGTAGAATACTGAGCCCAGATCACCGTCTTGTATGGGTAAGGTGCCCGGAAGGCTGGCTACGTTTCCTCGCTGGATCGCCATACCATACATATAGATAAACAATACATAATAAACACTTCAAAGATAGTGCTCCCTGTTGCTAGCCTGAATTGAGACGAGCAATATCAAAGTACCCTAGCCAGTAAGAGCATTGAGGACTGTAATCTCTTGAAACATGTTGATCTTGTTAACTTTAATTACTATTTATTAAATAATTTATTACTTTGTTTCTCAAAGAACAATACAAATACAAGAGAAAATACATTATTATAAGTTTAGTAAAATACATCAAGTATTTGTAGTACATATAAGTATAGTTAATTAAAACTAATAGTTTTATCATCTATACCAGATTATATGTTACATTTATAGGTATCATAAAGACATAATATCAGATTTAATATTTGTCTATCTGTCTGTCAGTGTTTAAATAAGTTTTCCCACATATTTCTTAAGTATAGTTGGGGATTGTTTTGCTTTACATTAATTTATGCTCTGTGTCTTACATGCGCGCGCGTCGCTGACAAAATGGCACATGCTAGTGATGTGCCAAATTAATTTGTATGATTGCTAGTGATGTGCTAATTAATTGATATGGTAGCTAGTGATGTGCATTAACGTTCCCCCCGGCTTTGAAGGTTGATCTTTAATTATTTCTTCATCTAATGGAAGTGGACAAGTCCGATTAAATGCTCGTGTGATGAAGCCTTTTCTGATTTGTATGTCAGCTACTTCGTGTTAATTTTTATGATGAATTAGAGTTTACCCCGCGGCTGCGCCGCGGGTTAACCTCTAGTGCCTGTCTCTTGTTTAAAGAGCAAGTGCTACAGGTTATATTATATTACAATATTTTTATGTATTTGCCCACGGAAGATTCACTTCATTTTATATCGCTATATATACACTATCTCCCGTCTATCTGTCAACAAAATAAATTACAAAAACGACCAAAAAGGCCAAAATAATCAAAATGGTCAAAATGACCAAAGAGGCCAAAATGACCAAAAAGGAAAAATTACCAAAAAGGCCAAAATGACCAAAAAGGCCAAAATTACCAAATAGGCCAAAATTACCAAAAAGGCCAAAATGAAAATTATCTCTTGTCCATCCTCAGTATTTAATTTACATACGTGCCGAATTTCAGCCAAATCGGTCCAGTAGTTTTCCGTAAAAGCATAACAAACAAACAGACAAATATGATTTTATCCCGGAAACTATCCCATTTTTCGGGATAAAAAGTATCCTATGTTCATCCTCGATATCGAAAATATATATATACTGAGTTTCAGCCAAATCGGTCCAGTAGTTTTTACGTGAAAACGGAACAGACAGACAGACAGAGTTACTTTCGCATTTATAATATTATAATAGGTATGTGTATGTGATGTGTGTCTTGAACGACTGAGTGTGCGTTTACAGAATTATTAGACGAGTGTAGTATGTATAACATATATGCATGACCTTCAAAAATGTTTCTTTAGTGAAACTTATTTTGAATAAACAAATTACTTTAGTTGGGGGCAATGATGCGACCAGGAGAGTAAAAAGTGCAACAAGAGAACTTGTCGTAACTATATAACAGTTAATGATTGATTATCTGACTATGAGCGCGGCCATTCTTGAGCAGATCTATTTTCCCTCAACAGAAAGAAGGCCAGTGTCGAACGGGTACATGAGCCTGCAGCGGCCGCCGTCGACCGGCAAGCTGAAAATCAGCGGCGAAGACATCCGCTCAGAGCCTGACGGTGGTGCCTACTTCACAGACTACCGGAAGAAAGACTATAGGATACCATTAACTAGTGTAAGTCACCTTCCATAGCAGGTGGGCTTAAAAGTCGCAGGGGGCAAAGACAAGTAACAAGGTAAACTGGAACATTGTTACGCGTCGTGAGACTCGAATTAAAATGCCTTTAGAATTACTATCGAGTTTATTAGTACCTACTATACAAACACGTATAACACAGGCACTAATATAACCGAACACAAGTCCAAACGTAATGCAGAAGGTCGTAATTCAATAAAATGCGCAAAGTCCATCACTTATTACATTCCCGATTGTAGTACACGTCTCTATTCACTCGTGGTTCACGCTCCATCAGGCCATCGTTTTATACTGCACAAATGCAATGTCTCCGTATTTAAGTCGGCTTAATCCGCCACATCTGGCTAATGACTCGGCCGCTAACTGCCACAAAAGAGTACAATAAAACAATGGGCTGTTTTCTAATCACAATTTTTAAACACAAAGTAAACAAAAGAAGACGATGTTAAAATAATTGCCAGCAGATAAAATGTGTTTTATTTCAGATATATTTTGTTTTTGTTGGGACCTGAGTTGTAACGCTATATTTTTTATAGTGGCCTAATGGCTAGCTCACGCGTCCCAAACTGGAAGGTCGCGGGTTCGATCCTGGTCGGAACGCATGCGCCAAGTCAGTTTTCTGATTTAATGTGCATATTGTTCCAATTACCACGTGCTAACAACGGCGAAGGAAAACATCGTGATGCTACCTGCCCATCGAGATAACCGATGTGTCAAACCTGCCAAGCCGCCTTGGACAAGCGTGGCGGGTACACTGTTCGTTTCGCCCTATAATTGGAGGCCTGAGCCCAGCAGTGGGACATTTATGGGCTGTTATTATGTTTTTTTATATATTCTGAATCTAGTTTAGAATTTTTTTATTTATTATACTTTCTACTTTTGCGCTTACTCACAGAGCGGAACTATTAACGAGTCTGGGAGGATGGTTGTTTGGCCCGTCAGATTTGTCTGGCTCATTGGAAAATATTATACTTGATAATATATATAAAATTCAGCCTTTAAGATGACTTAAGTTCCCTCATGTTTTTAAGTGTCTGTCAAAACTTATGGCCCACAGAAAGTGTCTGGCAACTGTATATTTTTGTTTATGATAATATTATATATGACATATATAAAAACTAGCCTTGCTACATTGACGTAATATGGCATGGTTTTTACCAGCTTGGATACCTGCTACCTGAAAAAGCGCCCCGCTTTCGACTTAGCGAGTATCTATTCCTTTCTAAATTTACGTTAAACTATGGATCCTAAAAAATTCATCTTTCCTAAAATCTGGGGTGACTGAGATCTAGAGCTATATAGCATAAAAGTCGAATAAAACGCCTTTGAACACTTTTAATGCGGTCTATATATTAAGGCCGCTTTGAGTTAATATTATTTATTTACAGATATAATAAAATTGTAGAGGTCGATTTTTTGTACAATGAAAAAAAAATGCTAAAAACTAAGTCAGGGGAATGTAAGAAGTGAAATAGAACTAATTTAGATTTTTTTAATTTTTTGTTTCTCTGTTTGTATCGACTAATCTTCGAAACGACTGGACCGATTTACATAGAATTTTGTATGGTGATAGCTTATATCCCTGGTCAACATATAGAATATTTTTGATCCCGAAAAATTGAAAAGCTCCCGTGGGATAGTTAAAAAAACCGCACCATGCGGACGAAGTCGCAGGCAGAAGCTAGTTTATTTATAATGTCGCTTACGTTGTTTTTCCATAGCAGGCTCGAATAATGATCCTAACTGTGTAAGTACATTGTTCTCACTCGAGTGTCAGTCTGGGTGTCTTTCGAATCACCTGTTTCTGTTGTTGCAGTCTTACCATAGTTTAGGGCGCGTGAACAAGGGGGTGAACGCGTGCAGCCCCAGTTCCGCAACGGGGGTGACTTCGTCCCTCACTGCGCACAGGCTGCGGCCCGAGGTGGTCACAACGTCGCATCGAGTCCAAGAGAGTTGTATATAAAATATATCAAATAAAACCCTCCGACTGTAAATACATATTTTTATCTAAAATATTCTGTTGGAAAAGTTTTTTTAAACCAATTTTGGCTGATATTAATTATTTTTTAAAAAAACATTATCGAAAGCTTGAATAAAGTAAAGAAATTTTTATTCTCGATATGCAACGCCAAAAGTCTCTCAAAACTAACTTAAAAATTGAACCTACTTTAAGTACCCAAATATAGCCAAAAATATTTCTAACTTAGGCAAAATTGCTTAAATTCCCTTATTAGTAGTTTAGTAGTCTAAAACATGTGGAGATTAATTTATCTAACGTACTTATAGTAAAATTTGCTAACTATAAGTCATGCGCAGAAGGTTTGCCCATGACATCCATTCCCTTAGTACTACTTAGACAAGCCCCGGTCTCGGTCGTAGGAGGCGTGAGGGGTGACCATCGGCAAACCTTCTGCTCATGATTAAAATGAGGAAATTTAGGTACCTTTGCCTAATTACCTGGCAACATGGCGTTCAATCTTTGTGATAGTGTTACCAATGATCTAAGTACGTTTTCCATAGACGTATGGTGTCTATGTTCAGAGGCTATTAAAAAAATTTGAAAACATGAACGGATGAAGGAGTTATGTAACATTTTAATTATGAACCTAAAAGTACAATTTGATTAAAACAAACAAAAAGTTATGAAAAAAGAAACCGAATTCAAGAGTTAGTAAAATGCGAAAAAAAAACTACAATATCTCGAAGTCGTCGCGGAGTAAACCATAAAAATTACTATATTATGCAAATGCAAATTTTCCATTTTTTTTTTATTTACTTAGCACTGACTTCAAAATGTAAAAATAGATATTTTTTGTTTTTTAGTTACTCTTGTAGTCATTTTCTTTTTTGCTATATTTTTTTATTTTTTGCTTATATGTTATATATCTGGTGTGTTCAATAATAATGAAATTATTTTTAAACTATCCTTAAGCTATACTGAATCCAACGCAACAAGATTTTTCAAAATCGGTTTATAAAGTCAAAAAAACTCGAATTGAGAATCCTGGTTAAAATTAGTTTTTTAACTTTTTCCCAAACGCATGTCTTTATTTAACATACATTTATATATTCAGTCGGCACTCGTCAATATTGTAAAATTATTGAAGTGATAACTTCTTATGGGAGATTCTCACACTCTGATTGCTTTCCCTTTCTCTCACGCATACGGCAGCCGTAGGAAGACTAAGTTATCACTTCTGTCGGGCGTGACGAGACGCACACATTTTATGGCGAAAAAAATTGTTATAAAATTTAGACGTGATTTCGTAGAAGAAAAAAATTGGACACATAAAGCCTTGCAACAGAATATTAGAGTAATAACTAGGTAAGTAATGACTGTGTTCCTTTATAGTCCTAACATTTTTTGTAAAAGTATTCTAACGAATTTTCTGTAAAGAGAAATATAATGTAATAATGTAAATTAATGTTGTAATATTCATGTGATATGATTCTTTGAGAGTATGTGTTGCCGACGTACAGTTGTTTTATGACTTAATACTATGCTTACTTAAGCTGCTTTAATACTTTCGTGAGTACATAATTCAGTATGCCAAGAAGTATATTCTCACTATTCTTCTACTACAATATCGTCAATATGGCTAACCATTGGCGTCATAATGACTGATTTATTATACTTAAATTGTTTGGAGACTATGTGAGTTTATTTTAATTTTTTTTCGTGAAATCCAGTTTTCTTTATAAGAAAGTTTGTGTTGGCTACGAGGTATTATTAGAGTTTACTCCGTAAACATTAAATAAATCTAGAGCTTCTAAAATCAAAACAGCGTATCTCAAATGAATGGATATTAATTTAGATCAAATTTCAATGCATTAAAGATCGAAGTTGTATAATAATAATTGCGCTTAACCTAATTGGAAACATTGTATCTTACACTGCTGGAAATTATTTTAAATCTTATCTCATTGCTTTAAAAGTCGATATTTTATAATAAAACAAAGGTAATGATTGCTTTAACGCTTAAATTATTTTACTCCTCATAAAATTATAAAATTTCCATACCGCTTCATACAAAAATTCTTAAGGAGTTAACTCCGAAAATCGTCAGCCATTGCTATCTAAGAACGACCTAAAATTTCGTCTAGACTATAAGCAACGTATGGCTGAGGTAACGTGCTTGCTTAATAGTAACGCACGGATAATATTCTGGTTCAGTAATTGTGGTCTATAAAGGAGAGATTTGACCTTGATCCTTGCACTATAAAAGCAGAAGCTCCACCAACCTTGAGATCGTCTGGCTCGGTTCAGGTTGCACGCAGGAACAGCACACGGCACTTAATTCCGCTTTTAGAGCCAACACTTCGTCCTTCGTACAAGGTTTTCAGAATGGTAAATGTTCTTGGCAAAGCCAGTTATCTCAATAAATACATTAATTTTCGAAAAGGTATTAGCGCACGGCGCGGTGTGATCTCGTAAAAACGTTGACTCAAGTGTCCAAAATGACTGTCCTTATTCTGCTCTGTATTGGCCGTAGTAAAACAGAAAGAGGGTAGACAGCAAAATTAATGAAGCGATGTTCTACCTACTTCATACTAGGCAAGGACCGAACAATAATGAATAAATGAGACAATTTATTACTGTATACAACCATTCTGTAGCTTAGGCGACATAATAGTAGCGTATTATTATAGGCTAAATGTGAGCGATAGTCGCCGATCTGTGCTCAGCCTAATGTACAGTGACAATAAGCGTTCGAGATGTTAACTGTAACAACAATTTTGTACGTCGTCAATGGTTCGTGTAATTGGTTGAAGCCCGAATCACCCTTTTTAACGTTTACTTTGCAAATGAAACTATTTAAAAAAAGCTCAATGTGTGTATTGTATTTATCTGATGTTGAAAGAACGTTTAATTTATTCAAATTGGAAATAAATGTTTATTTTGTATGCATTGGTGAACTGTTGTTAAGTACAAATGGAAAATTGTTTAATGATATAGGTACATCTGAATTTAATTGTTTTGGACAATTGGATGGAATTATGCAACTCTGTACCAATTTTCAACTTTCGCGAAGTTAAGTTAAATATACAGAATAGTTCAAAATAATGTATTTTGTATATCGTAATAAGATCCACGGCATGAAGTTTAATATTTTCATGATAAGTTTTATACAGTTTTTTATGAACATCTTAATTATCTTATAACTACCACTTATAGTAAAGAAGAATACTAATCCAGTAAATAACGTAACACGCACCCCAATTACTGTTGACGCCACCAGTTCATTGCTGCTTCTTCATAAAGCAATAAACTTCGTAAAGTTTCTGACACAGAAAATGAGCTATTTAAGACTTTTAATGATTGATTTGAGATTAAAATATATTTTAAATAATAAGGCTTGATTAAAATTTTAATTAATATTTTCTATAAAAAACGAAAATGGAATGTGATTGGAGCGGGTGTTTTATTGATTGATTCTCATTTCTCAATAATCTCTTTTCATGCCTATAGGTTGGTTATTGTTGGCATAATTGCGTCCATTTATATATTACAATGTTTTGTTTTACTGATTCCATATTGTCAACCTTCCATAATATAAGATTTTAATTAAATTCTATGCACTACAAGGATATCAGATATATAAAAAAATATATCAGAAAATAAACTGAATTAAAGAGAATTTTTTTTTCAATAAAGTAGTAGGTTGGTATAGAATACGTAACCAATATCTACGTAAGCGAAATAACTTTAAAAAAATCTTGAACAATTTTTTTTTTCCAAATATATATATTTTTTATACATAGCAATGTCAAATGGGTTTTTTAATATTTATGTTTAATTATTTAGAAAACATTTCCATCACCCTGTCAGTTTGTACGTATGTAAAAATGTAAAAAATACTTCTATATGTAATCAAAATGAATGAAATCTAGTCTAATATTAGGTCTAACGGTGCTAAGTATTGTACATTTTAAAAAAAACTGTGTATGTCATTTTGTGAGACTTCTTAACATGTTTCACACGATTGTACTTGTAAGTTTAGGCTTTGTACACACGACGCGATCATTGCATCAAATCAATTATTGTCGTCGTGTTGCATTTTATTTGCACTCTTACAATTGTAGGATTGCTGTCCCGAGTAGCTCAAAACTAACCAGGTGTTGGCGGTTGTCTTGGTTTGGTTGTCTTAGGCTGGTGTGCATTGATTTTTAACCGATGATTAAAATAAAATAATCGATGAAATTGTATGCATAAAAAGTGATTATTTTATTTTAACCGTTGATTAAATGTCGGTGCACACCAGCATTAGTCTGGTGTGCACCGAAATTTAACCAATGCTTAAAATGAAATAATCGCTAAAAATATATGACTAAACATTGATTATTTTATTTTACCCACCGATTAAATATCGGTGCCTTAACTGTTCACTATCAGTTATTTGCGTAAAATTTTTCAAGCATTGTAAGGTTTTCTATTGTCAATCACTAATCTCTTTGTGTTATGGTCAGCCTTAGAATAAAACATCAGAAAACGTATTTATTGTTAATTTTCGCTGCAATTTCATTGAAGCCATGTTGTTTCATATTACGCTTATAAATTTTAGAATTTCAAGTAATGCATTTTATTGTGGGTCCGTTTCTGTTCTGCTAATATATACGGTTGGCCCATTAAGGCAAGTATAGATAACGTTTTAACTTACCGATATTTTGGAATCGTAAAATATCACCCTATCAATAAATAATAACATATCAAGTACATATTACAGTTTGTATATAGGTAGGTATAATTAGAATGAAGTTTCATAAAATGTCGTACAATTAGGCTTACGTCAATTGCCGGTAAAACCCATACCAAGTATGGGACTTGACTATTGTTAAAAGATTGTTTCTTGTAAATGTTTCCAGAATAAAAAATAAAATGTCAAGCATTTATCATTTTGTAGTTTTAATTCATACCCTAACAGTGTTTGATACACGACAGAGACATGAGATATGACACCGTGACAAACAACCGTTTTTTGTGGAATTGTATATAAAAAATATTCGAGTGCAAATCATAGATTAGCCACTGCGACGGGTGACAGATTTTCATGATATTGTATACAAAGCGAAAGTGGCATGTGTCACGGACGTCTGTCTTGTGTCTCAGTCGCGTATGTCAGAGCCTGCCTTAACAAAGACACGAAAATCTTGTTTCAACTATATATAAGAAGGTTCTTGGGGTCTACCTTCAGCATGAAGAGTATTATGATATTTCCATCCACAGCATGAAATGTTTTAGTTAATCAATTTTGGCAACACAAAAATTGACATTTGACAATATCTTCTTGTATGGAGGTTAATCTATTAATGTGCTTATGTCACATGTTTGACTCTTCAGCAGATTAACCGTTCACTATTGAAAATAGGCTGAATCTATTAATACGGGTACTGAAAATGTTCTTAAAAAGGCTCGGCCAAAAAAATACCTAACCTAACCTAATTAAAGATTGAAAATAAGTATTTTACGAAGTTCTTCCAATCCATGCAAGAGCAGTACGCAAATACTCGCGTATACTTTGTAGTAACATATAAGCAGATCTTGTTCCGTAATGTACAGCGCCAGTACACATAGGGACTAATCGTGTATGTGTCGGAAAATTATTTTTGGGTGGTTATAAAAAAAATAACCACGAACTTCTAACCTATATTAAAAATGTTCCGATTTGTTCATAATAAATAAATGTGCCGTGTATCTATACCCCACCCTCATTTTAGAATTTATTTATTTATTTTTATTTTCATGTTTTCAATAATTCTTTAAAACATGTCATTAAAAAAAACCTAACCTAACCTAATTAAAAAACAAGCTAATCATCCAATTCATTCTTAATTTTTTTTAAAATAATTGAATGTCTGTACGAATAAATATAATTTATTCGTCCAGTACCCGTACAAATAGTCACACCGTTAAAAATACATTTAAATAGATCGGTAACTATGTTGCTTACCAAAATAACGCAAAATACATGGTTAGAATACTTTTTTGGTAAAATAATAGAGGGCATGAAGCTTAGGCTTTGATAGCTTTCAGGACTCATCCGCCCATGGGAAAACTCACAAAAATTGGATCTGATACCAGAATTTATGTGTATGAAAAATTTAATGAGATATATACAGTAACTTATTGCTTTGATCTATATATACTTGAGAAGAAGTGGCAAGAAACTTCCCAGCAACACGCCTATAGTAGAATTATTTTGTCCGTGCAGTTTGGGTCATAAAATAAAGCAAGTATTTCGCTCTCTCTTTCACTCACGGGCCTTATGGGTGGGCATAGTGATGCGTATTATTGTTGTCGATAAGCGTTATAAATAGTGTATTTAGTTTCGTCATTTTGTGTTAGTTATAAAAATGAAAAAAATAATAGATACAACAACGTATTTATTAAAATAAGGATAATAATACATACATACATACATAACTTCAGGCCAGGTCCCTTGCGGGGTAGGCACGAACAACAGATATGGATAATAACAAGGATAATAATGACTTATGATAAATTATTAGTTAGGTATCTTTGTTAAAACTATAAGTACAAAAGTTTAGAATGTAACAAGTTATTTTAAAAATAAATATAAATCCTTATATCTTAGTTTAAAATTAACAGCCAAAAAGATAATAATGATTTTTATAAGATTGATAATCTTTCTTTGATAAGAATGAGTTTTTATCGATAATGGCGTTGCGCCCGCGCAACACGCTCACCGCCTTAGCCGGGCTGAGGCCAAACTTGATTAATGACCCAAACTACACGGACAAAATAATTCTACTATAGCTAAAATTCTTTTCATTTTTTTATTTCTCTCTCCGGACAAACCTGTTTTGTCCGGAGTTATAACAATTTTATTTTGTTGTCTTTACAAAAGGTTACTTACATATATACATATTTATTTCATCTCTTTTAAACAGCTTATATCTTCATCGATTATATATACGCACTATCAATCTACTTATATTGCAATACTCGTACTATCTGTATATCTATTACAATAGTTTTTAATTACTGTTTCCTTGATGTCTTAAATATGTAAGCTCGTCAGGGTCGTATAAGCTCAGAAAGGCTTTATTCATCAGAATTCATCATGGAATGAATATGTGGCTATATTTATGAAATTAATAACTTTTATGTCCAACAGCTATACTTTTCAAATACAACAAAATAGCGTTCCCATTGTGAAAATAACAATTATGACTCTTGGAATGAACACTAATTATGTTGTAATTCAGTTTGAATACGGTAATGGATAGCAATTCGTCGAGGAGAGGCACAATGTGCTTTTTGGGTTATATTTCTTTCCTTCTTATAAAGCCACCTTGCCTCCACAGACTCGACGCTTTGCTAGTGACATTGACAACATATCACTCTTGACAATGATATTTCAATGAACTTGGTATGCTACGTTCCACAAGCGACTCACAACGACCACATTCACGACCGAGAGTTTTCCTGTTCCACTTGCTTGCGGGCGTTACAATCATATACTCTAGTGGAACGATTATGGGGCGTTAATGTCAGTAACCACGATATACACAAATTCTAATATCAATAGTTGACTTGTAAATCGCGCCTTTTTCAATGTCGAGGAGATAGAGGGAATTAATTCTCTGTGGTCTACGCACACTTCGACCCACCCCTTGAGATCGGTCGGATGATTGAAAATAATTACGTCATTAGTAACGTTTTGGCCACGAACATAACTACCGTGATCGCCATGTGGAACGGCAGACGGAGAATTTTGAGCGTTGTGAGATACTCAAGGAATGTGTATTTCATATTTGGTATTATCTATTTCTACCACACACGAGTTTTTGACTTATTAGATATATACATTCTTATTTTCTATACATTATCTTTATATTGTAAAATATATGTTAAATATACTATTTATTTATCTAGTATTATTTATATACAGTACTTTCTAGACTATTTTTATCCAGAATTCTAAAAAGTTGAGGAACTTTAATTTTGGACATAAAGACTAAAATTAAAATTGACATATCGCTAAATTTTTACTTCATATTCGTCTATCTGTCTTTCTATTTTTTGCAGAATTCAGAAGATATATTTTTTTATAGCAGGAGTTTAGCAGACAGGCAGACGACCCACTTGTTGGAAAGCGGTTACCATCGCCTATGGATATTTGCAACACCAAAGGTGCTACAAATGCGCTGCTGCTCTCTTAAAGGAGACTGGAACCTGGTCACTAACGCCGGAAAACAACTCAAGGTTGCCAATGCCCTACCTCCTGGCTGTGGGTTGTTTTGTCGCCTCTTACGACAGGCCGCCCGACCGCAGGAAATTTTATTATTTCTCCTTTCCTGCACGGATAAGATAGATATAAGAATAAAACTACGTTTTAACGGTTTTAAGCGCGTTAATTTATTTGATTTGGGTTATTCCGACGTTTCGGCCACTTTTCAGTGGCCGTGATCACGGAAGACAAAGATGTTAATTGTCAACGAGTATTGTTAGTTTTATTTAGCCTACCGCCAACTTGTTCACTTTAATTATTTAATTTTAATTTTGTTTATGGGTATTATTTACTCTATAGGAGCCTATGGAAGCGAGAGTTGGGTATGGAACAGAGAGCATGAAAGTAAAGGCGGTCGAGATGCGAGCACTGCGCAAAATCTGCGGAGTGCACTCGCGGACCGCGTTCGTAATACCGAAGTAAGAAAGAGAGTTGGTCTGAAAGAGAGTGTCGGGGTGAAGGTAAGGAAAGGAATGCTCCGGTGGTTCGGGCATGTGGAAAGAATGTATGATGAAAGAATGACTAAGCAGATATACAATGCAAAAGTGGATGGATGCAGAAGTCGCGGAAGGCCACGACACATCTTCCATGATCAAATTGATCGTGTACTAGCAGAAGGTGGTGTCAGGAGCCTTAAGAACAGACGAGCGTGCATGACAAGAACTATGAATGTCAAAGAAGCAAGTGAGGTGTGTAAGAATAAGCCTAAATGGCGCTCTGTTGTTCGTGCCTACCCCGCAAGGGACCTGGCGTGAGTTATGTATGTATGTATAGGAGCCTAATCTAATTTACCACCGCTTTACAAAATGTGCCTTGATGGCTTGCTGCGTGGCTTGAGATACGATATATTATTTCTCGCTCGAAAGAAACCGCTTGCTTAGCTAGTATAAAAGAAAACACAAGTAATACCCAATAACAACAGACATACGACACCTCTATTTATATTCCCACATTCTCCAGTAAAATTTTATGCCCCAAATAAAATTACAATGGCTATAAATACAAGAACTATGAGAAATAGTTTCATAAATAAAAACTCTTTTATGTTACAGTTTCTTAAATGATATTACTTTCAAATTTTATTTGACTATATTTGTATGAATGCAGTTTTGTTTAGACTATCAATATTATGAATTTTATTGATGATTTAAGTGTTAAATTGTATAAAAAAAGTCACTTATCCAAACTAATACAAATGTGACTTTGAATGAATTAATGAATGAATATGCTTTGTGTTTTAACACATACAGTTAACAGAAATAAAATTTTACAATACAATTAACGGTCTTCTTTATATTATTAACAACTCTACGGACTCTAGTTCCGTACCCTTTTTTACAATTAAATTTAAAAAAAGTTTAGAAGTTGTACACGCTTATTGGTTATTTTGGTCATTGTGTGTGACAATTATTTAGTGATTTTTGTGTTGTAGTGTACCTTAAGAATAACTTATTATAATAATTTATTCGAATTTTAATACTAAACTTATACTAATGTAGAGTGTATCTGTTATATGCTGGTGTTGTGAGGAAGATTTATGTATTAAATTGTATAGAAAAAGTCACTTATCCAAAAAAATCTATATGTGACTTTGAATGAATGAATGAATGAATGAATGAATGAATGAATGAATGAATATGTTTTATTTTGTTTTAAAAGATACAGTTAACAGAAATAAACATTTACAATACAATAGGCGGTCTTATCGCTATTAGCGACTTCTTGCATACAATCCTTGGATGGACAAGAAGTTTGATAAGAACAGAGGTATGTTGCATTGTTCTACCGAATCAGTATTTTATAATCTTATAATTATATACATTAGGGTGGTCGTTAAAAATTAAATTTCTTGCGACGCCCCCTAAAAAGCTTCCTTTTAATGAAAAAACACTGAGATTTTTTATAATTTTTTCAAGTCAAGACATCACGTGCCTCAAGACGATTCAAGTTAAAACTAAAAATATAAGAAAAATTGAAAGATAAGCTTGAATCACGAAGAATTTTAAACTTTTTCTGAAACTACAATTTGAAATTCATCACTGAGAATGATAATACGGAAGGTATTTCATTGTTAAAACTTTTCCAATCTTAAAATAATTATTACTTCTAAGTATGAAGAAGTTTACTGAAAAAACATGATATTACCCAAAAATTAACTTGAATCGTCTTGAGGCACGTGTTGTCTTGACGTGAAAAAATTATTAAAAAAATCCCAATGTTTTTTATAAAAAGGAAGCTTTTTAGGGGGCGTCGCAAAAAAATTATTTTTTAACGACCACCCTAGTATACATACATGATATATATATATATATATATATATATATATATATATATATATATATATACATTAATAAAGAATAAAAATATACTAATATGATATATATGAATAAAATATTATAAAAATACACTTACATAAATAAAACTACTTTGTTTTCAAGTATGATTTTTCCTTTGTATGATATTTCTACCTTAAGGAACGTTTTAAATTCCTTCACCTATCCACTGCCCACAATTTGCACCATGATACGTATCGAAAACTCTTTGACGCCTGCACACACTTCATCCTATTATGATCATTCTTTTACGGTGCAGGCTGTCAAACATTGGAATATGCTGCCTCTTACTGTCAGAGAGGCCAAATCCTTACCAACATTTAGAAATTTACTCAGAAAACACTATTTGTCCACAAATAGCTATTTCTGATTTACCTAATATAATCATGCTAAGACATTAATTTATTATAATAACTTATGTGTTATTGTATATATATGACTATGTATATATGTAAGTATTTGTATATTTATTTCTTAAATTAGTTTGATTATTTTTGTATTGTGTATCTATTGCCTTATTCCTGCAACACCTATTTCGCCTGATTCAATCTCTGTTATTTAGGTTGCCTGGAAGAGATCGGTTTGAGCGATAAGGCCGCCTGTTGTATTGCCTAGAAAATATTGTAAACATGGTCTGTTTTTGTAATTGTATATTTTGGTGTGCAATAAAATGTTATCTATCTCTATCTATCTATTTCTGAATAGAAAATTTGATATATTTAATAATTTAATCCACAAAGCAAACTACAATCAAAATTATGACTACATTATAGTCAGCAGCAAGGCGGTGGTGTTATGGTAGGGCGGACAACGTTCGCAAAAACGCAGAAGTTCAAAGAGTAGCAGCGCGGTAGCGGTGCGGAGGCGCGACGAAGTGGTAGAGTGGTGGTGGCGACAAGGAGCATATTCCTTTCGTGTATTAATAAAATTATTCAAACAATGGTAATTAATTATACGGGGATGAAATTTTGAACCAGAAAAATTCAATATCAAAAACCCATTTAAAGAAAATTGCTACAAAACAAAATAGCTTGAATATAACCGCTAAATAGTTTTTGAGATGTGAGGTATTTTTTGTATCCTTTAACTAAGTGACAAAAACACAGCAATACTTACATATTACTTGAATATTAAAGAAATAAATTATATAACAAAAGCATAAAACATATTCTTTTTATTTTTTAGTAAAACAATAAATGTTTAAACACATTCATACAAAGATTGATCGTGTATAAACGGCCTATTATTTCGGACTATGTAGAAAAATTAATTCATAAATATTAAATTAATATTTTGTGTTGTTGGGCGAGATTAACATTCTGTACATTTAAAAATAAAATCAGCTTACTAAAGGCTACAATACTTTCAATAGGAAGCAAAAAGTTTTAATTATAATTAAGTTAAGAAATGAAAACTCTTTATTGTTCACCATAACTTAAACCTAGACAATTTAATATGAGTACAGTTCCATTAGAACAACGGGTGGCCTTATCGTTTATAGCGATCTCTTCCAGGCAACTCGGTGCCCAAGGAGACCTTAAAAGAAAAATTAAATAATAATAAGTGGTATAACTAAATTAAAACTAAATTATTGTTTAACGATTATTTGTCTTGTGTGTGTCGCATTTTGAAATAAATATATTCTTTTTTCTTTCTTTCATTTATTTGACCATCAACCAAAATGATCCGAATCCGTTATGCTGAAACAAATGCCCTGCCTTTTAATGAAAAGTTTATTTTACTAGGTTCTCCGAGAGGACCTGCAATCAATGTACAAAAATCACCATAAAGCTTACAAATGTAATCTGAAAGTGTTCTATATTGACTCCCAAAGCGGAGTATCAGGCTCACATGTGCAGACCTGACAGAACAGACCTGACAGGAATATAATATAATAATGAAATCTGCTCCTATTTTTGTTATAACATTAATATTGTGTATCTTTTTCTTAAAGCCATTATGTATCATAACCTATATTCTTTACGACTCTCTGCGGCATGAATGAACCCATGAGGTTTTTGTGCCACAGTCGAATTTGTTCTAATGTAGCTGTAGGAGATGTCAGGGCGGTTCTTTTAATAAGGCGTTGCTTGCTAGAGTGTTCTACGCGCTGCGTTTTGAAGGCAGCAACAGAATCAATAGAACTTCGCCACTTTCTTTGCAGTGCACGATGTCATCACCACATTTAAAAAACTTCAACGGACAAGTGAAAAACGAATTGCAGCAGACAAGTCGCAAAACGAATCAGAACCAATTTTCAACTTAAAGTTTTTACACTTACTGTTTCGATTCATTTTTCCATTTGTCCGTTGAAGTTTCACTTCTACTAAGCACACATTTCGATGTTTCACAGGTTTACTGTAAATTATGATTTGGTTACGTTTATGCATTTTAATGGATACATTTTTTATTTAAACATATTTATCAAACAAAAAAAAAACTGAGTTCGATCCGGAACCCAAAAAACCTTAATCTCTATCATTATGCCCCCTCTCACCGCACGACCGTAACGCTTTTTCATGACAAAAAAATGTCCTAATAAAGAAAGAGAGTGTCGGGGTAAAGGTAAGGAAAGGAATGCTCCGGTGGTTCGGGCATGTGGAAAGAATGTATGATGAAAGAATGACTAAACAGATATACAATGCAAAAGTGGATGAATGCAGAAGTCGCGGAAGGCCACGACACACCTTCCATAATCAAATTGATCATGTGTTAGCAGAAGGCGATGTTAGGAGCCTTAAGAACAGACGAGCGTGCATGATAAGAGCTATGAATGTCAAAGAAGCAAGTGAGGTGTGTAAGAATAAGCCTATATGGTACTCTGTTGTTCGTGCCTACCCCGCAAGGGAACTGGCATGAAGTTATGTATGTGTGGATGTATGTATATAGAAGTTTCACTTCATAAAACTAATGCATTGTCGTCTATAGTAGCCGGGTATTGTGTTGCTACCCCCCGCAGGGCGGCACTCACAGTTTATGACTGGCGAGATTTACCGACTATTTCACACAATTCGGTTTTTAGTGCAACGTACGTATCAATAAAAAAGTTATTTTTTCAAAACCGTCCGATATTCGTTATCAACGAGTTATCGGTTAAATGGGGCCATTTTTATTGACCAAGTGAAAGCTGAAATTTTGCTTTTATTGACAATTTGAAAAATTTTCTCTTTATATGCATTGAGAGCGACATAATTGTATGAAAGTATTTTTGACTGACGGCTTTTGAAATTGTTTTATTTAATCATGTCCGAATTCTAACTAGAAGTGTTGCTGGGGAGTTCCTTGGGAGTTCTCTAAGCAGAAGCGGCAAGGAACAAGCAAGCAAGGCAGCATAACACGATGCGAAACAGTATACATAGACTAGGAAGTAAAATTATTTTTTTACTAATACGTATTAACCTTGTTTGCTGAAAATGCGGCGTACAAATTTTCAAAATATGCTCTATGTATAAAAATGTAATTACGTCGCTATTTCTGCAAATAAAGTTTTTTTTCTTTTCTGACCATCAAAAATTGTTCTCCAGCGGAACTAATATTTAATAAAAACTTAAATTTGAATTCTAAGTGGAAAATATCCCGGAACAGGATGTTTTTTATTACTCGATTTCGGCAGACAGGCAGACTGTCCACCTGATAGAAAGCGGTTGCCATCGCCTATGGACATTTGTAACGACGAAGATACTACCAATGTGCTGTAGCTCTCCAAAGCTATGTTAAAAAGATTATGTTTTATTGTGAACCAGGCAAACAAGCAGATAGAAAATGCTGGCCGCATTTCCACCACCCATGACGCTGAATCGTTACCCTAGGTGCAAGCCAGCCTTTTTGTCACGCGAGACGCGTTGATAGGTCTCGAGCTCCAGGATACAGCTAACAGGATAGTAAAATCTTTAGCATATAGGTAGATATTGTGTGCAATATCCTGCATCCATTCTTCGGATATAACATCTGTAAGAGCTGCCGTAATTATGATGAAGTTAGCAAGTCAGCTTGGAAATTGATAGGATGAGGGTATTTTAACGTAAAATTAAATGAGATCGGTGCAGGACACAGTGATCAAAATGTTAATTTATCATTGACGATCTTTATAGCTCCCTTACTATGAGTTCTCGAAGCGTGCAATGACAATATCTCTCACTATCGAGAATGTCTCACAATATAACTACCTCGAAACAAATTTATAAAAGTAGGATGGTAAAAGTGGTAGACTGCAGCCCATTTGTCTCTTTTAAGGCTAAGTTCCATTAGAGACACAACGACCACGTTCACGACTTTCCACTTGCTTGCCGGCGTTACAATCGTACCCCAAGTGGAACGGTTATTCAACCCAACCCACCTCTTGATGAAGACGTCATTAGTTACGTTGTCGCCGCGACTACAACGACCGCGGCTGCCTTGTGGAACGGCGAACGGAGCATTTTGGGCATTGTGAACTACTAATGGAACGCGCTGTAAATGGTGTGAATGCATGACGTGTATGACCGTCGTAATAATGACAAAATACACTCAAAAATTCACAAAGCAACATTTCTTCACAAATTTCTGACATTTTAGACAGTATAAAACTAACAACTGCGCTCTAATATGCTAATATATATAAAACAGTATGTGTATACATACAAAAGTAAACAATCACACTATAATTTCATTAATGTATAAATATTAATACATTTATTTGATTTTTACACCAATATTTGATCACATTTCTGTAGCTGTAGTTACGGAAGACCGCTACTGAAAAGAAGCCGAAATGTCGGAGTAAAAATCAAATTAAATACCGCGCTTAAAACCGTTAAAACATAGTTTTGTTATAGTTACGAAAATTTATGAAAATACTATGTACTATTTAGAAAATTATAAATAATCTAATACAATAAAAGAAAACTTATTTGTATTGTATTCTACCAATGGCCCCTCAAGACTCGTGAGTAAAATACTGAACCTAGATCACCGTCTTTTATGGGTAAGGTGCCCAGAAGGCTGACTACGTCTCTTCGCTGGATCACCATACTGATCCGTTGGCCGAGGTAAGCACTAGCCCTCTGATCGCCTGAAGAGTCAATGAGTCGTTTTGAAAAATTTTGGTAGATAAATGTGAATATTACACAAAATATCATAGCAATATAAAATATGATATTACTGCTATTATATTCACGATCGCCAATAGTAGGGCCATTGTGTGTATACCATTCCGCCCTAAGCATTTACCGGGGTGCCCGGAAGTCGTAAACTTAAAATAGATACTCCTCAGTACAAGTGCTTGCCTCTTTGTTTACTCTTAACCGGTTCCTAACCGGATGGAACCGGTTCGCACCGGATGTAACCGGTTATTTCTGCGCGATTTCATCCGGACAAAGGGGAGTGCTGAAGTTTGATGTTTGTTTTACCGGTACAATAAATAGTCGGAGAATTTCTTGTGTTTCTATAGAAGTTTGTTTTATTTGGGCTGTAAATATCGAGTGAGTTTACAAGTGGACTTGAAAATATAGTAGACTACAGTTTTACTATGTAAAGAAAAAGTTCTATGGTATGGTGCCTCGTTTTTTTTTTGTGACCTCCAAATATATATTCAAACAAAGCTCTAAGCGAAATATTTCCTAAGCTATTATATATTCCACCTAATGATCAATAATCATCCGCATTTAAACCTATTCTTATCGTGGTGTGCACTGCAGCACTAGGCATAAATACGTAGACACACGCTACATACATCATACTTCACTCTGACTTCATACGTCTTTGTCAATGTCAATCTGTCTATACTATAATAAAATTGCCAATGATTCAAGTTTATACGATGCATTTAAATATGCGAAAAATATCAGGGCCCTAATTCAAACCAGTAGATTCCAAAAATACAATTTTCTCATTTAAGACTTCGCCACAAAGCCCCTGCGGGTTTATTATTATTACATCACTTTTTTTTTCTTTTCTATGTTTTAGAATAGAATGTATATTTATTGCGTAATGCACGTACAATGATGTTACAGTTTTTACGGTATCAATGCATTCGACCATTGGGCGTGCAAAATTAATATTACAGGATTTTATATATAAGTGATTACAAATATATACAATATTGTTACTATTATTAATGTGTTAAATCTCCTATGTACATATATACATATATAAGTATATACACATATCGTTAAAAAATAACGCCATTACCGCATGGTAATAGCTTTATTTTTTAACGCTTTAAATAAGATGCATTTGGGCAGACTCAATTACTTTAACACTTACGCAGGTGTGGTCGCAGCATTAAATACATTATAATGAATAGAAATCAATGGCGCAATCAAAAGCAATACTTGTAAACATTTCGTTTAAACCTCAAATGTCATAGCATGTATCTGAAAGGTATTTAACAGAATACATTAATGTTAATATTAAATCTGACGTGAAAAATTCTAATTCTGTGCAAAGCCGCTTTAAACAATGAACATGTAGAACGTGCTTTTGAAGCATTAACACTTTTGTTTAGATTGTCACTTAGTATTTAAAACCGCGATATTAATCTTTTGTCATGTCATGCTATGAACTTGCTGGTTTTAAAATGGCCTAATTTACAAGCGATAGCAGGTTAAATGTATTCTTTTTATTGATTTCTTTTATAAAAACTTTAATAATTTAAGTATAATTTATTAATTATTAGTTCTTAAATCCTACATTAATTATAATTTATTAAATTAAATTAATTATTTATTTATTAAATTAATTAAAATGCTGTTGGAATTATTATAGAGTTTATTAGAACTATACAAACACGTATAACAAAGGTTCAAATATAACCGAACACAACAAATACAAACTTAATGAAGAAGGTCGTAACTCAATAGAACGCGTAAAGTTCGTCATTATTAGATTACCGATTGTAATTGATTGTACGCCTTGATCGTAATCGACTGCCCCCTCCCTCAATCAGACCATCGTTGTATACTGCACAAATGAAATGTGTCCGTATCGTACTGGACGCAATCCGTAACACCTGGTTAATGATTCGCCCGCAAGTGGCCATAAACGAATAGAACAAAACAATGAGCTGTTCTCCAGAAACGTATGCCAATAAATAAGTAAAAAAAAGAAGACGATCATAAAGTAGTCCAATAAGTTCAATGCCGACAGGTAATAAAATGTGCTTCGTGGATTTTGTCTTTGTCGGGGGCTAAGTTGTAACAATTACCCCTTCGAATTTAACTGACTTATTGATCGCATTTATCATTTGTATGCCTCCTGGTAAGACGTTATAAAGTTCCATAACAGTAGCAGCAGCATACAGCTGCGATTGAGGTGTTACCTAGTGTACTTTAGCATTTTTAGAACCGATACTTTCAACTTGTAATATTTGTTTTGTTTGTTATAATGTGGATCTACTCAGGGATTTCTTTGTCGCCCATTTCAAGATGATTACAGGCACGGAGGTGTGCGAGATTTGGCAGAGTCAAAGTTTATATTGAGAAGTAATGCAGTAAATAACAATGTATCTATCTTTAATATATAGTCTTTTATCTATATCTGATGCTCTGCGAAGGAATGGACTAAGTGGTTACCCTTTAGCGGCCTTTATCTTCGGCTTAGTGGATTGATTCCTGGCCTAATAAATTTCATGAACGAAATTTACGATGTTTACAATGGTCTGGGTGTCTGGGAGCGAGTCGAGAGTCTTCCAGTGTACATTGACCATAACATAAGCGTATCTTGCGAGGATTGGGACATCTAATGTACACACACATTAGTATTAGAGCTCTAAAAATTAAATCAATATCAGTAATACCATTTTACGTGCAGTATAAGTTTACTAATCACATCAAGATAATAATAGTGGTAAACTTGAATTTATTTGTTAACGCGTAGGTGTGCTTTTTAGGGTTCCTTATATAATTGATTCAAAGTAAACTATGATTTTTTTGACTAAAGCAAACAAGCAGACATATGAATCATTTGTTGGAAAATGGTGTTATTGTTACCGATGGACGTTTGCAATATCAGGGCAGTCGCGTTACTGACTGTCAATTGTGACATGATTTTCAATTTTTTCTTGTAATTGAAGGGGTATGCTCCCGAATTGCTCCCATTGTCACCATGGTGGGATTTGATGAGTAGTTCCTAGGGTCATCGAGAGAAACCCTCGTTTGTTAACTTACTTCTTTGTTACATGATATCATCGTCAATCTTGGAGTGATTTTCATTTTATTATATTTGTTTTTCTTTATTCGTAAGACTAAGCTCCCAAAGTGTTAAATGTTGCCATATTCGCCAAGTCAGTATCTGGTGAGTGGATTCCAAGGAAATTGCGAGTGACACTTATTAAAGGACGGTGAGCGCCTGCGATTCAAAAGCGCTTATTTTTTTAAATTTATCTTACGTTATTTCTGATTTTATATCTTACGATATTATCGGCAGCTCTAACACCGATATCTACTATCTGAATTTATATAGCATCACGCTTATGTATTGATCTTTCTTTCTTCTTTTCTTCTTTTCTTGTCTTTGACGGTGCTAAATTAGACATTAATAGATTGGCGGATGAAACTAGCCTTTAGGATGGGATGGGATAGCATAGGTTAAACCAGATTTTACTGAGAGATCAGATAGGAGGAATGGACTGGACGGAATAGGATGGACTAGGGGATTGGAAAGGAAAGATGAGATAGTGAAAGGAGCAAGTGTGCCATCGAAATTCTCACAGATATTATTAGCTCTAGCCTATCTGTTACAGACGGATAATCTGTGAGAGCATGCTATTAGGATATTGATTCCAACATACCTCTACCTCGTTGCAAATTATCTACCTTAGAAAGATAATAATTCCAGCATGCCTCTACCACGTTGTAAATTAATTGCTTTAGATAAGATAATTATTCCCGCATGGTTGTAGAACATTGCGAATTATCTGCCTTAGATAAGATAATAATTTCAGCATATCTCTATTAAGTCGAAAATTATTTGCTTTGGATAAGATAATAATTCCAGCATGCCTCTACCACGTTGTAAATTAATTGCTTTAGATAAGATAATTATTCCAGCAAGGCTGTAGAACATTGCAAATTATCTGCCTTAGATAAGATAATAATTTCAGCATATCTCTATTAAGTCGAAAATTATTTGCTTTGGATAAGATAATAATTCCAGCATGCCTCTACCACGTTGTAAATTAATTGCTTTAGATAAGATAATTATTCCAGCAAGGCTGTAGAACATTGCAAATTATCTGCCTTAGATAAGATAATAATTTCAGCATATCTCTATTAAGTCGAAAATTATTTGCTTTGGATAAGATAATAATTCCAGCATGCCTCTACCACGTTGTAAATTAATTGCTTTAGATAAGATAATTATTCCAGCATGGCTGTAGAACATTGCAAATTATCTGCCTTAGATAAGATAATAATTTCAGCATATCTCTATTAAGTCGAAAATTATTTGCTTTGGATAAGATAATAATTCCAGCATGCCTCTACCACGTTGTAAATTAATTGCTTTAGATAAGATAATTATTCCAGCATGGCTGTAGAACATTGCAAATTATCTGCCTTAGATAAGATAATAATTTCAGCATATCTCTATTAAGTCGAAAATTATTTGCTTTGCATAAGATAATAATTCCAGCATGGCTCTACCACGTTGTAAATTAATTGCTTTAGATAAGATAATTATTCCAGCATGGCTGTAGAACATTGCAAATTATCTGCCTTAGATAAGATAATAATTTCAGCATATCTCTGTTAAGTCGAAAATTATTTGCTTTGGATAAGATGATAATTCCAGCATGGCTCTACCACGTTGAAAATTATTTCTCTTTGATAAGATAATCATTCCATCATGGCTCTACTACGTTGCAAATTATTTGCCTTAGATAAGATAACTTAATTTAGATTATCGGGAACCCACCAGCTCAATATCGACACGCACTCAACAAGCTATTTTATTACGTAAGTACTCAGTTTACGTAAAAAAAATTGTTTAATTTATTGTCTTCTTATGCTGTACGATGACTCGTATAGACATAAATCTTTATGTGTGATAAATAAATCTTGTTAAACGTGTTTTGGTTTGAAACATACTATGTTGTACTATTGTTATTAAATCGTTAATAGTCGTCGTAATACTTTGGTATTGTTATGGGAATTTTTGTGGAATGTTTAAAGAACTTGTAATTTTCTACTTAGACTTCCGATTCTTCGTATAATTCATAAGAAGTACATTAAAAGTCATGTTAGATATTAGCTTACGTACCGTGTTTAATCCTAAGGCGTGGCTTTGTATTCCAAGTAAGGGTACTTTGAGTCTTTTGCGTTAAAAGCGTTCCATAAGACTTGACGGGTCGTTGCAGAAATAAATACCCGTTCATTTGTAAAATATGTAATTTCGTATGTAATATTTATAAAACTGAAATAAGTAATATTAAATACATAATAAAATTAAAAGGGATTAAAATATCTACATTTACTTGACGATTTTTCTCCGAGTCTAATGTCACATCACAGTTGTCACTACTTGAATTTCAATCTCGCCTGCTAGGCAGTGGCCGAAAAGGTTTGTTTCGCCACAGACTTGTTGCGCATCGACTTTTGTCTGGTTCCTATATCTTACTAACCGTTCATTTGCCTTACTATCAATTAAAATAGTATAGGAACCGGCAATTTTAAGTCTTTAAGTCTTAAGTTTAATTAAGTCAAGGAGTGACGGAAAATTTTCCTCACTCAGGTCGGTCATCAACGACGACAATTGCACTTTGTGTTGCTGAGTAAAGAAAAACGTGATTTTAAGTAGGAGAGAGATAATTAGATGCGTATCCCTGCTCGCGCGTAACAATACGTTGGTCAAGTAGCACAAAATAATTTAACGGAATCAGTCTTTCCTATTTTTACGAGTCACAAGACTCGAATTCAAATGCCATTAGAAATAAAATAGAGTTAATTACAACTATACAAATATGTATAAAACTGGTACAGATAGATGTAACCGAACACAACAAATCCAAACGTAATGCAGAAAGTCGTAATTCAATAAAACGTGCAAAGTCCGTCACTATGGTTCCCGTTTCTATACACGTCTCGCCTTAGTCGTGGTTCTCGCTTGACTGCCTCCCTCCTCTATCAGGTCATCGTTTTATAACTTCACAAATACAATATGTCCACCCGGCAATGTGGACCGAATTTCCTAGAATCAGCTTGTACTTTAAAATCCGTTACACCTGGCTAATTACAATACAACACTAGGCCGTATACCAATAAATAAGTAAACAAAAGAAGACAATCATAAAAGAATTACAATAGTTTCAATGTTATTAGTTCAAATGCCGATGGGTAATAAAGGTGCTTTGTTTCAGATATGCAGATGGGTTTTGTTTTTGTCGGGACATACTCAGACAATACAGTCGAAAGAATAAAACTACTAAAATTAAAATCAGTAAAAAGGTTTACCAAAATACATACATAATCAACAGCATGAATTCCATATGAAATGGGTTATATTTATTAAAAAAAAGTTATGAATAAAAGATGTTTTGTATTATTTTATACGTTCGGCCCAATAGTTGAAATGTTCGCGCCGTTGCGAATCTCGTGTGCCTAGTGTTTGCACAGCATTAGCGGGGCTCGACCAGCTATTCACATATTTATCGAAACGCTGATTGCTGCTTGTTGAGGGCCATACTATTTGCACACATCTCGAAATCGAATTGACCAGGTAGAGATCTGAAATTAGTTCGATTTTATAACTAATAAATGTACAGAAGTGTAAATGTTGATCATAGAGTCTGCAAATGTAACCATTTTGGCAAAAACAAAACATTTTTTTTACATAATATAATAAACAACAACAACAAGTCTATCATTCTCACAGTTATATTCTCAGAAACTTTTAAATCTACATAGGAAAATTTACGAGTCCTGAAGTGGAGACCACGTCTCGGGAAACGTACAGGACGCCCGCCAGACCGCTGGACTGACGACCTTCGCAAGATCGCCGGCAGGAGCTGGATGAGGAAGACGGGGGACCAGGCTAAGTGGCGCGTACTTGAGGAGGCCTAAAGTTATATTACGATACGTTAATTATATTTCTGAGATACTAATGCTGGTGTGCACCGACATCTAACCGGCGGTTAAAATAACATAATCACTGTTTATGCATACATTTTTACCGATTAATTTAGTTTAACCACCAGTTAAAAGTCGGTGCACACCAGCCTGAGTTGATGAAATCGTTATTAAGATAGCTAAATGACTAAAATAGTTGACAATTAACACCGTTATGGAATGTGTATTGTATGTGACAACTGACACGCACTTGACCGGTTACTTTTTGTTTTGTAAATTATTCAATTATTATTACACTATTCGAGACATGTTTGAAGAAGCGTTAAATTTCGATTTAAATCTGTTTTCGAGTTTATAAAGTAATGTTTTAGCTGTTGTTTCGATCATTTTTTTCTATATTGCGTTGAGTGGAAATATTTCGAATGGTAAAAAAAGCTCGATTGAAATATTATTAATGCTAAACTATATAATACACAACCAGAATTATAGCCATACAATTTTAATTTCTACAGACACATGTCTCTGTGTGCAACTGAAAACGTACCGTACTACATGGTTGCCCTTTGAAAGTGTGCGGCAAAAATCGACCAAAAAAGCTTTATTCAGCAAAACCTATTTAACAATCAATAAAATGAACTCGATTGTCGACATCATGCTTTGCGAAATTTCTAAGTACTTCCTTTGTCACCAAGATACCTCAGTATTGCAAGATATGAATGGAATAAGTGGAGAAATACAACAAAATTATTGGTGCAGCAAAACACGTCAGACAAAATAACAGACTACTCTCCGTTTAACGGCAACTCTATATAACGCCATAAAATTCACAGTCCATTTAGTGTCGTTAAATAGAGTTTGCACTGTATTACGCACACAAGTTTTTAAAGTGTTTAATTTTATGACGTAGGCTTCGTCCATACATTGATTTTGTCTGAGACTTTCAAAAACCAATGTTTAACTTAATGATCTACTAGTATGTATGGAGATTTTCAAGTTGTAATCATAAATCAAATATAAACACTCCACTAGAACATCTCAAGCATTCAGTTTAAGTCTTAGTGCACCTGAGTTTCAGACTAACTTAGCAAACCACTCAAGAGGTACTAAACCATTGCTTACAAGTTAGGCTAAGTTCACACGTATGCAGCGCGGTAAGCTATATGTAAGTTTTATCGGGGTTTCGCGGTTCGAAACTGTATTTACGAGACCACTTGCATAATATCGTGAGTGTGCACATGGGTTTAGAGGTTAAGTTGGGGTTAAGTTATAGAGTTTTTAACAGGAACTTGAAGGCTGGTATTTTGGTGTGCAGTTTTAGTTATAAATGTTAATAGTAGTCCTACATCCAGACATAGCGATATAAAATATATATAAAAAAAAAACTATTAAAGGACCATGTATATTGTATACTTCATACGAGTATGCATTTAGTAAAAAGCTGTTATATTGACATTACAAACAGACACTTCAATTTCATTTATCTATAGAGATAACTATTGATTTTCCATCTTATCTATACATATAATAAAATTGTAGAGGTCAAATTTCTGTATAATTAAAAAAACCCTAAAACCAAGTCAGGGGGAATTAAAAAAGTGAAATAGAACTAATTTTGATTGTTTTTAATTTTTTTTGTTTGTCTGTCTGTTTGTACCGGCTAATCTCCGAGAAGACTGGACCGATTTACATGAAATTTTGTATGGTGATAGCTTATATCCCTGGTCAACATATATGATACTTTTGATCTCGAAAAATTAATGAGCTCCCGTGGGATAGATTAAAAAACCGCACCACGCGGACGAAGTCGCGGGCAGAAGCTAGTTAGTAAATAGTATTTAAGTCCTTGCCGGGTAAGTCATGGTAGCGTAATGGCTAGCGCACGCGTCGGAAGCTCAAAGAGCCCAGGTGCGATCCTGGTCGTAACGCATGCACCACTTGGTCAGTTTTCTGGTCTAATGTATATATTGTTACAACTACCATGTGCTAACAACGGTGAAGGAAAACATCGTGACGCAAACTGCACATCGAAATGATCGATGTGTCAAACCTGTCATATACTGTCCGTTCCCTCCTATAATGGGGGGCCCGAGCACAACATTGGGACATTTATGGGCTGATATTATTAATATTGTGGCGACCGAGGGTAGAACTGACCAGCAGCGTAAATCACTTTTAGAAAAAACTAGAACATTCTGGAAGGAAAAGACAGGGACGGATATTTATTTAGAAAGGGATAGACGATGAACGTAAGACAGAGATAGATAGATATTAGAAAGGGATAGACGATGAACAAAAGAAAGAGATAGATAGATGTTAGAAAGGCATAGATGTATAAACAAAAGTTTCCGAACAGAAGTTTCGGGAGGGAAGAGACAGAGATAGATAGATGGGTTTTAGAGAATTCTACCGGGTATATAAACAGCGTAAGGCGCGCCTACCAGGCAGTTTCTCGGGCTTTATATTACCCGTCGCCCGTTCTCAATTAGTTCATTGTGTCGCCCATTGGCGGGCATCATCAGATTCATCCCCCTCTCATGGCAACAGTCCAGCCGAGGTAAAACTCCCTAGGGAGCTCCCTCAAGCAAGTTTTCCCCTGGGCTCAAAAACCCCGGTAAAGTTGTGAGGTCTTCGGACCAACAACATAAAGTCAAGTCACATAAAAATAAATACCAGGCAGTTTAGAGTTGAGTTCAGTTCAAGACAGTCATGCGACAAGTGCCATACGAAAGAGTTAGAAGAAGAGTTTAATAGAAGACAGTGAAAAGTTTAGTGGTCAGTAAGTGAAGGAGAAGCGTAGCGTAGCTCGAGAGACGAACCAGAAGCGAGCTAAACGCGGCATAATCGGAGATGAGCATTGCGGAACCAGGAGGTGGTCTAAGCAATATCGGCAACGGTATTGTAAGCGAGACACCTAGTCGTCGGGACTGTGCATCGATAGTTGTGCGTATAGGGGCAACCCTGCAGATAGGCATTTCTTGCGGCCGAGTAAATCAATAAAAGCGTTTAGTTAAAAACTGGTGTTTTCTTCCAGTCCATAAGAGCGTACCCCGCTCGCACGTACCAATATATAAACCTACCTTTATATAAAGTGAAGATCGTTTTAATATTCGAAACATTGGTGAAAATTGTCACAATTAGTATACACCCAAAAGTTTCCAGCAAAGATGTTAATATCATTCAAAGCTCATATTTAAAAATATGAATGAGATCGTGTTCATTTGAATTGAACTCATGATTTCGATTTCAAAGCATTGTTTATGAACTATCATTGTTCAACAGATTCGGCCGGTTAATGCGATTCAATTGTTTGGCTTTTATTAATCATGTTCTGTTGTATGTACTGACAACATAATAGGGCTAGATGTTTGTGGAATAATTTTCTAGGCATAGCTTTTCTCGTACTATTTGCCAGGTTGTAGAGCATTCGCCCAAGTGGATGGCTAGCTTCATTGGTCTAAAGTATGTCGCCATAACAACCTTGAGTTGTGTTCCGGCATTAGTGGACCAGGTTCCAGTCTATTTAAGAGGCAGCAGCGCATTTGTAGCACTTTGGTGTTGCAAATGTCCATAGGCGATGCTGAACTGCTATATGAAGACATGCATTCACACTGAATATTGAATCTACATACATATGTTCCCCATTGGGGTAGGCAGAGACGATGGGTGGAGGTCCATCGTCTCTGCTACGATATTGACAAACACTTTTTGCTTCATCAGCTTACATTGATCATTTCATACATACACGCTCATTTAAACTGCTTTTTATCTGAACTTTCTTCAAAATATTGTTACGATCTAGACTCCAACAAACACAAATTTACACCTGCATACCTGTACAATCACATTTTATTACCTTTCGGCATTTGGACTTCTTTCGTTTACTTTGTGTTAAAAAAAACAGCCCATTGTGTATTGTAATCGTTTACGTCCCATTGCTATTATGTGATCATTGCCAGGTGTCTCGGATTTAAATACAAACTGATTCTAAGAAATTCGGTCCACGCGGCTGGACAGAAATATTGTATCTGTGCAGTATAAAGCAATGCCCAATTGAGATAGGAGGCAGCCGAGCAATAAACCAAGAGCGAAGCAAAACTTGTGTATATACTACTTTGCGCGTGTTATGGAATCGTGCAATACGTTTGGACTTATTGTGTTCGGTCATATTTGTCCGTGTTATACGTGTTTATATAGTTTTAATAAACCCTATAGTAACTGTAACGGCATTTTAAATCGAACCCTGCAACTCATAACAATATCATCAATTTGATCATGGTGAGTACCAGTACCAGCGATGACGATGTCACTCATGATCTTCTTCTGTCACAGATGCTGAAAGCAACGTCCAGCAGTAACGTTGGACGTATAGTGTTTTCAATATAAGCACTTGTCAGTCGCGTACAGCTTTACGCTGGACGCAGCCAATAGTGTTCTAGCAGACCTTAGTCGACATTGTGGATATTCGGTTTAAATTTCATGTTTCCCCATAGAGTATAGTACTAAGAATTTAAAATGTCACCTTCAATACAATAAAGGTTCCGTTGACCCGGCCAGGTTCAAATAAAATAATTTACGATACACAGAAAATATGTTTACCGACCATACGCAGACAAAACATAATGTTATTCTTGTAGATATTGAATGAAAAATGCAAGTTCGGTTACCTCCCGCGACACTTACCATTGGTGGCATAGTGTAGTGACGTGCTTATGGATGGCATAGATTTAATATTACACTTTATTTTTTATTTGGAATTAGGGGTTGCCTTGCGGTTTCGCGACGAACTTTCTTTATTTAGGGAGTACACATTATTTACACTGTATGTGTACTGTATAGTATATATAATATATTATAGTATTGTTACGAATAACTTCACGCCAGGTCCCTTGCGGGGTAGGCACGAACAACAGAGCGCTATTCAGGCTTATTCTTACACACCTCACTTGCTTCTTTGACATTCATAGATCTTGTCATGCACGCTCGTCTGTTCTTAAGGCTCCTGACATCACCTTCTGCTAGTACACGATCAATTTGATCATGGAAGGTGTGTTGTGGCCTTCCGCGTCTACTGCAATCATCCACTTTTGCATTGTATATCTGTTTAGTCATTCTTTCATCATACATTCTTTTCACATGCCCGAAACACCGGAGTATTCCTTTCCTTACCTTCACCCCGACACTCTCTTTCTTACTTCGGTATTACGAAAACGGGGAATTGTAGGGAATTTGTAGGATGTAAACTCGAAAATACCCTTGAAATAGGCACAAACTTTATTAGAAGTTCACACGCGTAATTCACAGTTCTTACAAGAACAGCCAAATACTACAAAACCAAACTGTAGGCTAGAAAATCAGTATAATATACATCGTGCAAAGCTCGTCAATACTCGCTCCGAAGGTGCACTAGGCAACGCTTTGTTTGCAGTCAGAACACGACTAACTTCTTTCGCGACTGCCCGATACTCTTCGTTTTTAAATTAGACATAACCTCCTAAAAAATACTGCTCACTGGTTCTTGAAATCGTTAAAATGGTCGGTTTAATGGTTAGAAGCCATTAAGGCGACCTTCGTCATCGTCGTCGTCAGCCATTTGCAGTCCATTGCTGGACGTAGGCCTCCCTAAGAGGGCGCCACTCATCCTTGTCCTCTGATTTCCTCATCCAGCTCCTACAGGTGACCTTGCACAGGTCGCCGGTCGATCGGGCTGAAGGGCGTCCGACACAACGTGTACCGAGACGCGGTCTTCACTCCAGGACTCGTCTGCTCCATCGGCCATCGTTCCTGCGGCAGACGTGACCGGCCCACTGCCACTTCTAATTGCTAATTTTGCGAGCTATGTTGGTTATCTTGGTTCTCTTATGGATATCCTCATTTCTAATTTAATTCATAAGAAAAACACCCAATATAGCTCGCTCCATAGCCCGTTGAGCGACTTACAACTTCTGGAATAATCCTGCCGTCAGTGTGTATGTCTCGGCCCCCTAGGTCAGGACGAGGAGGACGCACTGCTCGAAGACTTATCTTCAAGCATTGCGAAATGGTTGACGAGAAGCGAATCATTTTACTGAAATTATTATAATTTCTTACGTTTTATTTTAATTTGGATATGGTTTATTTTCCTTTTGATATGTGTATTTACTAAAAACTCATTCGCCTCGGATACATCCGATATAAAAACTTCGATTTCGGATAGTGAAGTACATGCTTCCCAGCCATATCGATGAATATTTATGTGGGTTCAACTATCGAGACCAAAAAGCAGTGGGCGGTGTTATGCTTCAATACACGACACTATTGTTGTATTCACCTCCGGTCAGCCTATAATAGTATGATAACAACGTACTTATCCTGTATGTATTTGACCCAGAATGTGTGATATACTTGATCTATTTTTGTGTGGTTATAATACAACATAATACTATTCATGAACACCAACGTTACTAAGAAAAATACACAAAAACTTACTTAATAAAAGGTAGTACAATGGGCGGCCTTATTGCTAAAAGCAATCTCTTCCAGGCAACCTTTAGATGGATAATGATAATGATGAATATATATATATATATATATATATATATATATATATATATATATATATATATATATATATATATGTCGGAGGGAAGCTATGACTATGACGATATGACGATGTATTGTTGACTGGATGTATAACGCACAATATCATTTGGTAACATTTTAATTACTTCTAAAATTCTTAATTTAATTTAATTAGATTTGTTAAATGTTTCTATAACTTAAAGATCGTTCTAACCTAATAAAAGTTATGAATGTTGTAATTTAATAAACGACCAATGAGAGCAGAGCATGTCTAGAGCGGGGTCAGCGCCCTCTATACTTTGAGTAATATCTACTTGGGTAGACTGAGGAGTTTTTGTGGTACATTTGGTTGATGGCAATAGGTCGAGTTGGACCATGGAGTATTTTAAAGAAAGTATTGCAGTTGGAAGTATGAGCGGGTGTCCTGAACCCGCTGCTCGCTCTGAACTATGTTAAAATGTCTTTTAAATCTAAATTAAAAGTGTATAAATCGTGGCTATTGTGTTTTATGCTCGCATTTTATCCTGATGACGCCCACTAAACCTGCAATAACTAAAGATGATGTCGTGAGAATGAGGCCGTTCTGCGACATATATATATAAATTCGCTGTTCGTTAGTGTAGCTAAAACTCTATAACGGCTTTTTTAGGGTTTAGTACAACTAAAAGTTGAGCTGGTACGCTAAAATACCAACTTTCAGTATAAATAGTGAATCAAAAAAAAAATGTGTTCTAAAATTTTTATAAGCTTTTGATAGATATGTACAATATTGATTAATGCCATAATTTATTAACTATAACTCTATTGATATTTCAACGATTAACTAGCTATGCATAAACGTACTACGATGATAGGTATAGATAAGGCACAACTTGAATAATACAAGTAAAGCAAACTGTAATAGTATTAAGGACATTTATGTGAAGGGTGTGCTATGATATTGTTGTTGTGATGTAAGGTTCTTGAATAAATATTACTTCAATCTTAAACTGGCTTTTTATTTTCACTTTTTGCAAGTATCATTTTTGTCGTACAAAAATGGTCTCTCCTAACTCAATTCAAAAACGGTGTGTACTTTCATTTTTTGAATTCCCACCAATGAGAGCGACTTTTATACTCGTCTCTCATTGGTTGGTCAAATCTTTACGTCCTGGCCAACAGAGGCATTGAGTAACAAAATAGAATATGATGTAGCTGATAAATTAAAGTATTAAATAAATAAGAAAATTGAAATAGATATTTATATGTAATTTGTTTTATGATTAGAAATTATTATTTAAACGTGAATGGAAAACATACCGTAGTTTGAAAGAATGTTTTTGCTATGTATTTTATACGCTAGCATTTGTCAAAAAGTCAAATGCCAAAAGGCTGACCTTGAACTTGACCGGCTTTTGTTTACGAATGAGAATTAGGTTAAAATACAAGTTTTATTTATTACAAATGCTTCCAATAGAAATAAATTGAAATACTATAAATGTAAGCAAATAATGAGTTGAAAGCCTCAGCTTGTGGTAACCAGGATCGTGGTACATGTCGAGCAAATATAATATAAAATTATCTACGACTAAACGTGGTAAGTGCATCCACTACATATGTAAAATTATTGGAAATAAAAAGACAATAAAAAACAAAATGCATAAAAAAGAAAATTTACAAAAAGGTAAAGAAACATTTATTCATATACATAAAAGATAAATAAGATAACAAGATAAAATAGGCCGACAAATCTTGTACGTCAGGCGGAGGCGATTAAAAAAACGTACTACGATTTGATGAGAAATGTGATAGTAAATTATTAAATGTCAATTGATAGTGTCATTTAATTAAGTAGTATAACATTCTATTATAGCTATACTAGCTGTCCCGGCAGACGTCGTCCTGCCCGGTAAAAATAGGGGTTTGTCGCAGAGGGTTAATAATTTAGGGTTGTATGTATTTTTGTATGTTGTATCATAAAAAAATAGAAATTAAAAATTTTGTCAAAAAAATAAATAAAAAAAATCAGGGGTGGACTACCCCTAGGGGTATTTAGGGAGATGAAAAATAGATGTTGGCCGATTCTCATAGATACCGGATAAGCACCAAAAATTTCATCAAAATCGGTCAAGCCGTTTCGGAGGAGTATGGCAACGAAAACTGTGACACGAGAATTTTATATAGCTATATATAATACAGAGAAATAATATTGCCTAAACGTACCAACGTTTTTTTCAAATACCAGCTTTAAGCGACGTCTGTACCAGGTTTGTTGGTTTGTGTGGTGTGGTTGTGCTATCTAACATCACTGCCTCCACCTATATGGGGCAACCCCCCCCCCCCCTTCCCACCATGAATTATAAGTTATGATAAAGAGATAAATAATTGATTAATAATAGTTAAGGATCAATATCGTAGACGCCCTAGCCTAAATTACAACACTTCACAATGTGCTCGAAGTTCACTAACAAAATAAATAGTTTTATTCAAATACCGCAATTAATTAATGTTTATACCTAGAACTATTTCGAATAACATTAACTGGTAGACGATTTGCAAACAAGTAAATTTCGCATAAATTTAGAAATTCGGTTAGATTAGAATTGCGAGGAAAAGTTGGGGTTTTTTTGGGTAATCAATCATTTGTTAGGGTCTTCCCGTCAATAAGTTTGTCCAAGTAACCCCCGACGCTGACAAATTAGGATATTAATGTCTTATGACTTTTGGTTCCGACAGACGCTGAAGGAAGAAATAAAACAAATTGCTGTGAATTTAGTAGCGTTCTGGGGTTGTTTGTCAGTAATGGAATCCTCTTGCTTCTTGTTAACTTGGTATGTTAAAATTTTTGATCTGGCTGAATGGCTGTATAGCTACAGGGTCGTTTCCCATTGCTTTTCAATTTCTTTGTATACATGGCAGCACTGTCTCCCTGCGGCTATGATTTTTATGTTCATACTGTGCAGTATTTTTGTTAGTTTAAATAAAACAAATTAGTTGATTTCTCAGTTCTGTTTGAAAAAGAAGCCCTAACCTTAATACTTTTCACATGTTTGTCAGTTTGTACGTTGGTCTGGGTCTACGTTGCAATAATTTTTGTCAAATACTGTTTTTTATTGCAAGAGTTCAGTAGACAGGCAGACGGCCCACTTGATGGAAAGCGGTTATCATCGCCTATATTTGTAACATCAGAGATGCTGCAAATGCGCTGCTGCTCTCTTAAGGGAGACTGGAACCTGGTCACTAATGGCGGAACATAACATAAGGTTGTTAAAGCGACATACGTTAGACCCAGGATGGTAGCCATCCAGTCGAGCAAAGGCCCTGCCACCTGGCTGTGGGTTGTCATGTCGCCTTTTACTCTTCTTGCTCCGTTTCTGCACGCATCTAGTTTAATAACTTGCACTAAGCATTCAGTTAAATATAAATCCAAGCACACACTCACAGACACATTGATGCAAGCACATACACACACGCCGACACAAAGAAACAGACTTTTTTAAAATTGTACCTTAGGTGTTCATAATACCATGTCGGTGCCGTCATGCTACGGGGTAGTCCTAGTGCGGGAATATTATACTGTCATCCTTTTAAATATAAACTTTTTTAAATATATTTATTATTTTGTATTGTCTTTAAACAAAAAAAGGTAAATACGTGTATGGCATGGTACGATGGCCACTGTGGCCTACGAAACACAAAAATCTAAAAAACAAAAGGTTCAGTCTTTACAATTTTATAATATGACTAGGATTTATGGCCGTAAATTCATCCACGCTCGACTGGAAATACCCGCGGGATTCCCGGAATACAAGATATCGGAGCATTTAAAAAATAATGTACGCTATCGTTTTAGTCACAACTGTATCGGCATAAGCTAATTTTTATGCACTCGAACAGCTTCAAACGTCTCCCGGAGAATTCCCGAGGGATTCCTTGATAAAAATACAACACATTTTATTAAATAAAATTTACTATCGATCAGAGAAAAATTCGGATTGGAATTCGATTTTTTAATCTGACCATTTTAAATCATTCCTGACGAAAAATAGCACAGAATTTAAGTTTATAAATTTGTTGTCCAAAAATAACCAATAAGCGTGTATAAATTCTAAAATCCTTCTTCGAAATTAAGTTGTGAATAAGTTTTTTTAAAAATGTTTTTAAATACAAGCTTTTGAGATCAAGGATATCATGTAGCAGCAGTGTGCTGAGACAAGACAAGAGTGTCAAGACATGTAAAATGAGCCCAAACACGACGGGTCTATCTTGTTTAGTATAGGAGTTCCTATGGCCACCTTCCGACTCCATCATCAGATCAACTCCATGGTGCCATATTATTGCATTATCTCGTGATATACACATGCGTGCAAAATTTCAGCTCAATCTGAAACCGAGGAATAGGTCAAATTTAACTTGCAAGATTCCACCCGAACTTACATACATACATCCATTGCAAGTTAAATAAAAGCTTGTAAAAAACCTTAAGATTATTTGAAACTTTAATTTAACTATAATTATCAAGAGATGTCAATAAAGAGCAAAATTCATTACCAATTTTAATAAAACATAATATTTGATATGAAATATTTCAATGGGCGCTTCCTTTTGTCCGTCGAAATGCGACAAGCATTGACGTCAGCATCAGAAATGTCCTGAGATCATATATTTTATGTCTATAGGATTTGCACACTGAATGCAATGTGCGATAATGGAGCTACAATTCTTGGAGAGATGCTGTACCTCTCTACGCATTCAACTGTCTGTACAAAGAGGACTGTCAAGGGGAGCTAGCCAAAACACTGTAATGGTCTGAGGCTCGAAGGACCAAAAAACTGTAATGATTCAAAGCTCGAAGAACCAAAGAACTGTAGCGTGTATACAGTTTTAATTTAGGGGGAAGGGGTAAATATAAGAAATACCAAACCCAACGAGCGCTATAATGACACTGATTTTACTACTGAAAATATACCAATATATATGTTGTTCAGCATCCCGCTGCACTTGCTTATTTGTAAAACGCTGACTATTGTACATACTTTGTACATAAAGAATATGATAAGTATCAAAATAAAATAAAATCTTATGCTATGTCGTAAGACTAATGATACATCTAGACATGTGTCAATTTCCATAAGCGATTTTCCAAAGATGGCCGCTTTAGGCCCTCTAGTGGCAACGTGTCGTTTCTACAATCGCACCGCTCTCTCTCAGCAGCATGTTCATTATTTTCTCTGATTTGTTCTTGTTTTCGGCCAACAATTTCTCGAGTAAATCGTTTTTTTCTGGATTACCACTCGCGGAACAGATTCTGCTGATTGTGCCGGTATGTGCAATATTATTCATACATAGCGTAGCATGCTATGTAGCAAACCCTTGTGCATGTATAGGTACTCCCATAAATGTTGTTCCACATTCAATTAGGGTCCGGAATTTTGGATTTCGTTACCCTCGTCAGGGAAAAATCCTTGGTTGGTACCATGTTAATAAATTTCACTCCCGTTTTGTATGGAACTTTCGTAATCTGTGATCTGGACGATACAAAGGAACGGGTGGGTTTAATTTTCTATTTTTTCCTCTCTTATCAAAAAGAGATTTGTTGAGCGGAGTAATTATTGTTGTGCAATGAATAGGTATTAGGAATTAGAAATGGATTTCTTATATCATATATGGTTTAACCAGAACGACTTATATAAATATATGCTTTGTCGCATTTCAGAATCAAATACAGTAAATTAAATAGAGTATACATTCTATATAACGACACTGAAGGCACTGTTCATTTTATGACGTTATAGAGAGTAATCGTTAAATGGTCTGTAAATGTAAAGTTTTTGCTGCCCCAGTAATTTTGTATACTAGTATACTTTACTTATTTAATTAATATATTGCGATATTGAGGCATCTTGGTGATAAAGGAAGTACTTATAAATTTCGGTGTACATGATGCCGACAGTCGTTTTTATTACGGGCTAGGATAATAAAGCGATAAAAAAATGTAACAGCTGCGCACTTTTACTAATTTTGGAAACTTAAAAGTAGGTACTTTTTATTATTAATTATAGTCGTTATTGAGAGTGGGTGTAATGCTATATATAGGTAGTGTATCATTGTATGGAAGACAAGCTAAACCAACTAAAGATTTTGACACTTAAATATATATATAGATAAACTTCAAAATATTTATGAGCAGTGTTTAAATTATAAAAAAAATATTTTAAATAGAAAAAACAAATTACAGAAATTATTTTATTTATAATAAATTCTTGATATAAAAATTGCAAAATATGAAAAAATGTCATGTCAGATAGAGAGGGAGGAGTCTCAAGAATTCTGTGACAAGGGGTCAAAAATCATGAAATTCGCATGACCTCACTTTGGTGGCCACTTAGCACCACCACCTATAGTTCTATACCTTTGAACTGAATGCATGGTAATAGATTTTTTCTAAATTTAGTTGGTAGGCAAATACTAAATCATTACATAGTATTGTTATGACCGACAAAGAACAATTGACACCTGCAGTTTTATTACCTTTTCGGATTTGGACTTCTTTTGTTTACTTTGTGTCTACAATTTGTTATTATAAAAATAGCCTATGGTGTATTGTAATATTTTATGGCAGTCTTTAGCCAGGTGTGATTCTTGGAAATATTGTTTATGCGGTCAAGACATTGTATAGTTTAGTATAAAACTATGTAGTTTTTTAAAATGACCGAACGCAAAGATGAGGCAGTCTAGCGATAAGCACAAGCGAGACAAGACGAATACATTCGATAAGCTATATAGTGACGGACTGCGCGTGTTATTGAATCGTGTATTACCTTTGTACTGGTTGCGTCCAGTTATATTTTGTACCTGTGTTATACGTGTTTGTATAGTTCTAATAAATTCTATAGTTTTTCCAACCGCACTTTTAATTCGAGTCCCGTAACTCGCAACAGTATAAAACAAAGCTGCTTTCCAGGTCTGCCTATCTGCATAGCCGCTAACTCCAACTAAAATGCCCACGAGCTACTTATCATAAACAGCATTTAAGTATGTCTTTTAAAATAATGATACATAATGAACTTGGTTGTTTACTCAAAAAATGTTCTTTAATAGATGAAAATTAAAATTAAACATGATTATTAATGTAATTCTTATCTTAATTATAGCTAAAGGCATTTCAAGTATGAAATAATTATATTTACACGGACAACTTATCAATGTATTTAATGAATTATAGTGATTATTTTTTTTTTAATGTTACCGTATTTTATTTTGGAAATTGTAGCGATTTGGCGCTTTTAAATTCCGATTGCTGAAGGATCGATTATTAATGAAATTAGAACTGTAGACACAGTTATAAGAGGAAGCGAGGGCGGTTTTTGTGACCAGATATGTAAGAGACTGGGTAGGCAGGTATTGCAACGGCGACCCCTCAATGTCAGTATTTCGCCGCCGGCCCTAAAACGGCTGGCCAGACCGAATTTGTTTTTAAATTCCCGGCCACATATCGCACACTATAGTTGGCCAGCGGCGTTGTATGCATATACAGCGTGTTTCATTTCAAATGACGATAAATCATAACTTTAGCGGTCGTACTCCATACAAATTTTTTGGTACTATTAAATCAACCGTAATGTCAAAATTAAAATTTTGAAATTTCCGAAAAAATTAATTACGATAAAAAGGGAATAAAAAACAGAACACTTGTAAATATTGGTTCGGAAAGCGTAAAATGAAAACTTCCGTTTATCATTTCAGTGATGAATTCAAATATAGTTTCAGAAAAGTAAAATTCTTCGTGATTCAAGCTATCTTCATTTTTTAATATTCTGAATGAAAATGAGGTCCTGTGGCTAAACCAAAGAAGTTACCTTGATTCATTATTGTATTTGGCAGAGTACGTCATGAAGAAAACGTGGTCTGATTTATTGTCGTAAGGTCTGAAACACGCTGTATATATATATATATATACTATAGGGGAGCTTGGGTGCCTGAGTTTAAAGTTTGATATCCAGATCTTCTAAGCGCTTCTCTTCGAAAGCCTTGAATTTTTTAAGATTCTGGATCTCCAAGGAGTCCTTTCTATAGCAAGCTCCTCCCATTTTGTCGCATGCAGTTAGGTGACGCTTCAGCACCTCCTTATAACGCAAGTGCGAACTACCTTGTTACATAGGGCTGTAAATATTGTGTTTAACCTAATACTTGAGCTTCATCTGCTTTATGTTAAAGATTTAATTGTGGCCGAATACGTCCTATTTACAACGTCAAAATAGAGAAATATACACAGAGAGCCTAAAAATTCATAACTCAGACACAGAAACGAAAAACAACACAAATGGCACTAGTTAGGTTAATATATATAGGCATAGACATAAGGCACACACTGCACATGCACTTCCTTACAACACCAGCATGTAACAGATACACTCTACATTACTACAAGTTCAGTATTAAAATAAGAATAAGTTGATATAATAAGTTATTCTTAAGGCACCACAACACAAACATACATCCATTAAATGTCACACACAATAGCAAAAATTACAAGAGTGTATAACTTCTAGAACTGTTTCCAAAATTAAATTGTTAAACTTGTTTTTTCAAAAGGATTTTAAATACAATCTTTTGAGACCCTGCACGTAGCAGCAGAGTGCTAGCCATGACAAATAAAACGAACCCAAACACGACGGGTCTACCTATCTCGCTTAGTACAGAAGTTCCTATGGCCACCTTCCGACTCCATCATCAGATCAGCTCCATGGTACCATATTATTGGATAAATTTCAGCTCAATCAGAAACCGGGAAGTTGGTCAAATTTAACTTGCAAGATTCCACCCGAACTTTCATACATAGGTACGTGTATATCCATTGCAAGTGAAATAAAAGTTTGTAAAAAAGGGTACTGAATTAGAGTCTGCAAAGATGTTTAAAAACCTTGAGTTGTGTTCCGACATTAGTCAGGTTCCAGTCTCAATTTAGAGAGCGGCAGCGCAATGGTAGTATTTTCGGTGTTATAAATGTCTATAGGCGATGGTGACCACTTACCTGTTTGCCTACTTAGCAATAAAAGTCGCCGACGCTCGTCACAGTGCCACCACTCAATACTATCACGCACCGGAGCAATTTGTAGACTATTTTTTGTGCGTGCCGTCCGAGTAATTGTTAGAATTAATTCAGTGCCGTGTTACTGCTCGCCACACGCGACTCGAATGAATTATCGTCCCCACTTAAACTTATTTCCCATTGTGGAAAATCATCGACAGGAGCGAGAGGTTGGGGACTGTTGGGGAAAACGAGTGGAAATTATTAAGTCCTACGAGGAAGGTTAAACACGTTCCTTAACCTAAAACTCAAAGGCGACGAAGAATGAATGGAAACATGCGTAGAACGGTACTTACAATAAGAGTCTTAACATACATTTTATCGTAAGCGACACTTGAACTAAGTTACATTTTTTATCGCAAAAGGTATTTAAACTATTATTTTGTTTTCAGACTTTCAGGTTTGATTCAGCAGGGTCTAATTTAACTAAAACTGATAGTTTTAAAGCAAACTAATTGTTTCAAATATGTTTTATAACAAGAGATATGTTTAGGTCCAAATGTCACTTACGACAAATAACGGCAAAGACTGGAATACTTTGTAGTCTATTACAGTTATGGAATTACTTAACAAAGATAAAGTTTAACTGGTGGACAGAGTTGAACATGTAACAGAATAGAGGAGTACGGAAAAATAAGACATACTGAACTGATTTCAAATTATTTAGTAAGGATGAAGGGAATGATATTGATTAAATTAGCATACTACCAAAAAGCGGTGTTTAAGGGCTTTTTGGTAGTATAATATTGGGCAAATTAGGGCTCACGGAGTTTTCTACTTAGTAATCATTTTAAGATTAGTTGTACAGTTAACAGTCCACTTCATATGACATATGTCTTATTTGTTTTCTAATTTTCAACAGATGGCGTTAGGATTACAATAAATACTGATTATAAATAATTGGTAGGTGTATCTACTTTTTTTATGTGTATAAAATAACATTTTTATGATAGATAGCAGCCCATTTAGAAATAAATTGAAATTACTATGTCAAAGACAAATCTGAAAGTGTGATAGTTTTCAGTAAAGTATATCACAAAAACGCATAAATTGCAGGATAGTGTTAGTGCTCTTGATAAACTATAGACATTTTCCACGCGACTACATCTGCATAAACTTTAGGTTTTTATCCCGCGGGATATCCTAGTTTACCACAATGAATCTTTTTCCGAGACGTATATACCTGTTGCGGATAGAGAGCACCCCACAGACCTGCCCGCCGGAGCAAACCTCTCTGTGCCCCGCATACTGACGACGCCCATAGCTCGCACAATTAGCAGCTAGGCGTCGGACGGGGATATATAAGTGGCCTTGGAGGCCGGAAAAACGTACATTTAACCACTCTCACTAAACTCACTCGCTAAGTGCCCGCATAGTCATCCGTAATAGCTCCAATCCATACTTTCTGTATTTATTTATTCTATGTATAGTTTAATTGTAAATAATAAATTAATAATAATCATACAGTCCAATTAATATCGAGTTTCATTTTAGTAAGCAACTACCACCAATAATACCCATGTTTAACTATGTTATCAAAAGACCCATAAAGATGGAACCGAAATCGTAAAACACAGATATAAAAAATATAAGTAAATTCTCTATCGTATGACTATCTTAATTTCCAATTACGAGTACCTACTCATTTAAGTTTCCTTCTTGCAAGGGGTTCTGCAAACAAATCCATGCACCTTCTCACATATCCTAATAACGAATGTGAATATATCTGAAACCACCACCTCGCTGCCGCTCATTAAAACTTGTCTTTGATATTTGAGCTGCTTGCAGCGCTCGCACGTTAGCTAACTGTGCTTGTTTACTATTAGCCTACAGTGCAACCAATGAAACTTTAATAGTGTGAAATACGTTGCAAGTGACGTTATTAGTTCGAAATTTGAATTTTGATAATTTGTTTTGGATTTTGGTTTATTAATATAAATTAATGGCCTTAAAGTGTGAAAGTAAATTATTACGTCAAAATAGAAGATCAAAAAGATATGTAAAATAAATCTGGCAAGCACTTAGTAGTCAATAAATTACAAATGGTCCCCTGGGGATGATATATGGCGACGGGACCATAGAAGTTTCTAGTTTTAAATGTCTCATATTTCAAAAACGATTTATCTTGAATCAATTGATTTAATTGATTATTTCAGAGCGTTAAATATTGATATATTTGTAATAGTTTAGTTTATCCGGACAGGAACGGAGAAAGAACACAAATTCCTTAGGCCCGTCGTAAGAAGCAACAAGACAACCGTCTGAATGACTACCACCCCTCATCTAGAGAATGCCACCATAACAACTTTAAGTTGTGGTTTGGCATTACTGGCCAGGTTAAATCCTCTTCTACGAGTCCAACAGTATATTATTAGCACCATTAGTGTTTCAAATGTTTATAGGCGACGGTTACAGTTTACGATCACAGTTGGGCAAAAAAATATGTTTGTTTTGACGTCAATCTTTTTTTTGACTAGGGCAAGTTGAGACCTCTCCACTGTGAAGGAAACACGGTGAGGTTGGCTGACATTCGCTGCATTGAGGTATTAATGGTACTGAATGAATTCTACGCCCGTCCGAGTCAGGGATATCCTCTGTATAACACCCGGTGTGCCTTCCTTGCTGTTATGTCACGGCTAGAAAGCCGCTAATGAACTCCGCATGCTCTGGGAGGTTTTGATAGATAAATAACACTTCATTGCTCAACAAATATACAATTGCAAATACATACGGTTAGAACATTGTCATGGTAAAAACAATAGTCGGGATTATCTTAGTAGTATACAGTATAACAATTAGGCATAATTATTTAAGAAAAAGTAGTGTTTTCTTAGCTCATTCCAAAGTTTAACAGCCTGTATTGTTAAAGAGTTATCATAAAAGAATGAAATGTGGGCAAGTGTAGTAAGTTTACGTTACGTATGAGTGCGCAAATTGTGTAAGTAGACAGGCGGAGGAATTCAAAATGTTCCTTAAGGCAAGGAAGACTACTAGAATGTACAGGTTTTCAATCTGTGTTAAATGTGCTATATTTTGCATAGCCTAACTTTAAAGCAGTACACTAATAAATTGGCAGCACTGTATATGAAATCGAATACGTTGTGACTAATAACGCGAACGCCGTAGCGATTCATGCAACAGACGTACTTGTATTATACGAAGTCGTGGAAAGTTGTGCGCTAATTTAGCGTGAAATGTTTGAGAATTGATTTATGGTTTCAAATGCAATGTGATCAATTTGTAATGTGCGAAAGAGGGAGAATATATATACAGTTTGAAATATGACAATTTACTTCGTTAGTAATAAACTTTTTTAAGTAGGTCTTGGGTTTTGTCCTCTTAATAGAAGAGTTATTTTAACGTTATCTCACAAAGAATGTATTATGGCGTACGGTTGCCGGTGTGTGTAATGAAACTACTATCAGTAGCACATTTTATATTTAAAAAAGGTTTACATTATAGAATACAAGCATGATAAACGCGGCAGGACTGTACTCGCGCGCTGACCGAAACAGACTAGTCGACAGCTAAATGCTATCATCTCATTTTGCTAACAGTCGTACATTTCATGTTGTCCCTCTTTGTTTTGTAAATATCCATAGAGGCTTTAGGCCCATTCCTCTTACATTTGACGAAAATTCTTGTGTCAAATGTACTTCAAAAATTTTGTCCTGCTACATTTTTGAAGTAGTACCTGCAAATTTAAATTTTGAGCCTTATCAGTACAAATCTATTTTGCACTGGACAATCGTACTTCCTCGCATGCGTGCTACTCATCACTATTATCCGCCGGTCACGGCAGTTTCAATACGTCCTCCTTGCATCCGATGTAATGAGAGTATTGGTGGCAGTTGCTTCTTTCAAATAAGCGTTATTTACGATTATATTGAAACTATACTTAGACGAGATACATAGAAAATGATTAATGGTAGAGAGTAAGTAGTGCGTATTGGTGCTATATGTATGTGAGCAATGTGATCAGTTTTCGGCCTTCAAGGCAGCTTTTTTATCTCTTTGCGCTAGAATGCTCAAAAATGACTGTAGACGCGGCGTACGATATATGGACCCCGCGCACTGCGTATGTGTCCCACGTCAGGCATCTGAGAAAGACCATTCTTCCTCCATATTACCGCCAATTACAAGATCAATAGCTGTATTATTGTAAAACTAATTGTTCAAAAACGTTAACCAGACTAATAATTCTGAGATAAATGTTTTCAAACTACAAAAGAACATAATCAAGTTAAAGTTGCTGGGGAGATATCAAATCATGGTGTAATCTAAATGATGGCCAAAGGTCCTGAACTTACCATTCAATAAACTGGTAACGAATATCCCATAAATCTAGTCGAACATTATCTCTGTCAGATGATTTCAGTCCCTTCTGAAAACATGCTCATAAATCTGATCTAATAATTGGTCTATTTACGAAAAAGATTTATCAAGAACGCGAGTCGGATTTCACGAAACGAACTGTGTTCAAATAAAGATATAAATCGTGACAAATTAAATAACTTAAAAGCAGAATTTTAAACTGAACTAAATCTACTTAAAAATTTTGAAGGAGTGTCTAATTAAAGTACTATCAAAGTGATGATTAATCAAGGTTAAACAAGACAATAGACTGATGATAGAATTCAATAGAATTGACTTATGAATAACCATAAGTCTAGTCTAATATTCTATTTAATACGTGATTTAAAGCCCTCCTATCCAAACTAATCTAATAGTTGAAGAATTTATCGGAAAGATTTTTCAAATGTGCGTTTTGGAACTCCACGTGTTAAATGCCAAAGTAAATAACTCAAAAGCAGAATTTAAAACTGAGCTAAACCAACTTTAGGTTGCTAATGAGGTATCTAATCAAGTCGTAATCTAAGTGATGACGTTAATGAATATCCATAAATCTAATCTAAAATTATATTTGAAAGACGATTCCAATCCCTCCTGACTATTGGTCCTTTAACCGAAAAGATTTTTCATTAATTCCAGCTAGTTGGGATACAATTAACTTGTTTGATAGAGTTAAATTTGTTCATACTCATTAAATAAATCTAGCGTGACAAAGTAAATAATTCAAAAGCAGAGTTTAAAATTGAACTAAATCAACTTAAAGTTGCTGGGGAGGTGTCAAATCATGGTGCAATTAAAGTGTAGGGGTGTAAAAATGGGCTCGCGTGCCCTCCACCGCGGAATTGAATTAACTGCTGTAATTACGTGACTGGAGCACGCACTACACTGATTGATACGATGGGACAAGCCTTTTATACGGAAACCACAAACAACAACTTCAAATTTATTTATATATAGGCAGGACTTGTACTTTTGTAACACCCACATCATATACGATTATTTAGTCTAGAGAGTTCTTTTTATACGAAATCTGGCAGTGCCAGTGAAACTTCGTTCACATTGCTAAGACGACAAATAAGAGAAATATAATGACGGTACTAAAACTAAAAGCGACCACAGCGCCATCTTGTTGCCAACATATGTCTATTCCACGGAATTTTATGGTTATTTATTAGGGTAAATAATTATGTTGGTTTCTCTGTGTCGAGTGGTTTTTGAATTCTTTCAGTAGTGTCCAATTGATGCTCTAAAAGACTAACAAAAATGTTAAAAGTTACATTTTGAAAGCTGCTGGTCCTAAGCAACTATGAGGCACTGTAGTCCATGGATAATACGGTGGTTCAATTTGTGATGGAGTGTATGAGAGAGGAATAGAGTACAGCAGACCTGCTGCCGGCCCATCTTATGGGAAGCGTTTACCATTATCTATGGACATTTGCAACACTAGAGGTCCCTGTCGGCCTTGAAGATTTTTTTTATAAATCAAGTATTAATAAATATCACAGAGAGAGAGTTGGTCTGAAAGAGAGTGTCGGGGTGAAGGTAAGGAAAGGAATGCTCCGGTGGTTCGGGCATGTGGAAAGAATGTATGATGGAAGAATGACTAAACAGATATACAATGCACAAGTGGATGGATGCAGAAGTCGCGGAAGGCCATGACACACCTTCCATGATAAAATTGATCATGTGTTAGCAGAAGGTGATGTTAGGAGCCTTAAGAACAAACGAGCGTGCATGACAAGAGCTATGAATGTCAAAGAAGCAAGTGAGGTGTGTAAGAATGGGCCTGTGTGGCGCTCTGTTGTTCGTGCCTACCCCGCAAGGGACCTGGCGTGAAGTTATGTATGTGTATGTATGTATGTACATTAATATAACAACCTAATATAATGTATATATAGTAACCTAAATACTTAAAAATAAACTAAATTACAAATAAATTAATATAAAGTATGTAACAAATCGCTACCAGAGGGAAGCGTGCCCAGAAGGCTGGCTGCATTGCCACTCTGTATGGTAATGCTGATTCGTTGCGCAAAATACGGACCAGCGTTCTGAACACGGGTGGTATCAAAGAGTTTCATACAAATTACGCAAATTATGTCGATATTAAGAAAATGTACAATAACACTTTTCTTATTGTCTCTTTAAAGATGAAGACACTTTGTCCATGTGTTCTTTATTAATAGCTGTCACACTACACTGTAGTTTAGCTTTTGATTTTCTCATTATGTCCGTGTTATCGAGAAGCTTGATCGCCTCAATATTCTCATGATTCAGATATTTAGTGATACCTGAAAAAACCTGGTAGTGCTGAGAGAAAATCTATGTTAGGATTGCATTCCAAAACTCTACGGTGCACAAGAGAAACATGTGAAGAGGGACTCCAGTGGTTTTTATCACATAATACTCAGGCGATAGTAACCACTTTACCGAATAGAAGATTCGATACAAGTTGCTACACGTTTTATTAAAATGTGTTTTTACATTAGGTCCATGCGGTCCATCGACAAAGAGTTTGTTCAAAGAGATTTGCAAGAAACGAATTGATTTATTGAAATTATCATAATGAATTGAACTAATTCTGATAATTTATTATTTAACAAAATAGGTCTTGGTCTTACGGCAAAAGGAAGGTATGCACTGAAAATTAGCGTTGTGTTGGATATAATTCCGGCACAGCAATATGCTGAGCGCAAACTTTGTTTGCTGAAAATGCGTTGTACAAATTCTCAAAATATACCATATATAATAATGTACAAGGAATGTAATTACGTCGCTAATTCTACAAAAAAAGGTTTTCTTTCGATTTCGGTCAATTCAGATATAAAAGAAAATAGAGATCAAGAATTGACGAAAAATCCTATGTAATCTGTATTTTCTATATCAAGCCAATAGACCATTTGTCTATTTGTGAAGCCGACAAATCGTGACCTCGCGTCGACCGCATCGTTGCGCACACAACCGCGATCGTTTACCGGTTGAAACCGGATTGGACCCGGATAATCCGGTTATTGTTCGTTACGGTCGAACAAAGCGATTTTTTAGTAAACGCCGTTTGTTAAATTTGTTTGCGTCCAGTTTCAGAGAGGTTAAAAATGTATCTTCCTCCTGAATCAATACTTTTTATCGTACTGTTACGACCTAGGTGCCGACAAAGACAAATTCACACCTGCACACCTCTGCAACTACACACATTTTATTACCTTTTTGGAATTTTGACGTCTTTTCTTTAATTTGTGTTTAAAATTTGTGATTAAAAATCAGTGGATTGAGTATTGTAATCTTTTAGGGCCTATTTTTGTATTTTGGTTATTTCCAGGTGTCTCTGATTCAAAAGTACAAACTGAATCTAAGAAATTCGGTCCACGCGGCCGGGCAGGCATATTGCATCGGTGCAGTATAAAGCAATGCCCCCAATTGAGAGGTGAGGCAGTTGAGCGATAACCAGAGCGAAGAGAGACTTGTGTACATACGATAATCTATCTAGTGACGGACTTTGCGCGTGTCTTTGAATTACGATCTTCTGCATTACGTTTGGACTTATTGTGTTCGGTTATATTTATAACTGTTTGAGACGTGTTTGTATTGTCCTAATCTAATATATAAAATTCTCGTGTCACGGTTTTCGTTGCCATACTCCTCCGAAACGGCTTGACCGATTTTGATGAAATTTTTTGTGCTTATCCAGTATCTATGAGAATCGGCCAACATCTATTTTTCATCCCCCTAAATGTTAGGGGTAGTCCACCCCTAAATTTTTTTATTTATTTTTTAGACAAAATTTTTAATTTCTATTTTTTTATGATACAACATACAAAAATACATACAACCCTAATTTATCAACCCTCTGCGACAAACCCCTATTTTACCGGGCAGGACTACGTCTGCTGCGGGACAGCTAGTAAACTCTATAATAATTCCAACGGAATTTTAATTCGAGTCCTGCAACAATGTTATTGTTAATTTAAGCGATGAATGGACGCGGTCTCCACTCCAAGACTCGTCTGCTCCATTAGCCATCGGTCTTGCGGCACACGTGACCGGCCCACTGCTACTTCAAGTTGCTCATTTTGCGAGCTATGCCGGTTACCTTGATTCTCTTACGGATATCCTCATTTCTAATTTTATCCATAAGAGAAACATCCAACATACCTCGCTCCATAGCCCGTTGAGCGACTTGGAACTTGTGGACCAGTCCCGCCGTCAGGGTCCATGTCTCGACCCCTTAGGTTTTTTTAACAACTCTACGGATTCGAGTTCTGTACCCTTGTATACAACTTAATTTCTAAGAATTTTAGAGTTTATACACGCTTATTATTTATATTTGTTATTGTGTGTGACATTAGTTTAGTGGTTTTTGTGTTGTGGTGTATCTTACGAATAACTAATTATATTAAATTATTCTAATTTTAATACTTAGCTTATACTAATTAAAAGTCTATCTGTTACATGCTGGTGTTGTGAGGAAGTGCATGTGGGCCTCGTAGGTTCCTTAGATTCCTTTATCCTACATCCTACATCATCCTAGATGTAGGATAAAGGAATTATATTTTATCTTAATAAAAGTTAGAAAAAAATATCTATGAGTATAATAAAACTACGGTTTAACGGTTTTAAGCGCGGTAATTTATTTTATTTTGGTTTATCCCACGTTTCGGCCGCTTTTCAGTGGCCGTGGTCACGGAAGATAAAGATGACATTTGTCTAACGTGTATTGTAAGTTTTTATTCAGCCTACCGCCAACTTGTTCATTTTAATTATTTAGTTTTAATTTTGTTTATGGATACTATTTACTCTATGGGAGCCTAATCTAATTTTACCAACGCTTCACAACATGTTGTGGCTGAAGAGAAGAAGCGGCGCAAGAAACTCTTCAGCAAACATGCCTAGTTCAATTTTTTTTTATATAATATTAAAATGGGTGGAAGGAAAAAATAAAAAGAAATTATCAGTCGGGTTGGTTTGTGTTTCGTACAAGTCGCGAAAACTTAAGAAAATATTATCTATGAGTATGTTCTCTAAAGTTTCATTTCTACTGCGTGTGAATTGCACACACTCACAATTTTTTTGTCTCATCTCGATACAAATTACATACATACATAAATAACTTCACGCCAAGTCCCTTGCGGGGTAGGCACGAACACGAATCTATACAAATTAAAAAGCAGAATTTGACTACAGGGACAAATATCCTTTTTAAAATATATGACTAATGATACTGAATTTTGTTTGTGGTTCACCATTTAAGTGGTAGACCAAAACAATTCAGTTAGTTCATCGAAATTGTATTTTCAGGTTAATTTTCAGCCATGTGGTTAATGTTTCATTTATTTCCATACAATAGTGCTGCGAACACAACCTTAATATTATACTTATAGACTCAATACTCCAAACATTATTCATCTTTTTTCAAAATTTCTTTTACTGTACAGGCTATTCGACTCTGGAATGAGTTACCCGTTACTGTTTGATAAGCTAAATCACTAACAATATTTAAGAACATGATAAAAAAGCACTACCTACAGCATAGTAATGTTTGATATTTCTACGTATATTTATGTATGTGTTATATGTATTTATATATGTCTACTAGGCATCAAATAAATATATGTAATTAGCTGCATATCCTCTGATGGCGCGGGAGCGGGATAAACAGGAGGAAAGGACTTACAGGAAAGGTACGGCGCACCAGGCACGCTACGAACGATGCGTCTTCGCAGCGGCAGGCACTTCTTCCTCGTGATCCTTTCTTCTTGTATTGCGGTTCCTTCGACTTAGTGGACCAGCTGGAACGGTACAGCGTGCACCTTCCACGTGCGGGTTGTTGAAAGCGGGTTTAATAAGCGGTACAACGCACAAGACGCGGCGAGGTTTGTGCGGGAGCAGCGGTGCGTTCAGCGGTCAATGTAGACTATGTCACATTGCATAGTGACAGATGCGGCGGAAGAAAAAGAAACAAAAGAGGCGGCGACCAAATAGGTCGGCGTTAACATCCTCTAATATGTACCTTTGACCAATGTAATGTTTTATTCCTGCCTCGGGTTGTCTGGAAGAGATCGCTTCTTGGCAATAAGACCGCCCATTGTGTTTTCTGTAACGGTGTACAATAAAGTGTTATCTATATAAATGCGAATATGACTTTGTTAATTTGTGATGCCTTAACTACAGAACAGATTGTCACGAAATTGTGTATATATGTTGCTAGGTGTATAGGATAGGACATAAGACCTTTCATCCAGAAAAAACTTTTGAGGGATAGACGAATGGCTGTGGGGGTAGAAACGTAATCTATCGGTAGCTACCTCACATTTGAAATTTCATCTCGTTGTATGTATGCGGGGCGTGAAGAGAAGGTGTGCTCCGGTCAGGTCAGGGGGGTGCTCTTTATCCGCAACAATATTATCTTTTAGTCCATAATATCCAAAACGAACAGCTTTGTAGCAACAGTACATGAATAGAGTAGCAATCCATTAAAACGGTTGGCTTGGCACAGATATCGAACTTAGCATCGGGAATATAATTCATACTGGCGGCGCTACAATATTGCATCTATGCTTTGTCCCGTTCGCTCACCGCTTCCGGTCTACGGAACCTGCAGCGGAAGTTTACTTAGAGGTGCAGCCTAAGCCCGAGATACAGTCTAACCTGGATAAGCGAGAGTTCAAGGGATCACAATCTCATTCTCGCTTATAGGTTTCTCACTAACCCGAGTTTCTCGCTAATGTAAGGTACATGGGTAGCGTTTCTTCTTATAGAGGTACGCAGCAATAACAAGTCACAGCAAGTACGAATGTTGTAAATATGTAATATGATAAAACATATAAGTACCTACTTTATAAGGGTAGGTATCAAGATGCTTACAAAAACAAGACAAAACAATGGTAGGAAGTTCCACGAAAGTTAAGAATGAGTCATAAAATAGCAGATGTTAAATTTGTAATTTGTTTTGTCATTTGTTACTGTATGTATGTATTTTTATTGTAGCAATAGTTCCTCCTAAATAATATAAATAAATAAAGCTCGACTGTCGCTTATAGAGGTATAGATAAGTAGCAGTCTCACTTACGGAGGTCCATGAGGGAGAAACGACTCTCTCTTACAGAGGTTTCTGTTTCTCGCTAATAGAGGTTTTGGGAGCTTAAAATGACGGGTCCTGGCTATTATTCTCACTTATAGAGTTTTCTCACTTATCCAGTTCTCACTTACCCAGGTTTGACTGTATATATTTCGGTTCGCATGTTGAGAGACGAAATTAGAACAATCGAGTTTCAAGTGAGGTTTCAAAGGAACAACATGACATATAAGACGAGTAGTAAAATGAAATTTACAGTTCATGCAGTGAGCCTGTGGAATGCGCTACCTGTGAAAATCAGGCATGCTCAGTCTCTTCAGGCGTTCAACGGACTCGTGAAGGAACATTACCTCGGGCTCTAATAGTCTAGTCTATAATAACATCTTCATTCCCCCCCATATTTACTTACATAGCTCTATTCATTATTTCTATGTTTATTATTTATTTATGTCTATTAATTTATGTATATTTTTGTCTTCTTTCCATGTCTATTTATACTATCTCAAAATCTTATATATATACTTTTTCATTCTGTTTATATTGCAAAATCTACATGTCACACAATTTTCTCTAATCCATCCTAAGGTTGTCTAGAAGAAATTGCTTTTAGTGATAAGACCGTCTATTATCTTCTGTAGTTAAAATTCTTAAATTGTATTTGAATGTTATGCAATAAAGTATATTCTATTCTATTCTATTCTAAAATGAGGTGACCGAGGCCGATGACATCCGATCCTTACCGAACATTTCCGAATTAGAAGTTATGAACGGAACAAATGATAGAATGACGCTACCGTCTCATCGCTTCATTTGTACTGCCGCGGTACAAATCTCTTCTCTCATTTCAGGTGGTATGTGACTCCCGACATCAGTTTACTTCATAGAATATTCCATGTCCGTTCATTGACTACTTCCGCCTCATGGTTATTTTGTATTAAAATACACGGGTCCTACATATATGTCGATATTCCGATGTCTAGAAGATAGAAGATTCTGGAAGGAAAAGGCAGACATAGATAGATTTTAGAAAGTGATATATGGTGAAAGAAAGTTCTGATTCTGAGAGGCTATGGAAGAAAAAATAGAGATATGTAGATGTTTAGAAAGGGATAGAATAAAAGAATACAGAAAAGAAGATCAACATTATGAGTTCCAGATTTTTCCGGGTATATAAGCAGCGTAAAGGTGCCATTCGAACCTCGGCTGCAGGCTGCGGATGCAGGCAGCACATGCGGCGGACGCACGAAGCCGGCTGTTGCTGCACGACTGGTTTTCTATGAAGTAGTATAGATTTCTCTGAAAAACATTCCGAACGCGGCTGCGGCTGCACGTGCTGCCGAGCCTCGGCTGCAAGTGCTGCTGCGACTTGCAGCCGCAGCCGATAGCAGACCAGTAGAGCTGCAGCTGCAAGCCGATCCGCGCTTAGTTACGTCACTCCAACCTTATTAAGTCGACAATATAATAGTAGACAGAAATAAAACACGCGTCTAATATACATTATTACATATATTGACCTATAATATATTTAGAATAAATGTATATAAACGAATGTTAAATCAATATTAGGAACCATAGAGAAATGTAACAAAAGCTACACTAGCAGTACTAAGGCATCGAATCCAACTAAGAGAAAGCATCTAACATAGTAACAATATAGATAAGCAAAAATGAAGTAAAACATGTACCAAATAGTAATAGGAAAACACAGTTGTAACATAGCATAAGACATATAGACTGTATAAGTACATTTTTACCCTACCCAATAAAGACACAAATAAAAAAGATAAAAATGAGAAAAAGGCAATAAAGAAATAGTCAAAAAACAATTTAAAAAAAACAATAAAGAAAATATAGTAAAGAAAAAATATTAGTGAACAGCCCGGAATATCTCGTTTATCCGGAGAGAGGAGAATAAAAAATAAAAAATTCCTAAACTGATGTGGCGGGTCGCAATACCCGCGCGCGCGCGCGCAGCGCCGTCACAGGCGCATGCGCGGAGCAGCCGGCCGCCGACAGCGCCGCCCCATCAAATGAGTCGCGAGAACACCTCGCCAGCGGTAGGGCGCACACACGCATTCGCAACAATTTGTACGTGTGAAATTTCGTGTATAATAAAGTGTGGTAATTACTCGGTTCATAATTATTTGGAGCCTACGCCCCACCACACAATTGGTGACCCGAACAGAACACAAATTCATCTTCAAGAATTTCTCGAGCCGACAACATGTCCAGTAGCGACTCCAGGGGCTCTCAAACCGCTCGAACCCGGGCCCGCTCGAAAACGGTCGAAACTAACAAAGTAAGTGTTAAAGTGCCACCGTTCTGGAAAGAAAAACCGAAGCTGTGGTTTTTCCAATTGGAAGCACAATTTATAACGAATGGAGTGACGTCAGATTCAACCAAATATTATACACTTCTTGGCAACTTAGACATGCAAGTGGTTGAAAAGGTTGAGGAAATAATTGAAAACCCTCCAGCTACCGGAAAGTACGATACCTTAAAGACGGAGATAATCCGACGATTATCCGTATCTCAGCAACAAAAGATTATGCAGTTGCTAGCACATGAAGAACTTGGAGACCGGAAACCGTCCACCTTTTTACGACATCTGCACGATTTGGCAGGTCCAGGAGTATCAGAAAATTTCTTACGTACTGTTTGGACTAGCCGCCTCCCAGTCCATTTGCAAACAATTGTGGCTCAACAAGATGATAGGCCCTTGGATGCAGTAGCAGACCTCATTGATCGGGTGGTAGAGATTGTTCCCGGTAACCCGGTCGCTCAGATAGCAAGTACCTCAACGACTCCGAATATCACCGATATAATTCGACAAGAAGTGCGAAATGAAGTTTCTGAGATCTCTCGCCAGCTTAAGGATCTTACTATGAGATTAGATAATAGGCGTGACTCGCGTAGAAATACTCAACGCTTTTCTGGTCGTTCTCATGGACGTTCTAGAAACAGAAGTCATTCTCGTAACCATCCATTTCGCACGGTAGGAAATCGTCGCTTATGCTGGTACCATTTTAAATTCCAAGACAAAGCAGTCAAGTGTGTCAAACCATGCGATTACGACTCGGAAAACTCCAGGGACAGTCGCTAAGGACGGCGAGCGATTGTTGCAACATTTCCAGTCGTCTTTTTGTTACTGACGCACGATCCAAGAAGATATTTCTAATTGACACCGGATCTGACCTTTGTGTCTACCCCCTTTCTTATTTAAAGGAGCGACGGACAAGAGTCAATTTAGATTTAAAAGCAGCTAATGGCACTAATATACCTACATACGGGTATATCCACCTTTTGCTTAACATAGGACTGCGTAGAGATTATAACTGGAAATTCATCGTCGCCGACGTTTCCAAACCCATTATTGGAGCTGATTTCTTATCGTTTTACAATCTACTTGTTGATTGTCGTAATGGAAAGCTGCTAGATTCTCTTACGAACATTTCCGTATCGGCTACAGCTGTTACTTCCAGCATTTCCAGCATTAAAGTTATGGTGGGATCATCAGAGTACCATTCAATTTTACAGGAGTACCCAGCTATTACTAGACCTTCAGGCACTATTAAAAAGGTGTTTCATTCAACAGTACACCATATAAATACTACTCCCGGCCCACCAGTATTTTGTCGGCCTCGACGACTGGCTCCAGATCGTTTAAAAGCCGCTAAGGCAGAGTTTGAAGCGATGTTGCAGGACGGTACAGCGCAATGTTCCAGTGGACCATGGGCTTCAGCATTGCATATGGTGCCTAAACGAGACCATAGCTGGAGGCCCTGCGGAGATTACCGCGCTTTAAATGCCAGGACAATACCTGATAGGTACCCGGTGCGGCATATAGAAGATTTTTCGCAGCAACTCCATGGCTGTTCCGTATTCTCGGTAGTAGATTTAGTTCGAGCATACCAGCAAATACCAGTCAATCCAGAGGACGTACCAAAGACCGCCATTACTACTCCTTTTGGCCTCTTTGAGTTTCCTTATATGTCGTTTGGTTTGAGGAATGCCGCCCAAACCTTCCAGCGCTTTATGGATGAGTTGGTGCGAGGACTAGATTTCTTTTGTTTTCCATATATTGACGATGTATTAATAGCATCCAGAAGCGTTCAAGAACACAAGGAACACCTCCGTATACTATTCTCCAGATTCGAGAAATATGGAGTTATTATAAACGTCGCTAAATGTCAGTTCGCGTTATCTGAGGTGAATTTCCTCGGCTATTCCGTTTCTGCTGAAGGTGTTAAGCCGCCGACTGACAAAATTAAAGCCATTCAAGATTTTCCACTGCCCAAAACAGTAAAAGACCTGAGAAGATTTTTAGGAATGTTAAATTTCTACCAGCGTTTTCTTAAAAACGCCGCTGAAATGCAAGCTCCTCTAAATAGCCTCTTGGCAGGTCCAAATCCGAAAGAATCTAAAGTGATTAATTGGAACGCAGCACTTCGAAATGCCTTTGATAATAGTAAAAAGAGTCTTTCTGATGCAGTAATGTTAGTCCACCCCGTATCAAATGTGGAATTAGCTCTTTTCACCGATGCTTCTAATGTGTCTATAGGAGCCGTTCTGCAGCAGAAAGTTAATAATATTTGGCAACCCTTAGCTTTTTACTCTAAAAAGTTGAGTCCCACTCAACAAAAATACAGTGCCTATGACAGAGAATTGCTGGCAGTATACGAGTCAGTTAAGCATTTTAGGCACATGATAGAAGGCCGCCATTTCTCAATTTTTACTGATCACAAACCACTTGTCTTCGCGTTTCAACAAAAAGAAAATAAAGGATCTCCTAGGCAAATAAATCAATTATATTTCATCTCTCACTTCACCACGGATGTAAAACACATTTCAGGCCAGGAAAATCAAGTGGCAGATGCACTATCCCGATTAGAGTCTATAAGTATGCCAGTTGATATAACAGAACTTGCTACGTCTCAAAAAGATGACCCTGAAGTGCTAAATCTCATTGGCGGGAATTCATCTTTAAAGTTAATCAAAACATGTTTACCCAGATCTAGAACTACATTGTATTGCGACGTCTCCTTAGAGAAACCTCGTCCTTTCGTCACAGCTGCCCACAGGCGACGTATATTTGATTCTTTACATTCTTTGAGTCATCCTGGAGCAGCTGCTTCTATCAAACTGATAAGTGAGCGTTTTATCTGGCCTTCATTGAGAAAAGACGTTCGCATGTGGGTCAGAGAGTGCACACCATGTCAGAAGTCTAAAATCGTAAGACATACTGTATCTTTTGCAACCAGTTTCAGCGTACCTGATGTCCGTTTCTCAGATGTACATATCGACTTAATCGGTCCTATGCCAATTTCAACAGGTAACAAGTACTGCCTCACAGCTATTGATAGATATACGCGCTGGCCTGAGGTGATACCCATCCCAGACATTACCGCAGAGACCGTAGCAAAAGCTTTCCTTGAAGGCTGGATTTCTCGCTATGGATGCCCCCGGAAAGTAGTCACAGACCAGGGCAGGCAATTTGAATCCCGATTATTCCAAAACTTGGCTAAGTTATGCGGTATTCACTTAGCCAGATCAACGGCATATCACCCTCAGACCAATGGAATAATCGAGCGATTTCACCGCACCCTAAAATCAGCCTTAATGTGCCATGGCGGTAGAGAATGGACCCAATCGCTTCCTGTAGTTCTGCTAGGACTCAGAGCTGCATGGAAAGTAGATTTGGATTGTTCACCCGCAGAACTGGTTTTTGGTGAACCCTTGCGAATACCAGGAGAGTTTTACTCCCCAGCTCCAGACAGAGTAGAGTATCCTGATTTTGTCAGGGATTTACGAACTAAAATAGCAACCCTACGACCTACACCAGCGTCAAGCCACCGAAGAAAGAAGACATTCATACACAAAGACATGGCGACGGCTACTCATGTGTTTGTCCGCCAAGACGCCCTTCGTGGTTCTCTTGTACCACCGTACGCTGGCCCATACAAGGTCGTTGCAAGATCTCAAAAGTCAATGGATCTGGCCATAGGCCAGAAAATAACGAAGATTAACATAGACCGGCTTAAGCCTGCATTTACAATTTAAATTTAGCGGGCCCTCACCGGACCGATTTGACAAGGCCTGACTTCTCGGGAGGGGGTCGTGTGGCGGGTCGCAATACCCGCGCGCGCGCGCGCAGCGCCGTCACAGGCGCATGCGCGGAGCAGCCGGCCGCCGACAGCGCCGCCCCATCAAATGAGTCGCGAGAACACCTCGCCAGCGGTAGGGCGCACACACGCATTCGCAACAATTTGTACGTGTGAAATTTCGTGTATAATAAAGTGTGGTAATTACTCGGTTCATAATTATTTGGAGCCTACGCCTGATCATCATTATACTTGAAGTGTTTCTTAATTAGTGATGAATAACTTCCATCAGTGAGTCTACATATTATAAGTATATAAGGACGTGTGGCTACTCTTCTCTGGCTTGTTAACAATGACAACATATCATCATCATCCTCTTCGTCTTCTAATAAAAGATATAACATCAAACTATTCTCACGACAATTCTTCACGTCCGACATTCTAAAATATTGGAAGCGATTGGCCGCCACGTGCTGCCTGCCGCAGCAAGTGCAGCCAGCCTCGGAATGACTTCCTGCTGCGAATGCAGGCAGCGACTGCGTGTCATGCGTGTGCTACCTGCATCCGCAGCCTGCATCTGCAGCCTGCAGCCGAGGTTGGAATGGCACCTTAAGGCGCGCCTACCGCGTAGTGGAATTCTAGACAGTAAAGCGACAACTGCGCTATAAGAATTAGAAGAGAAGTTTAACAGAAGACAGTGACGAGTTTAGTATTTAGTGAAAAGTTTCGTGGGCAGTTCAGTGAAGGAGGAGTGTAGCGTAGCATATAAGAATCACCATTTTCTAAAACTCGCTCAGCGCCGGGAAATTGCTGATTTAACTTTCTTAGCTGGTATTGTAAGCTCACAAAAATTCGATTGTCCTGAATTACTGAACAAAATAGATATAATATATACTCCTCGACACTCTTTCCCTCACAGTCCCTTTTTTGCTTTAAAATCGGTTGACACGAATTATCGTCAGAATAGTTTCCTGCATCGATCGTTTGCTTACTATAATAAATTAATTCGCAGCTATGATTTGGATATAACGGGGACCTCGTTTCTAGATTTAAGAATAAAGTCAATAATTTATGTTTTGAACTTTAGTGTGTAATGAACAGGTTTTCTAATTAAGTTATATATTTCTTTTTTATGTTTAAATTATTACTTTTTTTTCTATGTTTGTGGTTATCTGATCACTGATTAGATCTGATCTTAATTTGTTTCTATCTGTGACTTGTTAATAGCTCACTATCACTAATTTATTATCATTATAATTATGAATAGCTGATAGTCGTCCTAAAATTGTAAAAAAAATAATAAGTAGTGTAAGAGATCTAGAAGCTAGCTACAGGCGATAAAGTATCGGCGATAAAGTCGGAGGAGAGTACCGAAGCAGCAGGAGGTGGGTCTACGCAATATCGGCGTCGGTATTGTGAGTGAGACATCTGATCATCAGGACAGTGCGTCGTTAGGTGTACATGTAGGGACTATTGTATATAAAAATAAAAGCGTTTAGTTAATAATTGTTGTTTTCTTCCAATCCTAAGTGTAATCTATGTAATATAAAAAATGTATCCATATATTTATATATATATATAATTTATCTATTTCTTTCAAGATCACGGGCCATAAAAATAGCCCGGACTTTTGGAGGGCTTGCTTGGGGCCATGGGGAGGCCAACACGTAGAGGCCCCTTGACAAATTTAATGTAAATATGTGGCGTGACACTGACCGGCGATTATCCCTGTCTACACCATATAATAATGCACCCAAGGGCAAGCCCCGGCCAGTGTAGGACTATTGTGGGAAATGAGGACAAAAAGTACCGGGCTATTGGGGTGAACTGTTAGTGGTACTAGCGGTCTGGGAATATGGGGACTATGGCGTCTGCCCGTCGCAATGTTCAGGGAACATGGAAAAATGGGCAGACGGCCACTCCCTGCATGGGCCCCTAAAAATGCCGTAAAAGGCAGGGGCAATAATTTATGTATTTATTATTAAAATGTAAGTAGTTTGTACTATATGTTACGCATACCACCCTCGCCATTATCATATAATTTCATTTCTGGGGTTGTCTGGAAGAGATCGCTTTTTAGTGATAAGACCGGCCTTTGTACATAACTAGATATAATTTTAGTCTTAATTTCATGTTTGTATTGGTGTACAATAAAGAGTTATCTATCTATCTATCTAAGTGCATATATACCTACAGTCGCACATAGCAGTACTTAATCCATTATAGCTGTACTAAAGTAAGTTTACAAATAGCTTAGTAAAAGCTAATGACTGCACTTAACTTTGAAAAAGAAAAACTTGAAATACCCAAGAATCAGGAAAGCGAAATAGGCACTGAAAGTATTCGAGTTGTTCAAGATAATGAAAAAAGTTTGTCGAATGATCACTCGCCTTCCTGCCGCGGTGGACGGTTATTCTTTAACCGGAATAAATATTTTTTAATATCAATAACAAAGCATAAATTTAAATAAATTAAAATGTTTTATTATTTCCATATTAAAGTCGCTATACACGGTAAGATAATGAATGGTTTTTGAATTTAAACTTCTTTAAAATCTCTGTGATTTGAAACTGGATGAAACGAAAAAGCGACACTAAAAAGAGATAAGCACATAAATCCATAGGACTAAGCTTTCGAGAGAATGAGATAGAATACATTATATTTAATAGAATACTATGGTCATCTGTATATCCCTATCTGTATAGGGTTGGAAATGTTTTGAAGTTTTTATTCAATACCTAAAATGTCATGTTTTAAAGTTTCAATATATTATATTAGCTGGCCCGGCAGATGTCGTCCTGCTCGGCAAAGTTTCAATCGATATGCCGACAACAGGGCCACCTACCGGGTCCAATTGCGAACCAACTCAGAAACCTTCTCTGGCTCATGAACAACAACTTTACTAAACATCATCACATGATCAAATGTATAGTTTACGATTATATAACGGACACACAGACAAACATTTATTTTGATATACAAGAAGATTATATATTAAAACGATATAATATTAATGTGATGTCATGAAATTTAGAATCCCCCAACAATTTACAAATAATTCTTCAAATATTTTCTTTCTTTCTTTCCATACAAAAGAGCAAATCTAATTATTTATGTACATTAGGGTGGTCGTTAAAAATTAAATTTCTTGCGACGCCCCCTAAAAAGCTTCCTTTTAATAAAAAAACACTGGGATTTTTTTAATAATTTTTTCAAGTCAAGACATCACGTGCCGCAAGACGATTCAGGTTAAAACTAAAAATATAAGAAAAATTGAAAGATAAGCTTGAATCACGAAGAATTTTAAACTTTTTCTGAAACTATAATTTGAAATTCATCACTGAGAATGATAATATGGGAGGTATTTCATTGTTAAAAGTTTTCCAATCTTAAAATAATTATTACTTCTAAGTATGAAGAAGTTTCCTGAAAAAACATGATATTACCCAAAAATTTACTTGAATGGTCTTGAGGCACGGGTTGTCTTGACTTGAAAAAATTAGTAAAAAAATCCCAGTGTTTTTTCATTAAAAGGAAACTTTTTAGGGGGCGTCGCAAGAAATTTATTTTTTAACGACCACCCTAATATACATCAAGTCTTTTCTAAATCGAATACGTCCTTTACATATCTTCATATATAGAGAAAAGAACTAAGAGAAAAGAATACAAGGAAAATTAAGATAATAAAGAATAACTATTTAAAAAAATATGAATAATTTAAAATATTACCTATTACTCATTCAATGCAGAAGAAAACACGTCTTAGCCTCGTTCTTTGTCTATGTCTTTTCTATATGACTTGCAGCTGTTTCTAGAATAGGGATTCAAAAGTCAAGATTTTTTAACTTAATACTTTTGACATCTAGGAAGTAATTATGTTACTTCCTAGATTTAAACAGTATCTTATCCAGGACACTATTATTAGAGTCTGAAAAAGTATAAAACTTGAATAAAAAATCTTTAAAAAGAGCACGTAGTTGCTTTTAACTTTAAAAAAAATAGAAGGTAAGTGTTAATTGCATGCCTTTACTCAACCTGCCTGAAGATCAACAATCAAAATCGTTTTTTTTTAAATTAGGGTATTATTTTAAAGATTGTAAAAAAAAAACTAAAAGGTCGTTCCAAATTTTTTAAATTTCAAAAATCGCCAAAAACTGATTTTTTTTTCATTTTTTTTCTCGTCACGGTATAATTTTATAGACCAAAAATTATACGAGGACGTTTCTGAAAGTTTCAGTTTAACATTAGTATTTTAATAGGTCGCTCATATTTAAAAAAAAATTACTTTTAATAATCGTTTTTGGCGATTATTGGATCTTAAAAAATTGGAGCGACCTCTTAAACCATTTTTTCGTGCTCTCCTTTGTAGGGAGTTCTTAAAACATTAAAAACTAATATTTTTTTCCTTTTGAGACTCAAAAAAAGAGTTTTTTTGCGCCACCTTACAAAGTGTATCCGATAGAAGTCGGTTGTTATGTGTTTTAAAAGCGAATCGTGCAAACCGCTAAGGAATCTTAACGTTAAAAACAAGTATCCCCCGCGTATTGTTAAGGGTAAAACGTTTAATCTAATTTCAACAGAACTAAAAGGCCTGGAAAAGGGATGTACTACTGTGAAAAACACGCGTCATTATTCGGAACGTCACAGCGACGTTTAAAAATTAATAATAATAAATATAAATAATATCAGCCCATAAATGTCCCACTGCTGGGCTTGGGCCTCCCATTATAGGGGAAACGGAAAGTATACCCGCCACGCTTGTGCAAGGCGGCTTAGCTGGTTTGACACATCGGTTAACTCGATGTGCAGGTTGCATCACGATGTTTTCCTTCACCGTTGTTAGCACGTGGTAATTGTAACAATATGCACATTAGATCAGAAAACTGACTAAGAGGTGCATGTATTCCGATCAGGAGCGAACCCACGCCCTTCGATTTAGGGGCGCGTGTGCTAGCCATTACGCTACCACGAGTACCTTGAAAATTAATGCCCCCTTATATTTCTAATATTGCAAATAAGATAAACAAAAATAAAATTCCGTTGGAGGACAACATAAAATAAAATTCGGACTTTAGCCTTATTGTGAAATATTCATGAGTGAATTTAGATAGTTTTTTGTTTTTAATTTAATATTCGAACTCCTGGTTCTTATAGTAAGGGAGTATCATCTACTAATAATGTGCACGTAGTAAATACTAACAGTCTTATTTATATTGAGCCAGAGTATTTTTGTAGGCTTGTTTGAGGTTCTGTCTAAAAACTTACTATTACTCAATATGTATAAGACCGAAATATTTTAAGAAATTAAGTGAAGTATTTACTTTCATTATACCTGTACTAGCAGTGTACGTGTTCAGCTGATGAGCAATTTCAATTCATTCAAAAAGTAATTTTAGAGAGAATTTAAAAAAGTAACAGACAAAAACAAAAGAATTTCAAAAGGCTTTTTTGCACATTCCCCTTCAATGTAAAAAAAAATGTATATGTTTGTTCTATTACACGTGTAGCAGAAAGTTTGTAGCAGTACCTTTGGTACCACGAAAAAAAATGTGCGGGTCAGAATATTTTTTTTTTTATTAATACACAAAAAAAAATCGGACTGATATGGACGCTAGTCCAAAAGTCCTTAAAATAAATTTAAAAAAAAACAAGTAAAAAAAATTAATTTTAATAAAACTACGTTTTAACGCTTTTAATCGCGGTAATTTATTTTATTTAGGTTTATCCGACGTTTCGGCCGCTTTTCAGTTGCCGTGGTCACGGAAGTGGTCTTCCGGTAATAAATTACCGCGATTAAATCCATTAAAACGTAGTTTTATTATGCTTGCAAGTCGCGAAAACTTAAGAAATATTATAAAAATAATTTTAATAATTAACGCTGCGTTTTAGTTAAAAATATGTCACCGTGTATTTCGACCGCGTGTAGTTCCCCAGGTGAGCGTTAAGGGAATGAGTTCTCCGAGTTAAGTGTTACGGGCAGACAGACAAATTGTACGCTTACTCTTTAATTTCAATGTTGACTTTTCGTATTTGTTATCTTAAGTCTGACTTCTTCAAAAAGCCACGAAACTCTCTCAATTCAACATCACAACACCTTTGATTGCTTTTGTTTTATCAAAGTTACAATGAAAAATAAATCTGTGGAGCTTACTAGTTTGTAAAATATACTAATATATAAAGCTGAAGAGTTTGTTTGTTTGTTTGATTGAACGCGCTAATCTCAGGAACTACTGGTCTGATTTCAAAAATTCTTCCAGTGTTAGATAACCCATTTATCAAGGAAGACTATAAGGCTTTATGTCATCACGATAAGACCAAAGGAGCGGAGCACCAATGAAGAATGTTTCAAAATCGCGGGTTTTTTAAATTACTTTTTTTAACTATTCCACGCGGACAAAGTCACAGGTAGGAGCTAGTAAAAGAGAAATTTATTATGGGGACAGTGATTTTTGCCTCTAGACTGACTAACTAGATTATATCCCGAATTAACGCTTAGGATTTATTTATAACCAGTTTGAGTATCCACTGCAGGGGAGATCATGGAGAGTATGGGATTCACCCTGTTGGGGTGGCATTAGCTCCACAAGCAGGAACTATTGCCACCTGAGTGAGGTATACCCACTAATACCCCTTGGAGTTCCTTCCTTCGCCTTATGCCAGGGCTACAGGAAACAGGGGGGCCCTACCAACTCCGCTTGATCGGACAGGCGGAGGTACAATGACGGAGGGACGCATAGCCCCCGCCGCCAGCGTGCTCTAATCCTAGCATGGGGCGGTTTGGATTGGTGGTTGCGCGTAACACGATGCGCTTTCCTCTCGATGGCATTACAGGCAGACACACCAAAAGCAAGCATGGCTGGTAATTGCAAGTCTTTGCACGCAAGCCTGTGGCACAGGTACAAAAATAACAGAACGCAACAAATCCAAACGTAATGCAGAAGGTCGTAATTCAATAAAACGGGCAAAGTCCGTCACTATTAGATTCTCAAATGTACGCACGTCACTCCCGTATCGTAATCGTCACTTAACTGCCCCCTCTCTCCATCGAGCCCTCGTTTTACACTTCACAAATGAAAAGGAATCCACAACACCTGGTTAGTGATGCTAATGAGCGAGAACAATAGGACAATAGACTATTCTCCATAATAATTAGAAAGGTATGCCAATAAATAAGTGAAAAGAAATCAATCATAAAAGGACTACAATTAGTTCAAATGCCGACAGGTAATAAAATGTGCTTCTACCGATCGGTACGTGGAATTTATCTTTGTCGGCGCCTCGGTTGTAACAATACTATTTATATATTATATCTATCTATATATCTAAAAGAAAGTGGTTTTAATTACGCTATCTATAACTCAAGAGCGGCTGTACCGATTTGGCTCAAAATTGGTGGAGAGGTCAGAGAGAGAGGCCTAGAATCAGGAGACGGACATAGGATACTTTTATCCCGTTAAATCCGGTAGGCGCTGATCGGGTTCTAGAATCCTCCTAATCAACCGGAGCTATTTTGGTGATTTCTTTTGTGTGTTTGAATGTGGTCCCGGATGGTTTAAATTAGCAATTAGATCCGGTAGGTGCCACTGAGATCGGGTTCTAGAATCCTTCTAATCACTTGGACCGATTTTGGTGATTTTGATTTTGTGTCTTTGGGTGGGTTCACTGGGAACACGTTAGAGTGGCGTTGTTTCATGGGTACACCAATAATGTTCCATTCGTTCGTCACTTTTGTCTAAGAATAATCGTCTCATCAGCAAAGGGTCTGGCGTTGGGAGGTTAATTCTCGCATTATGAGCGAGGCACGGCATAATGCCCTTTATCGGTCCTTTTGTGTATACCACTCGGCTATAAGTGGGGTGCGCACGCGAGATTCACTTTCGCTCGTAAGGGCCCGAACTGCCCTACGCTTCTTAATATATACGTAAATTCAAAAGGTTTTAATTGAAACTAAATTTTAATTCAATATAGTCTGAAGTAAATAAATATGAACAACAATAATATTCATAGATTGCTGGGGAGTTTCTTATTGCTTCTTCTTCTTAAACAGCGATAACAAGTTGCGAAGCGGAGTACAATAGGATAAGTGAATATAAATTTTGACTTATATGTTTCCTACTTCTTCTTCTTTTCTTTCCCCATATTCCAATGAATTAGGATTGGCACAATATGTCTTTTCCTTCCACACTCTTTATTCTGACATACATCTTCTGTCACACCACAAATAATCATATCATCCTTCACACAGTCCAACCATCTTTTTTGGTCAACCTTATTTGTACCCATCCATTTGTTAGTTTAAAATTCTTTTTGTCACGTGATTTTCAACCTTCCTAATTATATGCCCATACCACCTTAATATTTTTCCTCTCAATTTTACAGTCACGGGTGCAACTTTTAAAGATCCCCTTATGTACTAATTTCTCACCTTATTCATTCTAGTAACACCACACATCCACTTCAACATACTTACCTCAGCTGAGTGTAGACGTTTATGGTTTATCACTTTAGTGGCCCAACATTTAGACCCGTAAAGCATGACTGGTCGTGTGACAGACTTATATATTTTAATCTTTTAGTTTCATTGACATTACTATATCGCACCTCACATCAGTTACCTGTCTCCACTTTAACCATGTAACATTTATTCTTCTCCTTGACTTATATGTATGACCTTCAAAAAATTGTTCTCAAATGGAACTTATTTTGAATAACAAGTTTTAAATGTCAATTGAAACTGTTGCAGACAGAACGCACATATTCTTTTCTTGTTCTCTTCTCGCCCCGCAAACCTTTGGCGCCCATAGCTCGCACAGTTAGCAGCACATAATATGTGAGCAATGTGAATAAGTGAGCCTTGAGCCTATATGCCTATGTGTGTATATATATATATATATTGACTTGCATGTTGGAGATACCCGCTACATAGAAGTGTCCAAATTTAAATACCTGGGCTGTATTTTAACAGACACTAACACCGCGAGGAAGATATAGACATTCGAATCACAATACCTACGATGTACCGCGGCGCTCATAAGGTGTTGGTATCCAAGCTTCTCAGCGTAAGACCAAGATAGGTATATATAAAACTGTCATACGTCCAATATTGATGTACGGTTGTGAGGCTTGGACGCTAACACTGAAGGAGGAGAACAAGCTCTTAGTGACTGAAAGAAAGGTCCTAAGAAAGATCCTGGGTCCGACACGGGGAAGCGAAGGCAACTGGCGGATACGTAAAAATGCCGAAATCCAAGAACTGGTGGATGAGCCCAATATAATAGGCGAGAGCAAGGCACATCGCTTGCGCTGGCTTGGCCATCTACTCAGAATGGGGGAGGATCGCGCTGTGAAAAGAGCCTATCTGGGCAAACCAGCGGGACGGCGACCAGTTGGTAGGCCCAGGTATCGCTGGAGGGACGTAGTGGAGGCTGATCTGCGCAAGCTTCATGCCGATGACTGGCAAGAGACAGCGCTGAATAGGAAGGAGTGGAGTATTCTCGTTTCGGAGGCCAAGACTCACTTTGGGTCGGTGAGCCGCAGCAGTAAGTAAGTATATATATATATACAGGGTGGCGCAATAGCACGTGCATATTTAAAATATTGATTAAAAAACAAATACAAAAGGTATAGTTAAAATAAAACTGAGGTATTATTAAGAAATAACTGAAGTTTATTTTTTTTAAATAACATCGTCTAAATGATGACCCTCTCTACGACGACACTCCTCTAATCGCAAACGGAAGTTATTGAAAACTTTCTTCAGTAATGCTGGTGTAATTGCTGCCATTTCACTACGGATATTCTCCTTGAGCTGATCGATGTTTTTCGGATTATTGCTGTAGACTTTGTTCTTGAAGTATCCCCACAAAAAAAAGTCAGGAGGCGTCACGTCTGGACTACGTGGGGGCCATGGGATATCACCTCTTTTCGAAATCAGTCTGCCAGGGAACATCTGTTTCACAACCGCCATGGAGTCATTTGATGTGTGACAGGTAGCTCCGTCTTGTTGAAACCAAGTCCTAGAATTCACTATTCTTGAATTTTCAAGCTCTGGAGCCAAAAACATAGCAACATAGCGTTCGGTATTAACAGTGACGTTTTGCCCCGGCGCATTTTCAAAGAAAAACTGTGCAATTATTCTTCTACCAGAGATTGCTGCCCATACTGTCACTTTAGGACTATGCAGTGGTTTCTGGTGCTTGAGTTTGGGATTTTCACTGTTCCAGTAACGACAATTTTGACGGTTTACGAACCCATTGATATGGAAGTGGGTCTCATCTGAGAAAAGCATATAGTCAAAATTGGAAAATCGAAGCATTTCATTAGCAAATGCGAGCCTTGCTCCGAAGTCAAACACTTTCAATTCTTGTGTTAACTGCAACTTGTAAGGATGCAGTTTAAGATCCAAGTTTAAAATTCTGCCGTAGTCCATATTCAGAACAATATAAACGCCTAGTAACGATGTATGAACGAGAGTTCTCATAAAATGCGCGCACGCCAAATGCGCGACACTTCCCGTCGAAGTGACTCATAGTGACTAAAACTCCATGAGCCCGCCTACCCAACGATGCAGGCTCCCCCCGCCCGCGCACTTTCTACCCCGCGAAAAAAGATGATGCAATATGCACGTTCTATTGCGCCACCCTGTATATAGCACCAATAAGCATTACTTTACTCTCTGCCATTCATCATTCTCTCTGTATTTGTATGTATGGTTTTAGTTTAATTGTAAATGACGCCAAAAATAAGCCACTGCCACCAATAGAAACTATTTAGCTATTGATTATTCTGAAATTAATTTTTCAACGTTTTTTTAATCGTGCGGATTAATCCTGTTGTTTTGAACACAGCCTTACAACGTGGCGGCCTCTTTGGTCCGTGGTCTAAGTAAACTTCCGGTGGGGCACATCCGCCGGAAGTGGCTCAGCCGTTAGCACCAACCAGACAACACATCCGCTCTTATATTGGAGGGAGCGAGTAATTGAAAAATGTCTTTGTACTTTAAACTTTACCAAGTTTATTGATATTTTGAAAATTTGCATCGTTTATTTGATAAGTACAAGTAATGTATACATATTGTTACATGCCGACAGAGAATGCAAACCTGCAGTTTATTACCTTTTCCTTTTCCTTTTGTGATTGTTGTGTCCAGTTATATTTGTACCTGTGTTATACGTGTTTCTATAAATCTAATAAATTAGTCCCGTACTCTTAACAATATAATAAAGCTGTAGCGGTCGAATTTCTGAACAATGAGAAAGAAGTGAAAAGAACTAATTTAGATTTTTTTTTTTTTTGTCTCCCTGTTTGTCTGTCTATATATATTACAACATTTAGAAATTTGCTCAGAAATCACTATTTATCCACAAATAGCTGTCTGAAAATTCTTTGATTAGGTTGCCTGGAAAATCACTTTGAGCCATAAGACCGCCTATTGTATTGCCTATAAAATATTGTAAATATGTTTTTGTGATAGTACATTTTTTCTCTCTGTATATTTTTTTGTCTAATTTCTTTGCATTTCAAATGTAATATTCAATAGTAACTTTAAAAAACTATATAATACTAGCTGTCCCGGCAGACGTCGTCCTGCCCGGTAAAAATAGGGGTTTGTCGCAGAGGGTTAATAATTTAGGGTTGTATGTATTTTTGTATGTTGTATCATAAAAAAATAGAAATTAAAAATTTTGTCTAAAAAATAAAATAAAAATTAGGGGTGGACTACCCCTAACATTTAGGGGGATGAAAAATAGATGTTGGCCGATTCTCATAGATACCGGATAAGCACAAAAAATTTCATCAAAATCGGTCAAGCCGTTTCGGAAGAGTATGGCAACGAAAACTGTGACACGAGAATTTTATATATTAGATTGTAGTCCCGGGCAAACCGACCCGTGAAAGTGGACTTCACCCGTACACGATCCGGGTTGATTCCGCCCGGATCGCGCCCAATATCTGTCGGCGGGTTTCCGCGCGATTGCGTACCGCGGAACCCCGATTACTCGCCTTCCGAACACCGCATTTCATCCCCATGACATTACCTTAATTGTCTTCGCAGTCTAATAATATTTATCTATAGGAACTCTTTGAAAAATGAATTGTTAAAAACATATCATAATAAGACATGCGCAGAAGGTTTGCCAACGACAACCCCTCCTACCTTTTTTATTTATTTTGAGGCGGGGGAAATGCATTTCGCACACTACCGGGTCCTTTACTAGAGACTAGACCAAAGCGAGGAGAGGAGTCAACCACGAATGGAGCACCAGAGTCAAATCGCCAGCTTGTGTGGAGACTTGAAAACCTACTCAATACTCCATTAAAACCACCCTCCTCCCATGTGCTCCGCGCTTATGGCAGGAAGAGCGTGAGACTTAGAACGTAGTTACGCCCACGCTGATCCTAGCGCATCAGTGCTTGAGAATGCCCCGGGAAAGGCACTTCGCCAACAGGGGTGAAGACTCCTCTGCTACCTAGACGCTAGAAGGCCCTGCAGTGAAATTATGTCGGGAGGAGATCTTGCCATATCTGCGCCTTCGGGACCCCGACTGACGTCGGTAGAACAACTCCCACCTCCCACAACCCGGACCCTCGGTTCTTAATACTACTTAAGACTACCCCTGGTCCTAGTCGTAGGAAGCGGCCCTCTCTGTTTGTTAGATAATAAAACTAAGTTTTAACGGTTTTAAGCGCGGTTATTGAACAAAAATCAGAAAAAAATAAAAAATGAACAAGTTGACGGTAGACTAAATAAAACTTTAATAAGACTCATTGACACTTGACATCTTTGTCTTCCGTGATCACGGCTGCTGAAAAGAAGCCGAAACATCGGAATAATGCAAATCAAATAAATCACCGCGCTTAAAACCGTTTAAACGCAGTTTTATTTTGTTAATTTAACTATCAGTTGTATTTTTAAAGTAGTTCATAGATTAATTTTTGTGCCTCCCTGAGCCAAAAAAAGTAAAATAAAGAAATACATATGAATAAATATGTATATATTAATGATGGAAGCATATTAACATATTACCGTCTTAGACCGCGAGACGCGAACAAACCATACACAATAAAGCGTCCGCCATAAATCTCGCGTATGATAGGAATGGATACATAAAAATTCATTGCTTTTCCATCGATTTATCCGAGCAGTTTTCTTTTCATTGTGAGAGAGTATTATTTTATGCACCCCCGGCGGGCACGGCTCACTTTTTACAACGCGCCACTCGCTTCACTAAGGAATGTGCACATTTGTTAGCTAATAGTCGCTTTCATACGTCCATCGCACCGAATAATATTGTGTGTGTGTATAACTATAGAATTGATCAAAACTATACGAACATGTATAACACAGGTACAAATATAACCGAACACAACAAATACAAACGTAATGCAGAAGGTCGTAATTCATTAAAATGCGCATACTCCGTCACTATTAGAGTCCCGATTGTACATACGTCACGCCTCGGTCGTAGTTGTCGCTGATTTGCCTCCTCTCTCCCGTCGTTTTATACCTCGCAAATACAAAAATGCCCGTATCGTCATCGACTCCAACACCTGGCTAATGGTTCAGCCGCAAGCGATCGTAAATGAGTACAATAGAACTCTAGAATAGGCTGTTCTGAACTCTAGAAACGAAAAGAAAACGATTACAAGAGAATTACAATTAGTTCAAATGCCGACAGGTAATAAAATGTGTTTTTACAGATTAGCGTGGTAGTGTAATGGTTAGCGCACGCGCCCCTAAAACAAAAGGCGCGGGTTCGATCCTGACCGGAACGCATGCACCTCTTAGTCAGTTTTCTGATCTAATGTGCATATTGTTACAATTACCACGTGCTAAAAACGGTGAAGGAAAATATCGTGATGCAACCTGCACATCGAGATAACCAATGTGTCAAACCTGCCAAACCGCCTTGGACACGCGTGGCGGATATACTGTCCGTTCCCCCCAATATAATGGGAGGCCTGAGCCCAACAGTGGGACATTTATGGGCTGAAATTATTTACAGATTAGGATTGAAATTTGTTTTTGTCGGAACCAAAGTTGTAACAGGATGTGGAAGCTATATTTTTCAACGCAACTCAGTTTGGTTTTTCTAATTCACAAACAAAATTAAGAAAGGTGAAAAAAGGACATCATATATATGATATAGTGCAGTCCCTAACAGGAGCGTTTTTATTCGCATCCAAGTTGAGTTACTGTTTCTCGGAGCGATGGATTCTGCTTGCTACGTATTTTTGTATCCAAAGTTATGATACAAAGTAAATGAAAAGGGAATATATCTGTACGATTTTTGTAACCTTTACGACTGCTGTGTTTCAGGAAGCGGTCTGTTTTATGCATATTTTATTATTGAATTTAAATTTTACGAAGTCGTCGTATATATAAAGTACTTTTTAAGGTATCGTAGTCATTTGGGCGAAAGTGGAAACTTTATTTTTTGTTTATATGCGTTCACATGTCTATCTATTTGCTCGTGTCTTCGTATGGAGCAGTTATTTTTCTCATAGGTTCCAACGGGGACGATAGAGCCCCCTAGAGGTGCTGAAGCTTTAGTGAGGGGACAGTGGGTCCAAAGGCAAATGGGGCGGGGCGCGGCGTATCTACCTAATTAGAAATTATACAATAATTTTCGTGTAGAAATATTTTATCTAGCCATAGTTTATTTTATATAACACTAGCTGTCCTGGCAAACGTCATCTTGCCTGGAACAGCTTCAGTCGATAGCCAACAGCAGTGCACCTACCGGGTCCAATTGTGAACAAACTCAGAAATCTTCTCTGGCTCATGCACAACAACTTTGCTAAAGATCATCACATGATCAAATTATAGTTTACGGTTCTATAAAGGACAACAGACAAACATTCATTTTTATATATCAAGAAGATTTAAATAAGCATTAAGTATAAATAGAATAGAATATACTTTATTGCATAACATGAAGATACAACTCAAGAAGTTTGAGTACAGAAAACAATAGGCAGTCTTATGACCAAAACCAATTTCTTCCACACAATCTTAGGATAGATTAGGAAAAAACATGTAACATGTGATTTAGCCCGTTTAGCAATATAACTAAAATGAAAAGTATATATATATATATATATATATATATATATATATATATATACAATTTTGGAATGGCAAGTCTAATCGACATAGAAATAAAAAATATATTGATATATGTAATAATAATAATCATAGTAAAAGTGGGAGAGATGACCATGTGATAACGCATTCCACAGGCACACCGCATGAACTGTGAAAGATTTATCGCGAAATCGCAAAATCGCGAGTAATTCACAGGTGTTTCCAGACGTATTTTTTGACGTGACACCGTCTCATAATTTGATGGAGCCGGTAGCACGCACGAAAAAACATGACTCATGCGGCGTTACCTCGCTCTGAGGCGTTCCATTTAAGGCTTGAAGTGCAAGCGAGAGCGCGGAACGAGCGACAAAGAGGTACAATCGGCCTCCGCGTTCGGCAGCGTTCGACATCTGTCTCTCTCCTACTTGAGTGTTGAACGTTATCACGTTCAACTATCGTCAGTAAACCGATTTTACAGACAACCGATTTTACGATGATGATTTAAAACAGTCATTGAGATAAGAAAGAGTTTTAGGATTTTATACTAATTGACTAATATCTAAAAGCGTGGTTGGATTTTTTTTCTTGTAATGGGCGGTCGTCCGTGAAAGGTTGGGAACCTCTTTTCTGCATCAATATGATTTGGTATTGGGACATGTATTTTATATGTCACAATATGGTGGTATGCTAACTACACTAATTGATAAGTTGTCACATTCTGTTGGTAACCTAAATTTATAAAGACAGTTATTTTTTTAAATATTCAAATTAAGGGTTTCTCAGATTCGTCACCCCTAGATTTCATCTTACATGTATATAGCTTACCACTTCTATACAATTAACCTACTCTATGCTTGAAATAATGAAAAACATGCCTAAGAAACACAAATAAATACGCCTCTTACTTCCAAGCTATTAAAAAGCCAAGTTAATAACATTTCACAGAAGTGAGTTCTTAATAGGATAGCGGCAAGTTCGCCTGCGAAACCTATTAACGTTGTACATTGTAACAGTATTAAAAACAACTATAAGGCTATATACGCACTAGGCGGCCGGAACGCGGCGGTCAGACCGCAACGCTCAGTGGGCTAACTATTGTTCGTACATATATTTTAAGCATCGCATGCATATAACGACAAGTAGCTAATATCAATTTAAATTATATAGCAATAAGCAATATAAGTAAACAAAAGGTGGGCCATCGGCAAATAGTTTCTTCAAAGAAGCTTACAAGAAACTATTTGAGCAGAAAGCTGGCTTCCATTTCGCTCAGCGAATAAGCACCTCCCCAGCGCGTGGTAACAGCAACTAGCCTAATGAGCAGGCTTTCCTCTGGCTGCGATATGTAAAATAATCTTTAATCATTTATATTATTTATAACTTAGTTAATAACAGTTATAAATAATATAATAGTTAGTTAGTTTAGTTTAGTAATAAAAAAATATATATCTATATTATAAAGTACATACATGTGAGGGAGGCGGTGTGTGGTTGATAAAATATTTTGGCTCGCTTCGAATAAAAAGATCTTCTTGAAATAAACACTCTAATTACACCTTTTATGAAATACACCTTAAATAACACCTTAAAAAATAACGTCTCCCACTTCGCTTCCGACTTCCGACTCCCTTTTGTTCATTCTCAATCAATCAATCTTCAACATTCATTCATCTCATTCAATCTACACTGGCGTTCCGTTACACATCAGACATTCTTAACATTCCTAAATACATTATAAAATGAAGCTAAATAAGATGTTAAATACAATATGTTAAATCATAACTAATAAAATCACAAGGAAACTGTATGTAAATTGTAAGAGATTGTGTATAAGAAAGCCAGTTTTCATAACCCAAAAGCAAAAACATTATTACTTATGACAGGAAAGAAACGAGGAAGAAAAGTCTGTTTACATTAATAGTCAAAGCGTGCAGACAAAAAAAATATTAAGGAGACACAATTACCTGCCGCAGCCAATTAAATTTGACTGAATTCACGTGGTCAGTTTTTTTTCTTTTACTTGACTAATTACAGAAGCATCACCGACTTCTCACCTTCCATTTAATAGTAAAGAGATATTGAATCCAGAATTCTTATCTGCTATATTAGCTGCCAAGAACAGCTTTGCTGCCGCGTCTTGGCCGCCTAGTGTGTTCGTAGTTAAAAGCTAGTGAAATTCTCGCCTGATTTCGCACAGTACCGCACAACTATGAGCAAGTTCGCAACTTGCCGCTACTTTCACAGTAATTGGAAATGTATTGAATTTGTTCGCAACAAGCTGTCATGCGTCGCTTCCTGTTGCATGCTTTGTAAGATCTCTTCATTTAATCCCAGTTGTTTGTATGTTTTGAAGTTAGAATAATTCGACATTCATTATTAATATATAAATATAATGATTTCAAAAGTTTTTTTGTGTGTTCCTTTGCCATAGGTTTGAAAAACACATCCATAACAATATTCTCATCTCAATTGAGTGGAGTTGTTTTTGGTCTATCAAGTTAGTTTTTCTAATGTATGAGTTTAGCAGACAGGCAGATGGCTCATCTGATGGAAAGCGGTAACCGTCGTCTATGGACATTAATAACACCAAGGTACTACCAATGTACTGCTGCTCTCTTAAGGAAGACTGAAACCTGACCACTAATCCCGAAACACAACTCAAAGTTGTCCTGCACGGATAAGAGTTGATAGATACGTGTATTACGTTCTTTGACACAACTATTATTGGATAATAGTTATAGAGAAATGACCAAAAAGGTGTGTGCACCTTAAAACATACGTCATATCCGTGTAGGAACGGAGAAAGCCTGTCGTTAGAGGCGACAAAACCCACAGCCAGGTTGTAGAAGATTTACCCGACTGGATGGCTATCACTCTTGGTATAAAGTATGCCACTATAGCAACTTTGAGTTATGTTCCGGCATTAGTGATCAGGTTCCAGTGTCCCTTAATAGAGCAGCGGCGTATTTGTACCACCTTTGGTGTTGCAAATGTCCATAGGCGATGGTAACCGCTTTCTATCAAGTGGGTCGTCCGCCTGTCTGCTGAACTCTTGCAATAAATAAAAAATACGTCGATGGCCGTATAAAACAGTTGGACCCCACCAACCTTTTTTTTCTCAGGGGGAAATCCACATGGACTGCGAGTCGGACTTCAACCGACTAAAACCCTTCCTGACCCCTTATTTATCTGCGTCCCTGCCGTTAGCCTATCGCAGATAAACATTTGTCTTCTTCTACTTCTCATCTTCTTATTTTTGTCTTATTATTCTATTGACATATTTGTCATTTGACCTCCATTATTTTTTTTCCCTTTTAGCAGAGTCTCCACAAAATTATCCGCGTTAATGCCTCCCACTTCACTCTCTAGTTCAAGCCTTTCAATGGACCATCTATGACACGAAAAAAAACCCTTTCCTACCAAATTAAGATTAAGAAAAAACTGGCTAACTTCATGTCAATCCATGCCAAGTGAAGTTATCTGAATAATAATGTGCGGTAGTAAAATAAAGTCTAAATTTAATTAATCCAAGCGTGTCTCCCGCGACGGTGACTTGGTTCCGCAGAGGAAAACTTTTTCCATTTCGAATTGTAAGATGGCCCGATGCTAATTTTCTTTTGATTGCCTTCCACTCTTCTTGGGGTGGGGGATGTTTTTTGATTTGTTACACTCGATTTTAACTGACTGTGATGATACGGGAATTATATACAGTCCTTAAACCATTTTAGCAGAAAGGTATACCTATTTTTTTGTTGGGGCAGGAGATAGGCAAACGGTGGACACACTGCTGCCCATCAAACTGCTGACTTTTTTTTTTTTTTTTTTTTTTTTTTTTTTTTTTTTTTTTTTTTTTTTTTTTTGAGGCGGGGAAAAATGACTAACCGATTTACGCACTCTCTGGGCCGTCACTAGGAAACGGCACGAATCCACGGGGGGCGATAACGCTAGCAATTGTATGCTCTACTTGCGCTTCGTCCGCTATGGACTACACAGAGGAGTGTGGAGACTCCGAGCGATGCCGCACGGGCGAGCAACCTCAATACCCACTAAAAAACCCCTCCTCCCTTCGCGGCCCTGCGCTTTGATGTGAAGGAAAGACTGAGATGTAGAACATAGTTACTCAGCAGTCGATCCAACGCATAAAGTGCTGAAGTGTGCCCCGGGAGAACACACTCCACTACGGAACGGGGGTAGTTGTAAAGTCCCTTGCTGACCTAGTAGCTAAGGGCCCCCATCGTTCCGGATCCTAACTCAGGGAGGGAAGTAATGCGCGTACCTGCCTCTCCGGGTGCCGGCTGAAGGCCGGCGACCTCGAGAAGAGACCGTAGCACGCGCCCTAGGACTTCGCTCCCTATCCCTTTCTGCGGTCTCTTTCAGAGACATAACTGCCTCACAAAAAGAAACCGCAGCATCCCAGGCGTCGTCGCTCTGCAACATGGCCGTTACCAAGTCGCCGAGCGATCCGACGGCTCCTAACTTTGTCTCGAGCTCGAAACGCTGAGGCGCCCAGGCAGCGCACTCGACAAGCGTATGAAACGCCGTATCGGGCGCGCCACACTGTCGGCAATCCGGAGAAGGCAAGCAGCCCACAATGCGAAACAGATACTGATCGAAACAACCGTGTCCGGTCAGTATCTGCGTCGTCCTGAAGGTGAGGGTGCCGCTAGTGCGGTTAACCCATTCCTCCAGTTGTGGCCTGATTGCGTCCACCGTAAAGCCGCCGGCCGCAGGGTGTTCGAGGTCACGAGACCAGTCGACGAGGCAGGAAGCGGTTTCCCGCTTCCTGACCGTCTCTATCTCGACTTGACAGAAGGTCAGTCCTCTAACTAGGGCATCCTGCTGGGTACGACGAACCCTGGACAGGACGTCTGCCTGGAGAGGCCAGGGCAGCTCGCCTGCCAAGAGTGTCGCCGCCGTCCAAGACACTGTACGATACCCACGTATGGTTCTCACGGCCAGAACCCGCTGCGCCCGGTGCAGCAGGGTTCGATTGTGGCGGTGAAGCGACTCGAACCAGACGGGGGCACCGTAAAGGGCCATACTCCTCAGGATGCCAGAATATAGTTTCCGCGTCGCACCCCCCGGCCCCCCCACGTTGGGAAGAAGCCTTGAGAGTGCGCCCGCGGAACTCACGAGTTTGGGAACTAACTGCTCAAAATGCGCTTTGAACAGCCATTTCCCGTCTAAGACTAGCCCAAGATATTTCATCGTGGGCCCTACTCTGATCGCCACCCCCTGGACTGTAACGGACAGATCCGGGGGTGGATTACGAAACTTCCTATGGAACATGATGGCCTCCGTTTTCGCGGGGGAGACCCTCAAGCCCAGCCTAGCTATTCTATCTACGACTATCGCCAACCCGTCGTTGGCGACGTCCACGGACTCCGCGAATGACGCGGCGCGTGCCGTGAGTAGGGTGTCGTCCGCAAAGCAGATCAGCCCTACCCCGGGCCTGACCGTCACCCGAAGGATCCAGTCATAGCCTACGTTCCAAAGGATCGGCCCGAGGACCGACCCCTGTGGAACGCCGCACGCGACACGTCGCCGACCTAACTCGTGATTGACGGACTCACCGCCCTCCCAAAGGATGTGTCGATCCCGCAGGTACTCGCCTAACAGCCTCGTGAGGTACGGGGGGACTCCGTGTGCACGGAGCCCCTCCCTGATCGTCTCATGAGGGAGGCTGTTAAAGGCGTTCGCTATGTCTAGCGACACCGCAAGAACGACGTCCTTCGCTTGGACAGCTTCGTCCGTCACCGTTCGCAGCGTCTCGAAGGCGTCCATCGTGGACCGCCTCCTCCGAAACCCGAACTGCGTATCTGATAGCCCCGGCTCCACGGTGTCTAGATGCTTCACGAGCCGCTCCGCCAAGATCTTCTCGAAGACCTTGGCGACCTCGTTCAGCAGCACTATGGGCCTGTAGGCGGACGGATCGTCGGGAGGCTTCGTACCTCCCTTGGGAAGAAGGCACAGACGCCCCTCCTTCCATTGCGACGGGAACCTACCTGCGCGAATACAGGCTTCGAAGAGGTCCCGCAGCTGGCTGCGTAGATGTTTTGCAGCCAGGAAGAGGAGGCGACCGGGGACCCCGTCGGGTCCCGGAGCCGTCTTCCTGCCCCGGAGCCGGTCCAGGGCAACGTCGAGTTCCCCCTCGGAGATGGAGTGAGGCTCCTCGTCCGTGGGGGTGTCGGGAATGGGTGGACCCATACTGGGGGGAGTGAAGTTCCCCGGATCCGGGAAGAGCCCATCGATCACCGAACGGAGCACCTCGGGTTCGAGCGTTTCCGTAGCCGTGGAAGTGCAAGGCCGCAACTTGTTGCGGGCCCCACGGTACGGACGCCCCCAAGGGTCCCGATCGAGCGTCTCGAGGAGCTCGGCCCGAGCCCGGGCTTTCGACTGCAATATCGCAATCGAAAGGGCCTTTCTGGCCTCCCTAAACTCTCCCACGAGTCCATTTTCCGCGACATAGTCCGGAGGACGGCGCGCCCTGCAGCGTTTGAGCCTGCGGCTGATGATGCGAACTGCCTTTCGCATCTCGCCGAGCTCCTCGGTCCACCAGTGGACCGCCTGCCTGCACGAAGGCTGCCGTTTGGAGACGCGTGGCATCGCAGCGTCGCAAACCCTCGTCAGGGTCTTGCGCATGTGCTCTGCCTGCGTGTCCAAATTCGCGAAATCGGCTGGGTAGGCCCAGCTTTCCGTACATGCCCACTCCTCGGCCTGCTCCGGATCGAGCTTGGTAAGGGCCCAACGCGGGAGGAGAGGGGGGCGACGTTGAACAGGGCTCGGACCGGAGGAGGGGGTCGTTAGCTCAAATCTGATATACCGATGATCAGAGAGCGACTCCACCTCCTCCAGCACCCTCCATCCGGTCACTCTGCGGGCGGCCGCATGAGTGGCGAATGACAGGTCGATGATCGATCCACCCCGTGCGCGTACTGTTATAGATAGTCTATGTACCACATCCGGCCGACCCTGCACCTATTCCGTTTGGTCATCACATTTATAATTAGCTTCCCATCTGCCCATCCACATACACCTCAGTCTGCATCCAACTCCCAATCAAGACGGTCGTCTATTAAAATATAAGTTTCTTTTAATTATCCTTTTTTAAAAAGGGGTTAACCCGGTCCCCCATAATATTTTGGTGGCAGCGTAAAGGGATTTTCAGAAATCCCCGGTACCGTCTCCGCCCTAAGTATACGCGAATCCGACGCGAGTGCCTGTGGTACGTGTAAGTGCCGCGAAGATCTGGATTTCAGTGCATCGAGTTTGGCCCGGCTTGTTTGGAGGTCCACTGCTGCGCACTGCTGGTGCTGTAGCCCGCTCCTCGAAGAACAACCATACCCACTGTCATGCATTATCTGGTGCTGTGACCGGTATTGGCCATCCGACGAGCGAGAATCCACCATACCCACTGTCACGCATAATCTAGTGCTGTGACCGGTATTGGTCATCGGATAAGCGAGCATCCATCATCTATTTGACCGAGCATCGAAACCCGACACGCCGACTCACCGCGTAACGCCTTATCTACATTCAACCTACCGTGCGAAAATTCCAAGTAATGCTAGCCGTCTTCATTATCACTCTGTCCGTACTCAAGTAAGTGATACTTAGTCATTGCGATTCTCAAACTTTTATTTACTGCCAATATCATTATAGTTAGTCCTATTTTTTATTTTTATTTTTATATGTGTGTATGTGTCTTTCATATTATTGTTATATTACTCATTTAATTTAGGAAAATAATAAATACTATAAACATGTCCGAAAGTAGAGCCCCAAGTCCAAAATTTGGAAAATTAGATATTGCTGTGACAGACACAGATGACGATGCCCTTTGTCCTCCGCCTTCCGGCCCAAGTACAAGGTCACAAAATAAAAAGAAACTTCCTGCTGGAAATGGCAAATTCGAGCTCGATCTCTCAACCTTACTAAAATTCATTAAACCATTCGATGGCTGTAGAGAAACATTAAATTCCTTTTTAGTCAACTGCAACAATGCCTATGAATTGGCCTCTGAATCACAAAAGGATACCCTTTTCAAATATATTTTGTGCCAACTACAAGGTAAGGCACAAGTCGCCTGCTCTGTAAAAGAATTCACCAATTGGACACAACTTAAAGAATTTCTTAAAACCCAATTTAGCGAAAGGAAGCACTATGCCCATTTGTTGACCGACCTTCAAGAGTCTAGACAACGAAATAACGAGACCGTAAGCCAGTACGCGTTAAGAATCGAAACATGTTTATCACAACTACTAACCGAAATATCCATCTCACACGGACATAAGAGCCGTGAAATGATAGGACGCACTGCAGCCATGGAGGAATTAGCCCTTCATCACTTCCAAATGGGGCTGACGCCTCGTATATCTAACATAATCAGATGTAAAACGCCCAGAACGCTTAATGAAGCTGCCAATATGGCCATTTCTGAGGAAAAAATACAACAATTTTTATATAGACCAAACACTAGCTCACGACCAGAAAGACCAGATATATCAAGGCCCAATTTTCAATCTTTACGTCGTGACGAAAATCGTCGATTTCCTCCAAACACCAATCAACCTAAAGCACACTTGTATCCTACTCGTTCTAATAATGATATCCCTGTAATATGTAGATATTGCAAATCTCCAGGTCATACCCTGGAACAATGCCGTAAACGCGAATATAACAATAATCGCTTTAAATTTAACCAAAACCAGCCTGGGACATCACAGCGTGTTCATTTTGTATCCGACACTCCTGAAAACGGATGTGTAACCGACCCTACAGAGGGTTACGACACTATTGATGCCGATGCAAAAAACGAGTAACTGTCTCGTCCCGGTGTCGTGCGGGACAGCAAGATCTAAAAAACGACACCCTAAACCTCATTCCTAAATCCAAACAGTCCCCGTTATATGATAGTCTACCAAAATCCACTGTATCCGCTGTATCCATGCAAAATAAAAACTCGCAACTATCGCTACATGATAGTCTGCCTAAGTCCACTGTATCCGCTGTATCCATGCAAAATAAAAACTCGCAACTATCGTTACATGATAGTCTGCCTAAGTCCACTGTATCCGCTGTATCCATGCAAAATAAAAACTCGCAACTATCGCTACATGATAGTCTGCCTAAGTCCACTGTATCCATCCAAAATAAAAACTCGCAACTATCGCTACATGATAGTCTGCCTAAGTCCACTGTATCCATCCAAAATAAAAACTCGCAACTATCGCTACATGATAGTCTGCCTACATCCACTGTATCCATGCAAAACAAGAACTCACAACTATCGCTACATGATAGTCTACTAAAACCTACTGTGCAAAATAAAATATTGCCGAAGCCCACAGCATCCAAACAGAATGTATACCTGCAAAATCCAATTAAAACCAACATATTTGAAATTACTAATAACCCTGCACTAATGTTACTACCTCACGTCCTAGTTGAATCCTCTGTATCAGACAGTCCTTTATCCTTACTAGTAGACTCCGGTTCCTCTGTAAGTTTATTAAAACATTCTTGCATGAAAAAACTACCTAAACTTTTCAAAGAGAAAATACAGTTAAAAGGTATTGACTCATCAGAAGAATCCATCCAAACCCTTGGTCATTTTCAACTCAAACTGAAAGTACCTAATTCCAATATATCTCACCAGTTTCATGTTATTGATAAAATTCGCTTGCCCTATGATGGCATTATCGGCTCAGATATGCTCAACACCCACAGCTGCAACATCGACTATACGAAAAATTTACTCCATATTGGAAAATCCTCTATAAAGTTACATTTCCACGATCCCGCTTATCTAATACCGCCTAGGTCCGAAACCGTTATTGAATGTTCTGTCCAAAATCCTAAAATAAAAGAGGGACTCGTCCTCGATCAGAAAGTCTCTGAAACCCTACTAATTGCAAATTGTGTAGTCCGCGTAAAAGAAAACAACAGAATAAATATATCTATAATTAACACTTCTGAAGAACCGATAACTTTGCAATCTAATCTAAATCTAGAACTCCTTCCAATCGAATCCCTACAATTTGAAGAATATCCCGCCGTTCCTGTAAAACATATATATACTACCACCGATTGTGCCGTGAGAACTGGCGAAGTTTTGAAACAATTACGAGTCTCACACCTGAACCATGAAGAAAGAGAAGCACTTTTTGAACTATGCGCCGAATTTTCGGACATATTCCATCTCCCGGGAGAAAGCTTATCTTTTACAAAATCCTTGAAACATGAAATTAAAACAACGACTGAAACTCCAATCCACACAAAAACCTACAGATTCCCTGAGATACACAAAGCCGAAGTCCGAAACCAAGTGGATAAAATGCTTAAACAAAATATTATTGAACCCTCCAATTCTCCTTGGTCTTCACCCATATGGGTCGTTCCAAAAAAACTTGATGCTTCCAATACCCAGAAGTGGCGTGTAGTCATTGACTACAGGAAACTTAACGACGTCACAATAGGCGACACTTATCCACTTCCTCAAATCGCTGAAATTCTTGACCAACTCGGCAACAGCAAATACTTTTCAACCTTGGACTTAGCATCTGGGTTTCATCAAATTTTATTAAACGAAGCCGACAAAGCCAAAACAGCTTTCAATGTCCCAGAAGGACATTTCCAATTCCTTAGAATGCCATTTGGGCTAAAAAATGCCCCTGCTACATTCCAAAGATTAATGAATTCCACCTTATCAGGCCTCCAGGGCATCCGCTGTTTTGTATATTTGGACGACATAGTTTGTTACGCATATGATATGCAATCACACATTTCAAATCTGAGGTCCATATTCCAAAGAATCCGAGAACACAATCTAAAACTACAACCGGATAAATGTGAGTTTCTACGACGAGAAGTCTGTTACCTTGGTCATGTTATTACTGAACAAGGCGTAAAACCAAATCCTGACAAAATTAAATCTGTTACCAATTTTCCAGTTCCAAAATCCCCAAAAGACATCAAGTCATTTCTCGGTCTAGTTTCCTACTATCGTCGTTTTATTCCAGATTTTTCTAAGACCGCTAAGGCTCTAACCACTCTTCTGAAAAAGGAGGTTCTCTTTAAATGGGACAACGAACAGCAGCTTGCTTTCGACACACTGAAACACAACCTAACAACAGCCCCACTACTCATATATCCTGACTTTTCCAAACCCTTCATCCTTACTTGCGATGCCTCGAATTATGCTGTAGGCGCTGTTCTCTCACAAGGACCTATTGGTAAAGATCAACCTGTAGCCTTCACGTCACGTACCCTAAATAAAAGCGAATCCAACTACAGTACGACGGAAAAAGAGTTATTAGCCGTGCTCCATGGATGCAAAACCTTCCGACCTTATCTATATGGAAATAAATTCCAGATTATAACGGATCACAAACCATTAAAATGGCTTTTTAACCATAAAGACCCCAGTAGTAAACTTCAACGTTGGCGATTAAAACTAGAAGAATATGAATATGAAATCATATATCGTAAGGGTAAATTGAATTCCGCGGCCGACGCTCTGTCTCGATATCCCGTGAACCCTATATATCCTGAAAATCAAAGTAATTTAAACCCGAATCCTATTAACGATACTAACCTGAATTCTGACGCTGTATCCCCGTTAGATCCTCTACCTGAAATACCTCAAGAAGTCTTAAATGATATAATAGGAACAGATACTAGTCCAGCAGACAATACAGATTTGAATCTTAGCCCTCTGAATCCATTTCTGCCGGCCGAAGCTTCTGCGACAGATCCTCCTCTTATATTACCCGAACCACATCCTGAAACACAACTGAACCCTCAACCTTCAACTAGTTGGCAAGATCCTGAAACCTTACCTGCAGCCATGGTCCCACGTTGTAATCCGGAAACTCTCTCCTCAGTATCTGAAAACTTACCTTTATCCGACGAAACCTATAATAAGTTCCTAAAATCACCTACGAAATTATATAACACTCATATAATAGAACACAACCAAGACTTACTAAAAGCTATTCAAAGTTTAATTATTGTGCCTACCACAATAGACATGGACGAATCCATACCTTATGTCCAAGAAATACTCGACAATTGTCCAAATCCCGAGCGCGATGAATTCCTGAAAATGGAAAGATCCCTACACACATTTTTGCCCCTTACAAGTGGAAATAAAACTTACCTTTTCTTATTTACAAAAGTCCATCACTTCGACGATCATTCATATCCCGATATATTCAATTGCCTTAAACATGCTCGTGACCAAATTATTATGTCATATCCCACTGTTAGCGAAATAGGTATATCCGATTTCAGAAATCCATTTGACAGACATTCCTTTGCAAAAATCTACAATATCTTAGCTTATCTATTTGACAATACCAACATACATATTCATATCTATCATAACAATATCATATATCCTTCACCCAGCGAAATCACGAAAATCCTGAAAGATAATCACGACATCCCCATCGCAGGACACCTAGGATCTGCAAGAATGCTTAGTCGAATCAAAGAAAGATATTTCTGGAAGAATATGCGTAGTGATATCGAGGACTATGTTAAGAAATGTTCATTGTGCCAAACCAATAAAGCACTCCGTAAAGTAAATAGAGCACCTATGATCATAACATCCACTTCTACGTCCCCATTCGAAAGGTTAGCCCTCGACATCGTAGGTCCCCTACCAGAATCCGGCACGGCCAAACTTAAATACATTTTAACTATGCAAGATGACCTTACTAAATTCTCATTAGCTTATCCCCTTCGCAGTAACACAGCAGCAGAAGCGAGCGACTGTCTCCTCCATTTTATATCTCTGTTCGGAATTCCCAAGCGAATACTTACCGATCAAGGTACCAATTTTACAGCAGACTTATTTAAGAAAACCTGCGAATTCTTAAAAATCAAGCAGTTATGGTCATCGCCGTATCATCCACAAACACAAGGTGCTCTGGAAAGATCGCATTCTACTCTTAAGGAGTACCTTAAATCCTATGTTAATGAAAACCAAGATAACTGGCCTCAGTATGTGTATACTTCTATGTTGGCATACAACACCGCCATACATACGACCACGCATTATTCCCCATACGAATTACTATTTGGGCATAAGCCTCATATCCCAGATTCAGTGTATAAAGACAACTCCAATAATACTACCTATCCCGAATATGTGAAACTCCTACAACACCGCATAAAGCACGCGCGTGACAAAGCCCTAGAATATATTCATAAATCAAAAATAAATTCCAAGACCTATTACGATTCTCATACCCAACCTATCGAATACAAAGTTGGTGACTACGTCATGTTGAAAAACCACCTTAGGCTGCGTAAAGCTCTATCACCTTTATGGAAAGGTCCATATAAGGTGGTAAAAATCAATGGAAACCATACATTAACCTTATTGATAAACAGACGTCATGTGAAACATCACTATGACGAAGTTAAACATGCTGAAGTTCAAACTTCTACGTAAGGGAGTAAATAAATAAAGTTCAAACTCAGAAATAAACATTTAATGTTACAATTATAGTGTTAGAATTATAATAAATAGGATAGAATAATATTAATCTAGTATTGAGTAAGAGAATCTATTATAAGAAAGTATTAGTGATTGGTAACCCCGATACCCCTTTTCTTGCAGCGCTCTGGCCCAAGGTCACCAGAAGTATGTCCAACCGATCACCTCCAGCTCCGGTATATATTTTGATCCAATTGGTGAACTCAAAATTAACACTGGGTACTTGGATATAGTCACTCCATTCGATATTTCCCACATCGAACCCCATATTCAAAACATTAATTCGATATTAGGTACAACTCGTTACTTATGTGGTCAAATTGAAATTGAAACTACAATTAAATTAGAATGCCATAATATATTAGAACCACTCACTATCAGGTACCAAGATATAGTCTCCGAGTACTCCTCGATAGCCCATCTCACAAATAGCAATAGGTTCAAACGCGCAGCTTGGATAGGTGGCATAGGCACCCTATCCAAAACTATTTTTGGGACTCTAGATGAAGACGACGCTGTCAAATATGACAACGCCATACAAAGCATACAAAATAATGAAAAACGTCTGGGTTCATTAATTAAAGAAAACATTCTAGTTACAAGTTCAACTTTGTCGAAATTTAACGAAACTTTGCATAAAATAAAGATTAATGAAGCCAGACTAAACGAAGGCATCGACAAGCTATCGTTACAACTAAAAAACTTGTCTTTGATTACCGAAGAACTGAAAATAAAAGAAAATATTAATCTAATATTAAAAAGTTTGGAAACCTCTGTACTCACCTTATCATTCCAATTGGAAGACCTAACAAATGCAATTATGTTTAGTAGTCAAAATATACTTCACCCAGCTGTGCTACCTCCCACACAGTTGTACCAAGAGCTTGTTGATAACTATAGATACTTACCTGCTGACTTGAAATTGCCCGTCACTTTGGAATTAAGTTACATTCATATATTAATGAACATATCAAGTATTGTTTGTTACAGTATGAATAATAAAATTGTTTTTATATTAAGGATACCTTTAGTATCACCTAAAGAATATGGTTTGTATCATAACATTGCATTGCCGACTCCACATAACACTATGAAACCAAATTCATTTAGTTATATAATTCCCAGCAGTAAATACATCGCAATGACTAAAGATAAATCTGAATATTGTAAACTAGAATCACTGAAAGAATGCAGAGTGATAAGCGCTCGCGAGTTCATCTGCGACGTCATTACCGTGTACCCTACCAGTGCAAACCCGAATTGTGAAAGTGAGTTAATTTCTAACGTGATAAGTACATTACCAACGCAGTGTCAAACCGACTTCATTTACGGAGATTTAGATTTATGGAAACCACTTAGTAATAATAATTGGATCTATGTACAATCTCAAAATAATAAATTATATATAGAATGCCCGAAACAGAAAGGTTTAGAGTTAAATATTGTCGGAACGGGAATTTTGAATATACCGAATAATTGCTTTGCTTACTGTAAAAGCACCAAATTAATACCAAAATCTAATAGTATAAAAATAAATATTACCGAAATAAATTCCGACTTTAATATAATAGATGACTCTTGCTGTACTTTAGATAAGTTTAAAAATAAGATGAATAATGAACCTCGTATAAAATTACAGAATATTGACTTAGATATTTTTACACCGGAAACAAAATCAAGATTAAAATCTATGACAGATAAAACAGACGAGATTATTAACCAACATCAAATAATTAAATACGAGACTCATTATTCTATTCTGCTAGTTTTAATTTTTTGTATTGTCTTTTTATTTTTTGTAATTAAGTGTATTTTGTGGATTAAATCGCACGACCGTCTTTCCTATAGACTTCCGATATTTTCCCGATCAGCTCCAGCAAATTCCCCAGAACCTCTACGCCAAACGCCAAATCCCGATCCTGTCATCCCTCTTAAAATCAGGAAACCTCAAAATCCAGAAATTATTCCATCTCCTAGTACTAGGAGAAATATATAACCTTTTCTTATTGTTTCCTAAACTTCGAAATTTCAACCCCGAAGTTTAGTCTACCCCGGGGAGGTGTTATAGATAGTCTATGTACCACATCCGGCCGACCCTGCACCTATTCCGTTTGGTCATCACATTTATAATTAGCTTCCCATCTGCCCATCCACATACACCTCAGTCTGCATCCAACTCCCAATCAAGACGGTCGTCTATTAAAATATAAGTTTCTTTTAATTATCCTTTTTTAAAAAGGGGTTAACCCGGTCCCCCATAACAGTACGCAGGTCTGGACCGACCCCTGGTTCAATATTGTGAGGCCGGCTTGAAGAGCCCAATCCTCAACTGCCCGACCCCTAGGGTCCGTGATGACGTTTCCCCAGGATTGGTGCTTCGCATTAAAGTCGCCCATCACGAAAGTCGTTTTGGGTGACAATCTGCGAACGGCAGCCCCGACGGCGTCCAAGTGAAGCTCGAACTCCGCCAGAGGGCGGTTTCGCGAGAAGTAAACGCCGATGACGACGATACTCCCGCTTTCCGCCACCGCATAGCCCTTTCCTCTTTCGAGACACGTAAGCGGTGTACCAGATCCGGCCCTGGCCACCACCGCTACCGTGTCGTCGAGATCGCCAACCCAGTTGCCGGCGGGGGGAACGTAATACGGCTCGCTGATAACGGCCAAGTTCGCTCGCCACTCCGCCATCGCCTGCAGGCACAAGTCCTGGGCGGTGGGGGAGTGGTTTACGTTGGCCTGAAAAAACGCTGTAGCGGGTGTACTAGGCATTGGAGGTGTCCATTGCCTGCACAGCCGTCGCCGCAGTTGCAGCCGTACCTCGTCTCGTCCGCGAGTGGATGAATTTGCCCTTTACGAAGGGAGGTAGGCAGAACCTCGCCAACGTAGGATGGGCAGCGTTAAGGCCCCCCGCCGCGCACGCCACGCAGTGGGGTTTTCGTGCCTTACAGTCCGGAATCCTGTGTCCGCTTTTACCGCAGCGGAGGCACAGTTTGGACCGGTCCGGGCACGTGTCCGGGCACTGTTGGGCGCTATGACCGACGTTGAAACAGCGGTAACAACGTATCGGTCTAGCCTCCATTGCCTCGACCCTCGCCGAAGTGAAGCCCACCACGAGGTAGCCCAGTTCGGCGATGGTCTTGGCGGCAGCGACCGGGCACAACACGTATGTTGCGCCCAGGCCGCCCGGTCCGGCACCGATGTGCTTCGCGAGCACGTCGTCGCGCCTGCATCCGCTGGCGCACACGACCGCGTCGCGCAACCCATCGATAGTGACCGAGTCATCCAGCCCAGATATGTAAAGCTCCCCACGCTTTACTGGGCGGATGACCTCGGCCAACCCTGCAAGGGCCCCGCGAAGAGCCTCAGCGACGCGATCCGCCTTGGCGGCGCCCTCCGGTCCCGGTTGGAACTGGAGGAGGCGCCCATCCTTGGCGGTCCGCACCACCTTCAGCCCCTCACGGAGACCCATGGCGGTGATGTCGACCACCCCCGAAGCCTTCGCCTTAGCAAAGACGTCGCGGTAGCCGACACCTTTCGCGACCGCGTCCGGCAGCAGCTTGATGACGACTGCCGCCGTACTCGGCTCGCGGTAGACGGCGGCAGGCTTCGGAGCCTGCCTACGCGGTTGCTGCCTCCTTCCCGTCGAAGGGGCAGCAGCTTGTGCCTGGGGGGGGGCGGGGGCCCGTTGGCCCTCGCCCCCTTACCCCTTTTCCGCCCGACGACCGTGGTCCACGCCCCCCCCTCGGGAGCGGGGGTGGGGGCGGGGGCCACGGGCGCCGGCGGTGGCGCGACGGCGACGGCGACTCGAGGGCGGGGGGCGGGGGCCGCGACGACCGGTGTCGCGGCCGCGGGCGCCGCCCGACGCCTGGGAGCCGGTGTCACAGGGGTGGGGGCCGAGACGGAGGCCACAGGGGCGGCAGCGGCGGCGGCGCGTTCCGCCCTCCGCTTCCTCCTGAGCGTCCGTCTCACACCTCCCCTGTGTTTCTTTTTTTGTTTTGGGGGCGGCGGCTGTGGGGAGCCCGCCACCCCTGCGGCCGGGGCCGCCACCACCACTTCCATCGGGGCCGGGGTACTCGCTTCCCCCATACCTCGACGGACGGCGGCGGCAGCCGTGGCCGGTCTTGGCCGTCCGGTGGCCACCGCGGTGGCCGCGTGCGCGACGGCCGCGCGAGGAGCCGGTCTGGGCGCCGGCGCCTTACCTCGGTCCGCCGCAAGCGGCGGGCGGAGGGTCGGCGCGGGGTTCAGCCGGTCCTCGATGGCGGCCAACCTCGCGTCGATTAATGGCGCAACAGCGTCGAGCACGACGCGCAAAAGCGCATCGTACCCGCCGCCGCTGAGCCCGAGCGGAGGGGTGGACGTCGCACCCACACCCGCACCCGCCCCGTCGGCGGGTGCCACTGTCGGACCGCAGCCCGAACCCGAGCCCGCCCCGTCGGCGGGAGCCGCGGCCGACTCCGCCCCGTCGGCGGAAGTCGGTTTTGGCCCCGCCAACGCGGCGGGGGCCGGACGCGATTTTTTAGTCGCCACGGGCGCAGCGGGCGATTCCGGAATCGCCGCTGCCTCCGCCGCGACCGCCCGCGCCTTCCGCTTGACAGGCGCGGGGGGTGGCGCCGCCACGACGGCGGGCGCCGGCTCCGCTACCGGAGCAGAGGCCTTAAGGGCCTTGCGCATTTCCTCAAATTCCTTGCGGTAGGAAAGATTTTCCTCCCGCAACGAATTCACCTCTATGCGCAAACGAGCGTTCTCGTTGCCGAGCTTCCATGCCTCGGCCTCCGGGTCCCGCGTGACCAGCGTGTCGACGATGTCCGACACTCTGCTCGCGGCATCCTTCAGCCGACGCACGTATCCCCCTTTCAGATTGCCCGACGTCTGGGCGATCTGAATTATCTCGGCCACTTGGGCGCACGCCGCGAGGCGAAGCTCCCCAGGGCCGAGCAACGAGACGTCCCCTACGAGGGCGGCGCACCGGCTGGCCGCGGCCAATTTGGCCGCGGTAGCCTTGCGCGCCTTGCGCCCCTTTTCCCCCCCTCGGTGCGGAGGAAGGCCTCCGCACCCGCGAGTACGGACGCGGTCGCGGCCGACGCGACCGACGCGGTTGCGCCCCCCGTGGGGCGCAAAGGCGAGCGCGCGCGCGCTGGGGTGGAGGCACCCGACGTGGTCGCCGAGTCGGCGTCGGTGTCCCGGGACCGATCCCAGAACCGCGACCTCGATCCGGCAACAAAACCCGGGTTACACAATATTGGGGGCGTATCTGCCCCCGAAGACGTGGACTGCGCCATCAAACCCGCCGCCGAAGACGACGAATCTAGGGACGCGAGACATGGTGTGGCCGCTGCCACCGCCGCCGCCGAAGACGAGGACGTGGACACCGCCGTCGTCGCCGCCGTTGCTGCAGCCGTCGCACTCGTCGGCGCCGACATCGCGACAGCGACTCCCGTCCCATTAGGGAAGGAAGGCGAAGGGGTCGCCGCTGTCGCGCCTACAAAATCCCTATACGCGAGTTCGGTCGTTGGCGCGAGTGAAGCTCGCGCGGCGACCGGGCTCGCGGGGCGAGCGTCCCCGACGTTGCGAACTGTTATGTCGCAAGCCAGCGGCACGTGCGCAGGTGAGGCCTGCGCGCTGTGTGCCGCCGTCGTCGTGGGGTGCTCGTCCCCTACTGCCTCTGTTCCGGCCGCCGTGCGAACCCTTTGGTCGCAGGCAATCGGAGCAGAGCAGGTCTCTTCGAACGCGCGTAACGCACCGTCGAGCGCACAATCCAGCGATTCTGGAGTGCTACCCGAGAGCGGTGTGCGAAAGCCATCCTCGTACCCGCCGTACCCCCGCACGGGTGAAGCCCGTGCAGAAGCCGTCGGGGAAACGAAGGCATCATAATCTATAGTGCGCGACTCGCACAAGGCCAGGACAGCAGCCGAGCTCGAGTCGCGCAGTGGATCGTAATCTATATCCGGGTGTGCCGCGCGCGCGCGCGCCGCACGGCCGGATGGGGGCCTACGCGCCACGGGACCGACCGGTGGCCCCATAGCGTAATTCCTATCCGCAGGGGCATCGGTGGTCAAGTCCACGACCGACGCCGCCCGCCCTAACAAGACAGGCGCCTCGGTTGCCGCCGTGACAACGGCAGCATCCGGGCAGCCTGAAAGCCCTGCAGCAGATTTGCTGCGTCTGGCGGTTGAAGACAGAACTTTCTTCCGCCTCGTTTCGCCAATCTCGGCGCCGAGCCAACCGGCCTTGGCTTCCAGATGACCCCTCTTGCAAGGGGCCCCCGAAAGCCCAGGCGGTGCTTTGGGATTGTGGGCATCCATAGCTGGATGCCCACCTCGAGCCGAGGTTGGCACCACGTGCCGGCGCGTTATTGCAACACGAATAACCGTTGATATTGCGTCATGCAGTCTTACGCAATAGATGCGTGCGAAGCGAAAACTTAAAAGAACTCACCAGGGCCAAAAAACTGAAATCCGCGCCGGGATCGAAACTAATTACACTCAACACAACACTACACAACTGTGGCTGCAATTTGATGTTTCCAAAGTGGAAAAATTTGCAGAAAAATAGCAGAAAAAACCGAGATATTGAGCAGCGTGACTGTCCTCTTTGGCTGCTGGTCCGGAACTGATCAAACTGCTGACTACGCGAAGGCCGGTCATGGTATCACCGAATAATTAGTATTAAATTATAATAATGTTAGTATAATTTTAATTGTAATTAAGTTAGTTTTGTAAGCACTGTCTTATAATTAAATAAGATTTAATAAAACTACGTTTTAACGGTTTTAAGCGCGGTAATTTATTTTATTTAGGTTTATCCGAAGTTTCGGCCGCTTTTCAGTGGCCGTGGTCACGGAAGACAAAGATGACATTTGTCAAACGTGTATTGTCAAAGTTTTCATTCAGCCTACCGCCAACTTGTTCATTTTAATTATGAATTATTATTTAATTATTAATCATTAAAATGAACAAGTTGGCGAAACGAAACGTCGGATAAACCTAAGTAAAATAAATTACCGCGCTTAAAACCATTAAAACGTAGTTTTATTATGTGTACAAGTCGCGAAAACTTAAGAAAATATTAATTAAGATTTTTTTTAAGACTTCTCCACGCCACCATACTTATCTCAGGGGAAACACATATTCGTTCCTATACTACCGGGTCCTTTCCTGGGATTAGACTAAAGCAATGAGTTATCCACTGAAGATGGCGCAGATAACAGAGTCCATTGCTGGCTGTTGTGGAAACTTAGGTTAGTAGGTAGGTAGGCAAGGTACCCCTATTAAAGAGGTAACTCCACTAAAACCCCCTTCCTCCCATGTGCCCCGCGCTCATGGTGGGAATAGCGTGAGACATGAACGTAGTTACGCCCATACTAATCATTCGCATCGGTGCTTGAGAATGCCCCGGGAGAGGCACACTCAATTCATGAACAGGGTTTGGTACCTCCGCTCCCCAGGTGCTGGATGAGCCCTGTAGACGCTTATGTTAAGTTCGGGTGTTTTTGTATACAGTAGTCATTTCTCTCGGGAACGAATAGATATACTCATATTCATATAATTATTTTTTACGTATCGTAAACACACAACACCTCCACACGCTTCATCTTTTTATGATACTCTTCTACAGTGCAGGCTATCAAACTTTGGAATGCGCTGCCTCTTACCGCACTAGAACAATCTATGTGAGAGAGGTCAAAAAGATGTATATCTTGTAAATAATAATGTGTTTGGATATATTTAGTTTATAAAGAAATTTCAGTATGTATATTTAATTGATAAAATATGTAGTTTATGTATGTCTGTTTAAGTTTTAACTATAGTAGAATTATTTTGTCCGTGCAGTTTGGGTCACAAATCAAACTCGGCCTTAGCCCAGCTAGGGCGGTAAGCATGATGCGCGGGCGCAACGCCATTATCGATAAGAACTCATTCTTATCAAAGAAAGATTATCATTCTTACCAAAATTGTTATTATCTTTTTTGCTTTTAAATTTAAACTTAGATATAAGTATTTACATTTATTTTTAATATGACTTGTTACATTCTATACTTTTGTACTTATAGTTTTTTAATACATAGATACCTAATTAATAATTTATTTTCAATCATTATTATTCTTATTTTAATAAATACGTTGTTTTATCTATTTTTTTCTTTCATTTATATCACTAACCCACAAAATGACAAAACTAAATACATTATCTATAACTCTTATCGACAACAATAATGCGTATCACTATGCCTGCCCATAAGGCCCATGAGTGGAAGAGGGAGCGAAATACTCGCTTCACCGCTCCTATTATTTATGAGCCAAACTGCACGGAGAAAATAATTCTACTATAGTAATCTACACCACCTACATCGCCAGATTATTTTTTTATTGCAGGAGTTCAGCAGACAGGCAGACGGCCCACTTGATGGAAAGCGGTTTCCATCGCCTATGGACATTTGCAACACCAAAAATGCTACAAATGTGCTGCTGCTCTCTTAAGGGAGACTGGAACCTGGTCACTAATGCCAGAACACAACTCAAGGTTGTTATGGCGACATACTTTAGACCAGGGGTGGTAGCCATCCAGTCGGGCAAATGCCCTACCACCTGGCAAATTAAGTTAAATTATTCCTTAACTTAGGGTGCCTGGAAGAGATTGGTTGAGGCGGTAGGCCGATAATTTATTGTCCGTTTGTATGTCTGTTTGTACCGGCTAGTCGCGGCTTAGTCAACTAGTCGGCCTCTTTACAACCGACTAATCAATTAGTCGGCCACAGTCAAAATCGGCACATTTATAATATTAAGTATGTTAGCATTAAATATATAAAAAGGAATTATACACCCACCATTCATTATACAGACGACAGTCATGTTCTGCTTAATGTTGCAAGATTTTACACTTCGTTTTCTCATTTCGCACTTATTTTTGTTCGCAATATGGCCGATAATATGTTAATAGCATATCGAGTGTAGCCGCAGGGCGCAATTACTTCAATCGCATCACTTTAGAAGCATCAGGCCGGTGGATATTGTAATTTTACACAATTTATGCACGCCTTGCAACGATTTTAAGTGTTTTGATAGAACTGCAAAGGTTTAGTGTAAATTGGATAATATTCTGCTTTGATGTTTACTTGATTTTTTCGAATGAATGTCTAAATAGTAGGGGAGCCAAGATGCTAAAGATGGAGTTACTCGAGCGACGGGGGACCTTTTGGATTGTGAAGATCAGATGCTAAAAAGAAAAAAAAGTTACATGATGCATATGCCCTTTCACTGGTGAGGAGATCGTGTACAGATTTTTTTTTAAAAGAGTCACACAGAAATACTCAAGTGCGTCAGATATTCAAAAAGGATGTTAAGTAAATCCTAAAGGAACTCCTATTCAAAAGCGTGACGATTTGGACGCGTCCAAAAGTCATGGCCGATTTTTGAAAACGCAAAAAAACGTAAGCATTGAAATACTCGAGCGCGTCAGATTAATATACAGACGGTTCAGCTTGATGCCCTCGTCGTGCTGACCCATAATCTGACAATTATGTGGAGGAATCTCCTTAATCTGACGATTTGGAAAAAAATTGAAGATAACAAAAAATCCACCACCCATATGAGATTCATATATGGTGCGGGTACATAAGAGGATGCAAGGTTTCGTCCTTTATGTTAATCTACCACGCTAGAGTAAATCCTCAAAACCCTGCTTGGCCTCCCCTACTATAAGTAGTTATATCGACTCCATGATGACAAAATTAAATTAATCCCGCGTTCAAGATAACTTGACGCGAAGGGTTACCAACTAAAATAACAATAGTTAGTAGAAAATTCCAACAAAAATTAAGAATCACACAAATGAAAATGAGTTTACATGAGTCGCCATTGCCGAAATCGGCCGGGATAGATCATAACAAATAAAGGGTTAGACTGATGTTGTGAATTATATTATTTTATTGGTGAATATCATATTTAATAAAACGAGTCCTGGATTGCAGATCACGTCTCGGCAAACGTAGCGTAGGACGCCCGCCAGCCCGGTGGACTGATGACCTGCGCAAGATCGCCGGCAGGGGCTGAATGATGAAGACGGGAGACCGGGATATGTGGCGCGTACTTGGGGAGGCCTGAGTCCAGCAGTGGACTAAGATTGGCTGAAGAAGACAAAGAATATTTTAATACTTATTATGCTATTTCGGACGCAGCTTCCACTGTATTTCATTTTGTAATAGTAAAATATTGTTACAACCTAGGTGCCGACAAAGACAAATTCGCACCTGCAGCCCTGTAGAAACACATTTAATTACCTTTTCGGCATTCGGACATCTTTTGTTTACTTTATGTTTGAAATACGTGATAAAAAAACAGCCCGTGTATTGTAATCTTTTACGGCCTATTGTTGTATTGTGATCACTGCCAGGTGTCTCGGATTTACAAAGTACAAACTGATTCTAAGAAATTCGGTCCACGCGGTCGGGCAGACTTATAGCATCTGTGCAGTATAAAGCAATGCCCTAATGGAGAGATGAGCAGTTGAGTGATAACCACGAGCGAAGTAAGACTTGTGTACATTCGGTAATCTATTTAGTGACGGACTTTGCACGTGTTATTGAATTGTGCATTTCGTTTGAATTTATTGCGTTCGGTTATATATTTTGTACCTGTGTTATACATGTTTGTATGGTTCTAATAAATTTTATAATAATTTCAACGGCATTTTAATTCGAGTCCCGCAGCTCGTAACAATATAATGCTTTTTAAAGCTATATTTCAATTCATTACGTTTCATTGGCCCAAAAGTATCCGCCTTTAAAACCGTTGATTCGAATTTAAAATGGCGGTAGGTACATAGAGAGAGCAGCAGGCGCGGGCACCTCTATAAATTAACAATTGTGTCCCCGGCGTCCCCTAATTAGGGCTGCGGTCGGACCCACGACAAAGACGTAACGGAGATAAGCTAATTGCGATCCTGACCTATTTCGGGCAAACGATACGATTTGTGATAAACCTACTTAATTATAACAACTTTATTAGTACACAAAATAACGCCGCAATCCATACATGCAGGTGTCATACAAATCTCAACATATTGTTACATACCGACAAAGACCGCACATGTGGCATGTTGTAAAAACGAATTCATTTATTTACTTCGTGTTTAAACTTTACGCCTTTACGGTCTTTGCGCCTGTTGAATTTCATAGAATCGTGCTGTGTGAACTGGTTGCATCCAGTTTTATTTTGTGCTTGTTTTATACGTGTTTGTACAGTTCTAATAAGCTCTATATTAATTCCAACGGCATTTATTTTGTTTAATTCCTGTAGCTCGTAACAATATCCAATCAAATAATTTATTAGCTAAAACATGGTAGTTATACAAATAGGTGTTATTATTTTATGATGATCATATGTTTATTGCTGGATGGGCGTACAATTTTTTGAAACTTATATTATACTAACTTCTGCGCGGGAGTTCGTCCGCGTGGAATATTTACTTTGGGCTAACGCTAACTGCGCCCAGTATTTAGTGATTATTTTGCTGCGATATTAATTTAAGACTGCGATATCTCCTAAGATATTAATTAAAATCGAATGATGTAAATGGCAATTTTGTTTTAAATTAAATACTTACTTGTGATGAATAACGAATTTACTCGTATTTGGATAGAAAACACCTTCGCAAATAATGCATTATTTTAGAACAAATTTGATTAGCATACAAAGGTTATAGTGAGCCAACCTTAAAAGATAGACATAGGCTGTCGCGAACTTTTATTTAGAAATTTTAAAGGGGAACAATTCTGTCACACATGAATTTTGCGAAACTTTAACCGTCTACGCAGCGCACGCAGCGGAAGCTCTCAAAAGGAAAAAACCCGATTTTGAAATATTCTTCATTGGTGCTTTGCTCCTATTGGTCTTAGCGTGACGATATATATAGCCTTCCTCGATAAATTGCCTATCTAAAACTAAAATAATTTTTCAAATCAGACCATTAGTTCCTGAGATTAGCGCGTTCAAAAAACGAACAAACAAACACTTCAGCTTTATATTAGTACTAGCTTCTGCGCGCGACTTCATTTGAGTGGAGTAGTTTAAAAAAATAAGTCAAAAAAGACCTCCCGATTTTGAAACATTCTCCATTGGTGCTCCGCTCCTATTGGTGTTAGCGTGATGAAATATAGCCTTCCTCGATGAATGGATTATCTGACACTAAAAAAAAATTCAAATCAGACCAGTACATCCTGAGATTAGCGCGTTCAAACAAACAAACAAACTATATAATATATTAGTATACGATTTTCTCTGCTAAGGTCAGCAGTATGACTGTTTTTCTACCCTCAACCTCTGCAAACTCAACCTTTAGATTTATTAAATGAAATAAAAATATGTAAACTAACTAATTTACATTTGGCATTTGAATAAAATGACCGCAAAAGCGTGGCCATTAAAACAGTTATAGAGCATTAAATAAATGTCGCACGAGACCAATCTTTTGGGAGTTAATCAACGTAAGTCGCCAGATGGCTCCACTCGATGGCTTATTAAACTGGCCCTTGTAATAATTATAACACGCTTGGGAGCAACTTATACGACGAACAATTTCATGTGAATTATTACCGCTCTTAATGATGATGTGCAAAGTGGGAAATGTAGTAAGCAAGTGCCACCTGTTGGGATCCTAACATCAAAACTATTAAGATCCAGCAAAAACCAACTGGCAGACCTCAAGACAGAGCTCTTTTTGCGTGAACGCAAATCAACTTGACGGATAATTTCTTTTATTTTTCCTTCCACTCATTTCAATATTATATAAAAATTTAGAACTAGGCATGTTTGCTAAAGAGTTCTTGCACCTCTTCTTCTCTTCAAGCCATAACACGTTGTGAAGCGGTGGTAAATTAGATTAGATTCCCATAGAGTAAATTACGATAAACAAAATTAAAACTAAATAATTAAAATGAACATGTTGGCGGTAGGCTAAATAAACTGTAACAATACTCGTTGACAATATTGTCATCTTTGTCTTCCGTAATCACGGCAACTGAAAAGTGGCCGAAACGTCGGAATAACCAAAATCAAATAAATTACTGCGCTGAAAACCGTTAAAAAACGTAGTTTTAGAGAAATATCCAGGTGATCAATATCGACAAAGTGATAAAAATAAGAGTATTATAGGTATTTATTGACTACAACAAACTCTTTTACAGAAAAAATGGACGCTTTAAATCTTAAATGAATATTACAATAAAGAGGATTTATTAATTAGGCAACAGGGACGAGAGGCTTATCAACTTTATCGAGACCTTTCAAGACGATTGAAAGAAGTCTCGCGTGACCAAAGGGCTGGCCTTTATTTAGGGCAACGAATAAGCGTTGCCATACAGCGAGGGAATGCGGCCAGCGTTTTGGGAACGCTCCCCACCGACAGCGATTTGGACTACATCTTTTACTTGTAAATATGTTTATAGTAGTATTTAATTTTATAGTTTAGTAGTATTTAATAATTAAATAGGTTAGATGTGTAACAGTTTTTTATCATATTTAAGGAAATTAAGCGTTAAATTAAAATCCATATCCATAAAATCTTCATTAGGCAACATAATTTAACGTGTTATTTACATTCGTGATTAGGATTTCACATTTGTATTTTATTAAAAAACTTCATATCTTTATTGTATACTGCGGGGGCTAAGTACGTTATGTGGTGAGTCTGATGTGCAGGATCAGCGTGGGCATAACTACGTTCTAAGTCTCACGCTCTTCCTACCATAAGCGCGGGGCACATGGGAGGAGGGTGGTTTTAGTGGAGTATTGGCTCATGGGTTACCTCTCCAGATAGAGGGAGGTACCTTGCTGAGTCTCCACATATGGCGGCGATTGACTCTGTTAGCTGTGCTATATTCAGTTGCTATCTCTCATCGCTTTCGTCTAATCCCTGGCAGAGGACCCAGGCATTTCCCCCGCCTCAATAAAATAAGTTGTGTTGTGAGTCTACGATTGATACCCCCCATTGGATGGTGTGACGTAACATTAGCCGACAGCGTACGGCTATGTCGTCGCAGGCTATATAGGCTCTACCGCTATTGAGGATAGTACAAAATAAGACGATGAGTGCAATCTAGATGTATTTACTTGATTAATTGAATTAATATTAAATTAGATATACAGATATACAATGCAAAAGTGGATGGACGCAGAAGTCGCGGAAGGCCATGACACACCTTCCATGATCAAATTGATCATGTGTTAGCAGAAGGTGATGTTAGGAGCCTTAAGAACAGACGAGCGTGCATGACAAGAGCTATGAATGTCAAAGAAGCAAGTGAGGTGTGTAAGAATGGGCCTGTGTGGCGCTCTGTTGTTCGTGCCTACCCCGCAAGGGACCGGGCGTGAAGTTATGTATGTATGTATGTATGTAATATTAAATTTAAGCCTATATTTGCAGAAATCTTAAACGCTAGGCGAAATACGTAAAACCTAAACATTTTTGTAGATCCATCTCCGAAGGTGTTGTCTGTTTTCTGTCTTGACAGATTTTGGCACATATATGGAAAATTCAATTTTAACCTTACAATTGTTCCATTTCCGTGACATAACACTGATCACTTATTATTGTTTGACGTCCAAACATTGTTTTCATTAAATTAATCGTCAATTTCTACGCACGCATATTGATTTACAAAATTATAAGTAACAGGTTCCGTTAAGCAATTAATTCCATTGAATTAATTGAAATCGGCCTTGGAGGGTAAATTTCCTTAGGTGCCCATTATTTCTCCATGGGAGTGTATAATCTTATATATATAAAAATCTTGTGTCACGATGTATGTTGCCAATAAACTCCAAAGCCACTGAACCGATTTCAATCAAATTTGCACACCGTGTGCAGTTTGATCCAGCTTAAAAGATAGGATAGCTTACATCTCAATGGACTCTGTAGATGGCGCTGTAATCGGGTTCTAAATTTTATTTCTGCAGGGCAGGACAACGTCTGCCGGGACAGCTAGTATAATATAAATTTTTTAGTAGTATCACGTATGTATAAATATGAGAATAGAATCAAGGGGCTAATTCCAGATTTTGAAAAAGTAGAATTCTGGTCTGTTAAAGCATCACGTGAAAATTAGATGAACTGATTTTAATCATAGAGCTAGTATATATCGTAAGACAATAATTAGGATACTTTTTATCCAGATAATATACGTTCGTAATACCGAAGTAAGAAAGAGAGTTGGTCTGAAAGAGAGTGTCGGGGTGAAGGTAAGGAAAGGAATGCTCCGGTGGTTCAGGCATGGAGAACGAATTTATGATGAAAGAATGACTAAACAGATATACAATGAAAAAGTGGATGGATGCAGAAGGCGCGGAAGGCCACGACACATCTTCCATGATCAAATTGATCGTGTACTAGCAGAAGGTGATGTCAGGAGCCTTAAGAACAGACGAGCGTGCATGACAAGAACTATGAATGTCAAAGAAGCAAGTGAGGTGTGTAAGAATAAGCCTTAATGGCGCTCTGTTGTTCGTGCCTACCCCGCAAGGGACCTGGCGTGAAGTAAGGTATGTATGTATGTAAAATACGTTGTCTTTATTAGGTAGACGAATATAGTAAAAAAGATAGCGCTGAAATCGCATTTATTCTACTCTCATTGCAATTCAAACAGACACATTATGAGTGCAACGTGAACTAAATTTTACTGGCACTACTTATATGTATAATAAAACCAACATTGAAAATTTATTATTGCATTTGTATTTTCACATACCGAACTATACCAACCAATACTTTTTCTTTTACCTTCTCTCAATTATTTGAGATCAGCACAATCACTCCTCTATTTTGTCATATGTCTTCTGTCACACCACAAATCTTCATATCATCCTTCACACAATTTATTGATCTCTTTTTGGTCTATCTTTACGTTTCTACCTATCAATTTGTAGTCTATTATACTGTTTGTCTCGTGATTTCATCCTCCTAATTACATGCCCATACCACCCTAGTGTTCTTCCTCTCAATTTTGTATTCACGGATGCAACTTTTAATGATCCCCTTATATACTCATTTCTCCATCCATTTTTGTAACACCACACATCCATCTGAACATTCTCATATTAACTTAGTGGAGAAGTTTGTGGTCTATCACTTTAGTGGCCTAACAATCGGACCCGTATAACATGACGGACAACCTACCCAATACTAACACGTGCAAAATGCTCGTTGTCTACATGTCCTTCTACAATAATTACAACAGGCTAATTGGCAAGCCTGCCTCCCAGGGATAATTAGTAAATTGGATAATCATATCGTTTTTAAGATCAGATAAAGAGAATTAATGGATGGCGAGAAAACGAGAGAACAATTTTACGATACCACTGGCACAGGGTTTTGGTATTTATCAACCATTTCATAAAGTATTTATTGCTTGAATGTTCAACAAAGCTCTTATATTAACATTTACACAGTCAGACATTTATTGGACTATGTTATTTTTAACAGATTTAAAAAGTAAGAATTTCTCAATTGACTATGTGCAAATATATTTAAGTATAGAACGTGCTAATCTCAGGGGCTACTGGCCTGATTTGAAAATTCTTTCAGTGTTAGATAGCCCATTTATCGAGGAAGACGACCTTGTATCATCACGCTAAGGCCCATTTTTCTTAACTATTCCACGCTAACGAAGTCAGTAAATCGTAGTAAATTTATAAGCTAAGACTTTTGTAAAATCATCAAAATTATCTAATTTTAAGCTAATTCATGAACATTTTGTCCAGAATCTACGATAACTAGCTTAATCCTTAAGATAATCTTTAACTGTGCAGAGATATATAGCTCATCTTTAATTAACGAATTTCACTTTGAAGAATATCTACTTGCTTCTAAACTGTGTCATACATACTCCAACGCACGCGATAGCAAAATAATAATAATCTGAAATATTATAATCAAAGTTTATTACACTGGAATTATTACGATTACAATATTAAATACAGTACAATAATACTCAGAAATATTAGGACAACTCGATTTCTCCGTTAGTTCGACAGCAATCTCTAAATACTCATATCGCAGTATTATCGATCAATATACTATGCCTTGTACAACTTTCGCTTTTCATCTGTTTTCCTAGTGATTCATCTCTTATATTTCGAACTAACAATAGTGTTTACCTTTTAGCAAAAGTTAAGTGCAGGTATTTTAAGAAAATCATAAATGCCCTCAATTTAAGGTTGACAAGTTTTTAGCACGGCAAATACACAGCTTCCATTTATTAAATACTTTCTTATATTACTATCATGTTGCTACCGACCTCTCATCCGATATTTTTTACAATTATATCGCAATCTTCGACACGCATGCTGATGTTAGAAATAAGTACTAAAATAATCGTATATCATTAGTAGTGCTAATGAAATTAGATTCATGTTGTTATGAGGCTATGACAACGTCTTTGTTAGATAATTGGAAGGGTGCAGTACCTAAAACAAATACGTTGATGATATGTGAATTGAAAGTGGCACTTCAAGTCTGAGAAATGTTATACTTAAGGAGATAGTTTTCTTATTACATGAGTTCAGCAGACAGGCAGACGGCCCACCTAATGGAAAGCGGTCACCATCGCCTATGACATTTGCAACACCTTTGGTGCTTTGCAACACCAAAGGTGCTGCAAATGAGTTACTTCTCCCTAAAGGGAGACTGGAGTCAGGCCGTAATACAACTTAAGGTTATTAGTCCCAGGATTGGGTGTTTTGTCATCTCTAACGACAGGTAGCCCGGCCGCAGGAAATTATATTCTGTTACATTTTATAATAATCATATACAATAAATAGTATTGTTGTATTGTATTATAATATCATAAAAATATGTTTATAAGATTGTTCTAAACTTAAAAAGACAAAAGTTACTATTGCGAATCGCATAAATTCCCGCATCCTTTTAGCTGGTACGGAAATATATACGTTGCTAACATATTTATTGGGCACATCGTGTAGCGAGGCAGCGCATTCTTCTAAGGTCTGGTGATTAATAAGCACTTGGGCTACAGAGTACGTATGCGAACCGAAGAATTACTCAATATAAAGTTTCGAAACAGGAACTTCTACGTGTACTGCGATCACTATGATTTCGAGGCACTTTTAAAGTGATAGAGCTATGCAGAAATCATTATTTTGATTACAGCTGGCTAGGCTGGCTCGATTGGTAACTTGAGCTAGAGTATGAATTCCATGGAAGAGGCCTCGCGGGACCCACGCCTGCCAGGGTTGCGGAGAGGCTAGGTCACATACGCGTAGCCTTGGCATAAGGGGAAGACGGAACACCCAGGGGTTATAGTGGGTAGCCCTAACCGGGGAGTGGCAATAGCATGGCACCAGTTCTGACTGGTCATGCTAGTGCCACCCCCGATCTTCCCCCCAAGGTTCTGCCTTTGTCGCGGCTTAGTCCTCAATCAAATGTCCTCTGGTAAAAAAACCCCAAGCTTTTTAAAGTGATCTTCGCTTTGCTCTACAAATTACCCCGAAATTATCCAATTTCGGGGTTTTTAAAACTGAAATTATTTTATGATCGTCTTTTTTTTACTTATTGGCTTACGTCCTATTGTTGTATTGTAATTATTATCCAGGTGTTACGGATTTAAAGAACAAGCTGATTCTAGGAAAATCGGTCCACGCTGCCGGGTGGACGTATTAAACTTGTGCAGTATAAAGCGATGGCCCGATTGGAGGGAGGAGTCAATCAGCGTGACGTGTGTACTACAATTATTGGGAATCTAATAAGTGACGGACTTTGCGCGTTTTATTGAATTACGACCTTCTGCATTACGTTTGGACTTGTGTTCGGCTATATTTGTACCTGTGTTATACGTGTGTCTATACTTCTAATAAACTCTATAATAACTGCAACGGCATTTCGATTCGAGTGCCGCACTCGTAGCATTATGTTTCAAGCCAAGAAACTGTTCTAAGTGGATTTTCTGTGTAAATATTTTGTGTTCGGCTAGTAATAGCATCGTTTTGTTTTATTGCGCGAAGCAGTCTTGACGTGGCCCATTAGCCGCGCCCGCCCATTCAGTCGGACCTTCGTTCAGCCGACGATCACCTGGGGACCTGGCCCTCCTCTTCACTAATCGGATGCCTTTGTTTTTCGAATTTCGGATACACAACTAATCCTGATTATCCGAAGGCTGCTTGACTTAACTATATTAGATTTTTTTTATTAAATTAGATTTATTCAATCTCTGTCTTTGTCTACGTCGCCTCTTACGACAGGCCGCTCGGCCGCAGGAATTGTATCCTTTCTCTATTCCTGTAGGGATAATATTCATATTCTTTTTGATTTAAAGTTAAGAATATTTCTCAAAATATTAAAACAATAATAGTTTGCTAGTTGATCCGTTATTCTCTTAATTAGTTATCCTCTTTTTTCTATCACTATTTTATCTGAACTTTACTATCTTTTTATGTTTTAATTTTAATTGTAAGTGGCATTTCCTTCATTTTCTTTTATACGGTTTATATAATTTAAGATTACTCAATGAATTTTGAACTTGCCGAAATGCTGGGCAGCTTAAATGAATCTTCCCGACGGGTCGGTCTCGGTATGAATCTGGACAAGACGAAAGTCATGTTCAATGAACACGTCATGCCGAGACCGGTAAACGTCGATGGCGTCCCTCTGGAATTTGTGCAGGAATATGTCTACCTTGGACAAAAAATACAGGTAGGCAGACACAACTTCGAGGGGGAAGCCAATAGGAGGATTCAGTTGGGCTGGGCGGCATTCGGCAAGCTTCGTCAAGTGTTCTCGTCGACCATTCCGCAATGCTTGAAGACAAAAGTCTTCGAGCAGTGCGTCCTCCCCGTCCTGACCTACGGGGCCGAGACGTGGACACTGACGGCAGGATTGGTCCACAAGTTCCAATCACTCAACGGCTATGGAGCGAGCTATGTTGGGTGTTTCTCTTATGGATAAAATTAGAAATGAGGATATCCGTAAGAGAACCAAAGTAACCGACATAGCTCGCAAAATTAGCAAGTTGAAGTGGCAGTGGGCCGGTCACGTCTGTCGCAGGACCGATGGCCTTGGAGCAGACGAGTCCTGGAGTGGAGACCGCGTCTCGGTAAACGTAGTGTCGGACGCCCTCCAGCCGATGGACCGACGACCTACGCAAGGTCGCCGGTAGGCGCTGGATGAGAAAGGCAGCAGATAGGTATGAGTGGCGCCGTCTTGGGGAGGCCTACGTCCAGCAGTGGACTGTGAATGGCTGACGACGACGACGACAATGAATTTTGAATTAGAGTTTGTCGATTTGAACACCACATTAGAATATAAAACATTTATTTATTCCCAGAAATAAAAGTTTCTACAAATATATATTCAAAATACAGCACTGTAATAGCGGGCAATATCTTGTAACTGGTTTATTAAAATACCTTTAGAGAAATAGTAAATACCACATATGCAACAAATCAGCGATAAATGCATATGTTCAACTAAACCGCACTTCTCCATTATTTGGCGTTAACAACTAGCCCGCCCTCCCCCGCCTACTTTCACTACAGCCTTACTTTGAAAGGACAACTTATTGTTTAGTTGTTTTACTTTGAAATTGTAATAGTGCGAAATAAAACGCAGGAAAGTGTTATTTATTTATTTGGACAACACAGTAGGTTACTATCAATAATTCATTAGAATAATATATAATATAAAATTCTAAATATGCCATGTCTTTACGTTGAGGCATTAAAAAAATGGGATATAAACGATAGGGAACACGATGCATTTCTTATTTATTTCTTGTCTGTATGTTCGGGATTCACGTAAAAACTAATGGGTGGATTTTGATGCGGTTTTCGCTGATTTACAGGAAATTCTAAGACTTAAAAACCAATTGAGTCGACGAAATGGAACAAATCGACTAAATCAACCAAATCAGCTAAATGGACCAAATCGGCCAATTCGATAAAATCGGCAACATAGACCAAATCGAGCAAATTGGCCAAATTATCCAAATCGGTCGAATCAAAAATGACCAATATGACCAAAATAACTAAAATGACATAAGATAAAAAAAACCTATCCTACTTTCTGGGATAAACTTTATATAAATCTATCCCACTATCCGGGATGAAAGTAACTCTTGTCTACCCTCGAATCTCAGCTAACCGGTCGTAACAAACAGAGGAATAAATATATTTTCATCCCGGAAACTATCTTATTTTGCGGGATACAAAGTATTCTATGTTCATTCTCGGTATCGAAAATATATATCTACTGAGTTTCAGCCAAATCGGTCCATTAGTTTTTCTATGAAATGGGAACGGACAGACAGAGACATACATGCCAAATTCAAATTCAAAACTTTTTAATCAAAATAAGTTCCACTGAAGAACACTTTTTGAAAGTCATACATGTAGATCAATTTTTTTTTTCCCGGTCTATGTACACCGTTGCGCAACGTGTTTCTACTGTTAAGGACAAGAAGCGGCAAAAAACTCCCCAGCAACACGTCTAGCTAAAACTGATTTTCTACATTTCTTATTATTTATATCTCAAGTTCTTTTTTTAATAAGTTTTATACAGAAGTATGTTACAGAATGACTTTTGAAGAAAATGGAGTTGTAGCAAATTGCATATTCAATAAGATAGAGAGACAATAAAAAAATATTATTATAATTACTTCCAACTGTTTAACCATGTTATGCACAAATAAATTTGATTTGATTTACGTACACATCAGATACATGAGATGGTACCCTTCCAGACCTAAAACATTTTTAGCAGTGTATACCGCTTATGACGCAGGGCACATCTCTCGCAAATAGAAGTTTTCTCGCCTCGAATATCGGCTTAGCGTAATAATGACTTATGTCTCATATTCAGAAACAAGGAAACCTTTTTACAGAGGGAATACTGGGAAGATCCTAATGTACATCCGTCATTGTCACTGATGTGTCAAATTAGTTTGGAGAGTGCCTCTAGCACGCATCGATCGGATTCTGAACATCATTCATCATAATGTGTTTTTTGGTTTGGCATTGGATAAAATATGACTATTTTCCTCCAATGTAAGATTTCTTAACATTGTATAAACGTAGTTGAAATGAGAGCTTTCAAAAGCATATGTAAGATTAATGAAGATGTTGTAATAAGACATAGTCGGTTAACTGAAAGAGGATGTAGTGAAGAGAGTTGAAAAAGAAATTTTAAGCTTTGGGCATTTATAGAGAACTAGCTTCTGCCCGCGACTTCGTTCGCGTGGATTTTTTTCTTCATAAAAAGTATCCAATGTTACTTCTAATACCCCCAAGAATATGTGTACAAATTTTCATGATGATCGGTTGAGTAGTTTTCGCGTGGAAGCGTAACAAACAAACTTACATTAAATTTATAATATTAGTTATGATATGGAAGTAGTACTTACTTATTTACTCCGTAGGCTCAGCGACCCAAAGAAAGTCTTGGCCTCCGAAACGAAAGCATGCCACTGTTCTCTGTCCTGAGCGGTGTTTTGCCAATTACTGGCTCCTAGCTCCGACTGGCCAGCTTCTACTCTCTCCTTCTAGCGATAATTAGCACAGCCGAGTGGACGTCGATCTACCGGCCGTCCCTAAATATGCTTTCCTCACTCTGCGATCCTCTCCCATTCGTTCTACGTGACCAAGCCAGCGGAGGTGGTGAGCTCAGTTTCGAGGTTGTTTCGGACCCTCCAGCTACCATCCTTTCTGTTTGCTGGACCCTGAATCTTACGGAGAACCTCCCTTTCCGCTATTAAAAGCTGGTTCTCCTCCTTGAGGGTAAGTGTCCAAGCTTCACACCCATACAACAGAATGGGCCGTATGACGGTTTTAAGATCCTGATTTTAGTTTTGCTATTTAAAGCCTGGACATCAAAACCTTCTACAGGGCTGCACAACACCTCAGGCATTTCGTATGCGCAGTATTTCATCCTCTCTGGTGTTGGTGTCGGTGACTGTGCAGGTCAGATATGGGAGTAATATCCCCAATATTATAAATGCGTAAGTAACTCTCATAAAACATAAGTAGAAAGTAGACTCAAATCAGCTACTCACTTCCCAAAACACTTGAACCGCTCAATAATCTCGTCGTTTGCCGACAGTACTTGTTTTAAGCCAGTACAAAGTGCGGGCACAGTAATTAATTGCGCAGTGTATTAGAGCTTTGTCTTGAAGAGATAAATATTCACAAGGCTATCTGGTATTAGGAAGGATGAATTATTTCTGGCAAAAGTGGGTTATTCTTGATAACTAGATAAGGTTCAATATCGTGAATGAGCAATTTTAGAGTTTATGAAATCTATACAAACACCGAAGTCGTGGTAGCGTAATGGTTAGCGCACGCGCCCCTAAAATCGAAGGGCGCGGGTTCGATCCTGACCGGAACGCATGCACCTCTTAGTTTTCTGATCTAATGTGCATATTGTTACAATTACCACGTGCTAAAAACGGTGAAGGAAAACATCGTGATGCAACCTGCACATCGAGATAACCGATGTGTCAAACCTGCCAAGCCGCCTTGGACAAGCGTGGCGGGTATACTGTCCGTTCCCCTATAATGGGAGGCCCGAGCCCAGCAGTGGGACATTTATGGGCTGACATTATTTATTATTTACTATACAAATACCTATAATACAGGTACAAATATAACCAAACACAACAAATCCAAACGTAATGCAGAAGGTCGTAATTTAAAAAAACGCGCAAAGTCCGTCACTATTAGATCCCGAATGTAGTACACACGACACGCCTGTGTCGTAGTCGTCGCTCAGCTGCCTCCTCTCTCCATCTGGCCGTCATTTTATGCCCCACAAATGTGCAAATAGGCTCGCCCAGCAATGTCGCTACAGTTTCCTAGAATTAGCTTGTAACACCTGGCTAATGGTGCTAATGAGCGAGTACAATAGGACAATAGGCTGTTCTCCACAATAACTCAGAAACGTATACCAATAAATAAGTTAGCAAAAGAAGACGATAAAAGGATTACAAATAGTTCGAATTCCGACAGGTAATAAAATATGCTTCTACAGTTCTGTACATGGAATTTATCTTTGTAGGGGCCTAGGTTGTAACAATATGTACTAAAATGCCTACGCAAGGAAATACCATTTTGTTTGAGTTGCAAAGTCTAAATAATTCGAGTTTCCGAGTATTTGTGGGTATAGTGGAAGGGAACGTCATTGTTTTCGACTTACTGGCGATTTCAACTTAACAAGATTCGAATTATAGAGATTTTTTTATAAAAAAAGCGAAACAATTTTTAAGATAGTTTAAAGTGTTAATAATTGTATATAATGGGAAAATTAATGAGCTTTTTTTAAAAAGGTTTTTAAGTACAAGCTTTTGACATCCTGGATATCAAGTAGTATCAGTAGAGTGCTAGCCAAGACAAGTAAAACGAGCCCAAACACGACCTTCCGAATACATCATCAGCTCCATGGTACCATATTATCCTCCTAGCGCCCACGGTCCTTAAAAAAGTACTTCAATGAAATAGTGATTAAAGCCCAACACTAAATCCAATTTCGTCAAATTAATGCCCAGGGTACTATTCTGAGTACCCCAACTTCAACCATTGTTACTAATTTTAAGTTACCACCTTTTTAAAATGTGGTATCTCCGAATGTATGTTCGAGGTTTTTGCTTGTGTATGACCAGTGCCAAAAACACAAAAGAAATTTGTCTTTCTTGACTTAAAATGGAACAAGATCATCGAGTGTGAAAATTAATCTTAATTTATTCATGAAATCTCTACGATTTGTGTTCATATGCTTATCAAAAATAGTTGCTCATGTACTATATTTGCTGTTTACATCAAAACTTTATATGGATCTGAGATATAGTGAAAATGATCATAATTCAAACTTCAAGATCTTTTAATAGGCCTTTGGTTATATAACGACTATCATGATTGTTTCGAATGTTTTAAATAAATAATAATAAGATAATTTTTTCTCTTAATTTTAAAGGATTATTTGTTATTAAATTGGTTTTCAAAGTTAAATTTTATTTTAATCGTTTTGAAGATAGTTGAAAAAAAAATTATGTGACAAAGTTTCTTGTTTGTAATCTAGTGCTTTTGACCCAAAGGCCTACCAAAAGGTAATTCTATTTTTACCCTTTTTTGCTTTTCCTCATTCACCTGATGTAAGGAAAAAAAAATCATACTTGTGCGATTACTGTAAGATAAAAATTTTAAAGTTCAAAGTCTTGGGTTTTCGCCATTGAAACCTTTTTTAAGAACTTTGGGCGTTTACTTTATGAAAGCGTTGAACAACCCGGGCGTCAGGAGGTTAATGCATTGTCACGCGATATACATATGCGTGCAAAATTTTAGCTCAATCAGAAACCGGGAAGTTGGTCAAATTTAACTTGCAAGATTACCCCGAACTTACATAAATAGGTACATCCATTGGAAGTTAAATAAAAGCTAGTAAAAAGTAATTTAAGTAGAAATAAAGTAATACGATATATGATTTTCAAACCTGTTTTTCAAAATTCATATAAATAATGTTCAAATCTATTGTAACCTTATGATCTAGCCGATTGGTTATATACAGTGAAAATATTTACAAAATTTAACATTCGAGTCTTCACCGTATTTCCAAATACAGTGACGTCACTGAAAATCCTCCACCCCTATAATCCGGAGCAAACCGGCCGGATAAACATCCTGTATAAGGGTACCCCGGAAACCGGATGTAGTATTCCATTTGGAAAAACTGAGCCGGTCTTATTAACAATGCTTCTTCAAATGCTAAGAGTATTTCCTACTTGGCGCTTTATAATAATGGGTTTCTTTAGTACTTTTATGTATTCATTTAATGCAGTTATATACATTATAATACTATCTAGGTACCCATTACGATCCACTGTTGAGCTCGGGCCTGAAGAGAGTGCCCAGTGTAGGGTGGAAAACGAGATGGAATGCTCCTCCGTCTTAAAGGAAGATCTTCCAGTGAGGCTATTGGTTCCTCGCAGGTATTACTGTTGGAGATATATTCTTTGTACTTTTCGGGAATCGTTTCCGATCTCAATTATTGCATAGTGCCATCTACTGGCTTGTAAGTGTTCCCCTCTTGTGTGCCCCTCTTCGGGCGAAGGCCTCTTCCGTCTTTTTTTATATTTTTTATTGCATGAGTGGCAGACGGCCCACTTCATGGAAACCGGTTACCATCGCATATGGATATTTGCAACACCAGAGGTGCTACAAATGCGCTGCTGCTCTCTTAAGCGAGACTGGAACATGGTCACTAATGCTGGAACACAACTCAAGGTTGTTATGGCGGCATATTCAAGACCAGAGGTAGTAGCCTTCCAGTCGGGAAAATACCCCACCACCTGGCTTGTTTTGTTGCCTTTTACAACAGACCACCCGGCAGGAAATTGTATTATTTCTCGGTTCCTGCACGGATAAGATCTTCGTCTTCTAGATTTTATTATTTTTGATTAGAATTATCCAATCTTTGCCTGCTGTTTTCGATGTGCCAAACAACAAAACAAAATCTATGTAGATGATAAAAGGTGGCTTAGTGGATTTGGATGGCATCTACCCAATTTCTTGCACTGAATATCGATGCTATGAGAATGTTTTATAAGTCCAACATGAAGCATATCGCTGGGTCCCGATCCATTAGTCGACCGGCGGGGCCTCTTCCGGTTTCCGGGCGAGTCCCGGAAGCTGCACACGCCGTGGTCCCCGACGGAGATCGTAAAAAAGCCAATGATACGGAAGATTTTACGCTATTTGCTGCTCGGTCTTTTGACCTAAAGCTACTACAGGGAAAATTAACATTTTGTTTTCTTAATTTTATACATCTTCTTGATATATAAAAACGAATGTTTGTCTGTATATCCAATATAGAATCGTAAACTATACATTTGATCATGTGATGACCTCTAGCAAAGTTGTTGTGCATGAGCCAGAGAAGGTTTCTGAGTTGGTTCACAATGGGACCCGGTCGGTGGCGTTGCTGTCGGCATATCGGTTGAAGCTTTTCCTGACAGGACGACGTCTGCCAGGACTGCTAGTTTAATATAAAAGATGGAATATCACTTAGTCCTTGGAAAATGAGAAGGAAAGTCGCTTGTGTGGGACGCGATTGTTGACATTCCGGCGGCGTCACATCTTCCAGTGATTAAGGACTGGCAACGCTGCTTCAACATCTGAAGATATCAAATGGCGCAAATATGTAACTCTAGGAAGGGGTTACATATTTGTGCCGTTTAGAGTTGAAACTTTAGGTCTGTGGGGCCATCGGCAAAGGGTTTCTTTAAAGAAATTTTTAAGAACCTCTTACTGTATCCGATGTCGTTATAGGCGGTATGTGTACTTATTAGTTTATATAGAGATTCGGCTGGAACCTTGCCGTTGGCTTGTTATAACCAATCTGTCGTTATAAACGATGTCCTTATATTCAGTTTCGACTGTAATAAGATTTGTGGTAGGTGCAGTGAGTTGTTGGAGCAGTCTCAATGGCAGCCACCCTGGAGTGATTGTTATCGTTTGAATGATTGATTAGGGGTTTTCTATTTTCATGCATGTGTAATGTCTTCGTGTGAGAAGCCAAGGTGGTTATTCTTAGTCGACGGTAGTTTCTTTGAGTCCATATAATAAGAGTATATTTATCTATACTGATACTAATAACACATTTGTCGGCGAGCCATCGCCAAGGATGATTTATGTTGGCAATGACACTTTAGCGGAGTGTTGCATATCTATGGTTGCAAGCGACCACACAAGAACAGACGGGTCGAGACATGTTTTGGGCGTTGTTGAGCAGAATAGTACGATTGACATTGGATACGAGGTTGTGTGGTCGCTGGGGCATCGAGTGTGCAAAAATCGCTATTATCAAGTGCATTGTGATTTAGAAAGATGACTGGTATTTATACCATAAAAACTATATTGGCAAAGATCACGAAAGATGTCAATTCCATGAATATACCATATACATTATGCATGCCATGATAACTTCTGATGAATAGGCTCGTCATGAGCTTATACGGCTCTGACGAGCTTACACATTTATACTTAATATTATAAACAGGTAAAGTTTGTAACGTTGTATGGGGTAATCTCTGGATCTAATAAACCAATTTTGAAAATTTTTACACCAGTAGAAAGCTACAATATTCCTGAATGGCATAAGGTAAAATTTGATTGTGTTTAATATTTTTTTCTGATGCCTAGCGAAGTGTACACGGCCTTACCTAGTAATATTATAAAAAGGTAAAGTTTGTGACGTTGTAGGGGATAATCTCTGGATTTACTTAACCGATTTTAAAGATTCTCTTACTGTTAGAAAGCTACGTTAAGAGGGAGTGTCATAGGCTATATAACATGACGCTATATTCTACGGGAGCGGGACAGAGCGCGGATGAGACCGCGCCGGGCCGCAAGTTGATAATGTTCGACAAACATTTACACAAAAACTGAAGGCAACAAAATTATATTATTATCTACAGCGGCTTCGTGGATACGGAATATCTGAATGTATAATATATCCCTAAAATGTCTGTTTTAATAACTTCAAACACTAGACTACTAGACACTAGACTAGTGTTTCTATACTGTAGATGAATTTCTTAAAAAAAGTGCTTGTCGCTATTACCTATACGGAAAGCTTAATGATCTATTTGTAATTATTTTCTTGACATTCATTACTTGTATTTTATGGAAATTGACTTTTTTAATTAGAATATTTATGTAATTTAATTTTAAACTTGATTTCATTCGTTTTGTACACCACTATGTGTAGAATGTACTGTGCGTCTACAATGTGTAACACCTGTATAAACTACATTTTTGCAAATAAAGATATTGATGATTGATTGATAGACAACACCCAATCTTAGCTATTCTATACAAACATATAACAATTAATTTAATAGAAGTTTAAACTCAATTACATTCGTATGTTCCCCTTGGAACGTATTGTCACAGAGTGACCCAAGTAAATAGGTTTGTGCAGTGGAGTCTATTTGAATTGAATGAATTTAACAACAATGTAAAGTCGTGTGAACATTTGTTACTACTTTAAAGCTTCAACAGCTACTGGTTAGTGGTTTAAATATTGGGCAGTTAAGTGTAATTTTTGAGACTTGTGAAACGCGATGTGTGGATTATCATACATTGGGCAAGCAAAGAGGAGCATAAGACACGGGTAAAAGAAGAACACATGCTGACATGAAACAAACAAGGTTTAAAGTCTGCGATCAGTGAACACACGCTGGATAAACTCAACTACATCAGATTCGATAACCCTCAAATTCTCGCGAAAGAGAATCGTTTTATAGCTAAAGTGATGCGTAAGGCTATTGAAATAAAAAAACACCCAAATTTTAATAGAGAAGATGGTTGGCAAGTACCACCTGTTTAGGATCCGATCATCGAAACTATGAAGACCCAAACCCAGCAAAAATCAACTAAGAATTCTTTCTGCATGCAACGGAACACAAACCAACTTGACTGATAATTTCTTTTATTTTTCCTTCCACCCATTTTAATATTATATATTTTTTTTAGAACTAGGCATGTTTGCTGAAGAGTTTCTTGCGCCGCTTCTTCTCTTCAGCCACAACATGTTATGAAGCGGTGGTAAAATTAGATTAGGCTCCCATAGAGTAAATGATATCCATAAACAAAATTAAAACTAAATAATTAAAATGAACAAGGCGGCGGTAGGCTGAATAAAACTAACAATACTCGTTGGACAATTGTCATCTTTGTCGTCCGTGACCACGACCACTGAAAAGCGGCCGAAACGTCCGAATAACCAAAATCAAATTAATTTCCGCGCAAGTCGCAAAAACTTAAGAAAATATTATGTGTTTATCTTGTTGGGAATTTCAATTGTGCTGGACTGTACCTCATTAAGCTAGCCCATATTCCCACCACGAATAGAACCCATAAGTTAAGGGTCCGCTATCAGTCAGTACGTGTGAAGTTCTTGTCCTTACGAGCCCTACGTTTCACTTATCTGTTGTTTCTTTGTTCTTTGCTGTTCAGATACTAGGTAAGTTTGGTGAAAGAGTACTTATTTTGAACTCGACTTGTTTGAATACAGAGTGTACGACGAAAAAGATTTTTTATATTATTTCAAGTTTTGGCAATGAAATTACTGACACACAGACTAAAGTGAATGTCTCAAGATAAACAACACATATATGGCGCTAACTAAAAATGAAAACACTTTATATATACAGTAATTAACAAAAATCTGAATTTTGTTTTTGAATACAAAAATATGCATTAAACTCAGAATACTTACTGTAAAATGTTTTATAATGCTCACTAAAGAAATGACAAACTTTAAAAAAATGCAATAAAGACCATTGCATATAGCTAAAGACCATTTAATTGATGTTAAAGTTCGAACAAAACCGATAAAAAAGGTTATTTATATTTGAGCTGTAAGCGGTTTGACTGTTTTCTGGTTTCCAAGCCATGTACATTTACGTAACAAGCTACGTTTATGTAACAAATCGCATTTACGTAAGAAGTCACATTTACGTCACAAGTGACATTTACGTTACAAGTGACATTTACGTTACAAGTTATGTTTACGTAACAAGTTACATTTACATATCAATCTAAGTTTATGTAACAAGTTACACTTACGTAAAAAGTTGTGTTTACGTAATGTCCCGTTTACGTTGCAAGTGACATTTACGTTACAAGTTACGTTTATGTAACAAGTTAAATTTACGTAACAAGCTACGTTTTTGTAACAAGTCACATTTACGTCACAAGTGTCATTTACGTTACAAGTGACATTTACGTTACAAGTTATGTTTACGTAACAAGTTACATTTACATATCAATCTAAGTTTATGTAACAAGTTACACTTACGTAAAAAGTTGTGTTTACGTAATGTCCCGTTTACGTTGCAAGTGACATTTACGTTACAAGTTACGTTTATGTAACAAGTTAAATTTACGTAACAAGCTACGTTTTTGTAACAAGTCACATTTACGTCACAAGTGTCATTTACGTTACAAGTGACATTTACGTTACAAGTTATGTTTACGTAACAAGTTACATTTACATAACAAGCTAAGTTTATGTAACAAGTTACACTTACGTAAAAAGTTGTGTTTACGTAATGTCCCGTTTACGTTACAAGTGACATTTACGTTACAAGTTACGTTTATGTAACAAGTTAAATTTACGTAACAAGCTAAGTTTTTGTAACAAGTCGCATTTATGTAAGAAGTCACATTTACGTTAAAAGTGATATTTACGTTACAAGTTATGTTTACGTAACGAGTTGCATTTACATAACAAGCTAAGCTTATGTAACAAGTTACACTTACGTAAAAAGTGTGTTTACGTAATGTCCCGTTTACGTTACAAGTTACGTTTATGTAACAAAGTTAAATTTACGTAACAAGCTACGTTTTCGTAACAAGTCGCATTTACGTAAGAAGTCACGATTACGTAACAAGCTATGTTTATGTAACAAGTTATATTTACGTAAAAAGTTGCATTTACGTAATGTCACGTTTACGATATAAGTGACGTTTACATTACAAGTGTCGTTTACGTTACAAGTGACGTTTACGTTACAAGTTACGTTTACGTTACAAGTTACGTTTACGTTACAAGTTACGTTTATGTAACAAGTTACGTTTGTCCATTCCTTAGTATATTTTTCTATGGTAATACAAATTATAACAATAATCTTGTTTCTGATTTTTAATAGTGAAATATATATAATCTATGTGTAATTAAGAGAAATGATCAAGCGTTTAGACTTAAGGACAGTTATGAAACTTTATACAAAACACGTCGGATATTCTAAACTAGTTATATACTCAACTATTTATGGGCTCAACGTGTTTTTGTTGTTATTAACAAAGGACGAATTAGGTCATAGAATAATTTTCAGAATAAGTTTCGGTTTTCTGCCTAATATATTAACGAAAAGAACCAACACTTAAAATATATCGACTCGAAGTATCTAAAATATACTTAAATTTTAACAAAATATCGTAACTGAAAATGAAGGGTATTGCTTTATGGTACGTAGTACGTGCAGAGAGGTAGACATTGAAATAAGCCGAGTTCCGAGGTGTTCACTATATCATTTAACGTTGTGTTATTTATCCTTCAGCCCCCAAAGTCGCCGGTAGGGGCTGGACGATAAAAGCAAAAGACCGGGTCATTTAGCACAAACTTAATAATCCTATTTTCAGCAGTGGATGACGATGATGTTGGATGTTAATTATCAAAGCAATTAGTACATTAATTAAGAGACCAATGTAAAGTGTGACACGGGATTTGGATAACAAAATCACAGTAGGTATTCTTGGAATTTACAACAGTCAGAAAAAGAAAAGTTGCGTAATAGGCCATTGGGATTGCTCATGAACTTCTGGAAAACTTAAAGTTAGAATAGAAAACTACTAATCATACAGAAATACAACAAATAAATTAAGAAAAAATAAAGAAACATTTTATTTGTATGCAGAGTGACTCAGTTAAAGTTAATAAATTATATGCTACTTTTCCATCAAATGAAAAATAAAATTTCACTTTACAATAATTAAAAGTTTTCTTATCTCTAGCAATTTCTTCCAAACAACTTGTGAAAGGCAAAAATATTTTTATAAGTAGAATGAATATTGGATAAGAATAACTTAACTCATTGCATATAAAATCAACAGTCAAAGCACTGTTACTCTAACGCCATTTGATAGGCCTTTGAGAGAACTGGAAAATTATGTTGTGTTATATAAAAAATATACTTTCGATCTATGAATGTATTCAGTATTTGTAAAAGTAGAGAGCAAGTAAAAGTATAGGATCTAGTTGATTTAAAAGAAGTGTGCGATTACTAGTGTACACACGTAAGAAACTTCTTTATAACCTTATTTTTCGAAAATCTACTATATACAACTTTACAGAAATTAATTAAATAAATAAAGCCCCGTGGTAGAAAAAGATGGCGCGTAACGGAAAAATGTGACGCGTAACCTAAAATGTGACGGTAAATTTTTTTCCAACGCCGATAAAGAAGTTTCACTTCAAAAATCTCTCAAAAGAATAATTGCTTTAATACTTCGGACTGTCTCTTCTGCAGTCATAATCTTTGCCCTCAGACACCAGTCGATTACGTATTCGGGTCCCAGAAGTATGTATTTGATTAACAATAGGAGCAAGCTTTATAGGGTCCAGTCCAGTCCGAGGGTCGCAGTGATAACTAAGTTTATACTTATGTATGGACACTATGTTTACTGTAATTAATGCACACACATACATCTGATTATATATTGTGTAATTTATTTATTTTCCTAATATGTATGACTAGATCCTATCTATTTTCAAAAGCAGACATAAAAATGAATAGTAAAAGAAAACTAAATACGGACCACCTGGTGGAAAGTAGAACGTTTCAACGCCAAGAGTATTGCTAACGCGTTTTATAGCCTCGAATATAGTTTATGATACCCTTCGTATATAGTGTTACGAGTTACGGGACTCGAATTAAAATGCCGTTGGAATTACTATAGAATTTATTAGAACTATACAAACACATATAACACAGGTACGAATATATTTGGATGCAACCAGTACTAAGGTGATGCACGATTCAATATATGTATAGTTTATCAATGTACACACGTCTTGTGTCGCTTGTGCCTACAGAATTTTAACTTGAAGTTTTACGGGCAGGTTTTCAAATTGGAGAAGTACATTAACAATTTTCCCGTAAAATATTAAGTAAAAATTTTGTTGCCATTCCTTTTTCCACTTGTACATTGAAATTTCACTTCTTCTATGTGTCCCAGCACATATTTTGAATTTTCACAGGTATACTGCAAATTATGATTTGCTTAGATTAGATACATTTTCATGAATGCATTTTTTATTAATATATTTTATTTTATCAAATAAAAAACTGAAGTCGATCCGGAACCAAAAAACGCATCCGTAGTCTAATCTAAACTTATGCCGCTCTTCCACGCGGCCGTAACGCTTTTTTGTGACAGAAAAATCTTAAGACCCCGTCTATATAGAAGTTTCACTTCAAAAATAACGCAGGAAAATATTAGTAATTATAAACAAAAATCATTTTCGTTTTATTAACCACATAGGCAGTATAATTTGAAACATTTATTTCCATTGTAGTGTATTTATAAGGGCCATTTATTTGTTGCGTCCCGCCGGCAACGGGCGTCCGCGATACAGATCTCCGAGAAATTACACTTCCTTCCTGGAAATGGGGTGGGCAGGTATCAAGAGCGGTTTTCAACGAGCCATTATTTTAACTTTCCGTGCTTTTGGTTTTTTTTTATAACTAAAATAAATTTTCAGAACATTTCACTTTATTATGTAAAATGTCTGCAATTATTTGAATAGAGACAGGTGACACTTATAGCACACCAAAATATACAATTACAAAAATAGACCATATTTTCTAGGCAATACACCCCTATTGTATGCCTTATCGCTTAAAGCGATCTCTTCCAGGCAACCTAACTCAAATAAATTTGAATCCCCTCCGTCCAGGAAGCGTACAAGGGGATGTGTCCCCGGGGCCCCGAGCGGCCACTGTCACATTTCCCCCTTCACTCCGTGACAGTGGTGTCCCACTTTTCCTTCTCATCCTAAAAGCCTTCCATTCCTTCCAAACATCCTCCCAAAACACTCTTCCCTTCCGAAGTTAGGTGGCCTCCCCCGACTCCAACCGCTGACGCTGCTGTAAGCGCGAGGCGACGGGGAAAATGGGAGGAAGAAGAGGGAGGGGTGATGGCGCAGGAGCAATCTTCGCAGCCTCCCCTTCCCCCTATCGCGAAGCCCCCCCCACCGCTGACGCTGCTGAGCGCGCGAAGCGCGGCGAGGGGGTGAGGAAGGAGAGGGAGGGGTGATGGCGCAGGAACAATCCTCGCAGCCTCCCCCTCCCCCACCGAAGGAGGATAGCGCCCGTACTCCTGGCAGCCACGGGCGGGCGGCAGTGGGCGTCGAGGTCTGGGGGATCAGAAAGACCTCCGCCCGCACTAATGCCGCGAGAGGGCGCGAGAGGCAGCCGCGCGTCCCTCTCAGGGCCGGGGAACTCATTCCCCGGCCCGCACACAGGAGAGGCCGCCGCCTGTGCTCTGTTTACGAGGCGGCCAGCCGCTGCCGGGGTTGCGGGTTAAGCTCGTGCATGTACCGTGACCCCGCCGCTACGCGGAAGAAGGCTCCCATGAGGTTTTAGTGGGTATACCGGCGCCGGTCGTATTGATTAATCGGCGTCGGGGAGCCCCACATACCGGCCGCGCATGTTCCCCCGCGCGGCTGACGATGCGACAACGCATTTACTCATGTAAAAAAAAAGGCGATGTAGGTGGTGCAGGAAAAAGGCTATAGATATATAAGTGCTCAAACTAATTTAAGAAATAAATACACTTATACATATTGCGGCGTCTGGGTTTTTGGGGTAGAGAAACCCACCGCAGAATAGAGAGAGGGGGTCGGTTAAGCCGATTAAAAGAGAATTTAGATATATAAACAATTTATTTTAATTAAAGAAAGGTAGTCAGGGGGATCCGTTGAGCCGGTTGGCTTTGCACAATCGCGGACACTTACTTAGACCACGGTAGGATATAGATAGATAGGACGGCACTGGCCTGAGCACTGGTAGTCCACGCGACGGGTAGAAGGCCGCGTCCAGCTGGCAGCACCGTCGAAGGTAGCAGGCCGACGTGTAGCGTCGACTTGGTAGTGGCGGCGGAAGGGTAGGCTCCCGGCGCTACGGCAGGTAGGGTGCCGTGGTGATAGAGGTGGAACGGGTTGGTAGCAACCCGTAGACTGGCTACGCTAGGTCGTAGCCCGTGACCTGGAACCTGAACGTTTTTCTATGCTGCAGAAACGTTCACTCTCACTGCCGGCCAAGCTTCTGCGCGCACAAACCGTTGGAGATTTTAAAAAAAAGGCGTCGGCCGCGCCTCTAAGGTAGTGGGAACACGGAATGGCGGCGAAGGAAGCTTGCAGAGCAGTGTCATGTACAGTTATAGTAAATTTTACAATTAGTGCAGTCTATAAGCACCTAATTAACGTATATACGCTAGCAATGACCTAGCAGAGGGCTTATAGTAGTATAAATAATGCAACTCACCCGTAGGGCTGTAGTATATGGGAGGTTATTTAAATAACTTAACGGAAATATGTTAATGATTCGGGCGCAGGTACCTCGTTCGGTGGTTTTGGACGTACTGCCAGGAGATTCATAGTGAAATGCTTTGATTGGTTCAACGCAATTAGAGTCCCGCGCTTTCGCATGTACGCGATTCCGCGATGCGATAAGCCGCGCGCGTTAATCACGAAAGTCAGTGGTTCCGAAGTAATTTAATTATTTTAATTAGTTAAGTTTTTATTATTTATTCTTTATTAAAATGACGTGTCTAGCACAACGTCACAGTACCCCGCCAACAAACGTAGGGTTTTTCCTGTACGAAAAAATCCGTCTTATTACACTAAAGTACCATAGCACTGTCCTACATTCAGACCTGTTACTCACATCTTACAGACTTCTTCATGCATTCTTCCTTTCAATTCTCATTCATTCATCTCCTTCTTTTAGATGATCATTATGTCTAGAGCCATGGGTAGACATGTCTCTAGACCCTTTCAGATAGAGTGTACTTGCGTTAGTAGCCATGTAACTCAAAACAGTGTAGGTGAGAGTTATCGTTGTAGACGACGACTCGCGGTAGTGTAGAAATGAGTGTCCATTAGTATAGCATGTAGTGCTTATACTTAGACTAGAAGTTAGTTCGTAACTATAGGTTAAACTATTTACGTATATATGTAGATATACTCATGTATTAGATAGTGAGGCAGATTAGCATAATAGGTAGGGTATTATGATCTTACTCCACTGTAGGTTACACAAGAATTAGATAATTACAGTAACAAGCTCAGCATGAATGTTACCATAACCGTAGGTAGGTTATACGTAATTTAGATATAGTTTATATAGTAGTAAGAACTAGTCAAGGTTTCAGAGACCTTGTAGGTAGATTGATTTTGGGATAATTTAGTCTTATTCCAAATAATCTATTATTGTGTAGGCAATATTAGATTTAATAGAGGTAGTATTAAAATATTGAATGTACTTCAAATATTATAGAGTTTAGATTATTAGATTTTATATATATATTAGATATATCCATAGTGTAAACGTAATGTTTAGTATTTGTAGTGGTTTAGAATAATTATTATAGTTAAAGATAGTATATTTAAATAACGTTTAGATTAGTATTATAATTACTTATGGTAGGTTAGTATTTATAATTAGTTAGTTTTATATCTTTCACATGCCATGTGCCTAGATTATGGCCGTTCATGTCTGATAATTCGTAAACTAGTGGTGACTTTTTAGTAATGATTTTACATTTAATATATTTAGGGGCAAGCTTCTTATTGAAGTACTTGTCTTTATCACTCAGATAGAATGTTCTCCTCCACACAATATCTCCTACGTTAAATTCTATAGGTTTTTTACGTAGATTATAGGAATTACAGTTTCTACTATGAGATTGTAGTAATGATAGCTGTACTTTGTTAAATATTGTAGTGAGATAACCTAGATTTTCCGCGTACTGATCTCGTGGCTGGAAAATCAAGTTATTAACATCATTAGGTTCAGTGTTAGTGTAGTGAGATCCGCACGTGATTAATTCACGTCCGTAGACTAAGAATGACGGAGTGTAGCTCGTCACTTCGTTTACAGAGTTATTTAGCGCGAATTGTATTTTTGGTATTAGAGTATCCCAAATACGTTGATCATTAGTTATGAATGTAGAAATTGCAGTGATAATTGTTTTGTTGTATCGTTCCACGCTATTTACGTGTGGGGTGTATTTAGGTGTGTAGTGTATGTTAGGAATGTTATATTTAGATAACATTTGTTTTAGAGTAGCACTAATAAATTGTTTGCCATTGTCCATAATAACGGTAGAAGGTATTCCGTGTATAAGAAATACGTTCTCCTCTAGAATTTTAGTAACTACTTCCGCAGTTGCATGTTTAATAGGGAACAAAAGACAATATTTACTGAAGCAGCAAGTTACAACTAGTAAATAACTGTTCTGTTTTTTAGTTATAGGGAGTGGTCCAACTAGATCAATGCTCAAGACCTGGAATGGCCTAGAACAATGTTTAGGTCTCCCCATCTCACCCAAGGTAGCATGGTTTTGATGTTTATGTGCAATACAGGTATCGCAAGTAGTAACAGTCCTGACTACATCAGCATGTAATCCGGGCCAATAGTATTTTAATGCTATACGTTTGTATGTTTTAAAAATTCCGAAATGACCTGCAATCGGTTCGGCGTGATTTTGTAGAATTACGGATTCTCTAAGTTCGAGAGGTACGACTTCTTTCCAATCGAATTCTTGAGTTAGTGTACATTTACTTCTCATGATACGATATAGTTTATCATTTTTTATAGTGTAGTTAGGAAATGATGTAGGTGATTTTTGGCATCCATGGTAGATGTTGAGATACCATTGATCAGTAGTATTGGTAGAGTTAGGTGAAGTATTAATAGCAGCAATAGGACAAATACGTGACAAAGCATCGGGTAGTTCATTTTGAGTACCTCGCCGGTATTTTATATCAAAATTAAAACTAGATAGTCTTATACCCCAGCGAGCAAGACGTCCGGTAGGATTGTTTAGATTTAGAAACCATTTTAAGGCTGAGTGATCCGTGTAGACGGTAAACTTTTTGCCGTTATCTAAGTAACATCTCCAATGCTCTAAAGATATTATGACTGCCAAAGTTTCTCTCTCTGTTATACTAAAGTTTCGCTCTTGTGGAGAGAGTGATTTGCTCATGTACGCAATTGGATGCTCAACACCATCGATAGTTTGTGTGAGTACACCTCCAACTCCACAGTCACTAGCATCGGTATGAACTTCGAATGGTAGGTCGAAATTTGGGCAAGCGAGTATTGGAGCTGAGACTAGGTTTTCTTTTAGCTTGCAGAAAGCCTCGTCTGCTTCTTTAGACCAAGCAAAAGGTTTAGCCTTTTTGCTTGTTGAAGTTAGGTTATTTAGAGGGGTAGCGATAGTACTGAAGTTGGGCACGAATCTTCGGTACCAAGAGGCTGTTCCGAGGAAACGCTTGACCTCTTTCTTATTAGTTGGTATAGGGTAGTTAAGTATGGCAGATACTTTATTAGGGTCGACATGTAGACCATTAGAGTTTACGATATAGCCTAGATATTTCAATTCATTTCTAAAGAATTGCGATTTTTCAAAGTTGATAGTTAGGTTAGCCATTTTTAGCTTCTTTTGAACCTTTAGCAGTAGGGCTATGTGCGATTCAAAATCAGGTGAAGTTATTATTATGTCATCGATGTAGGCGAAAACACAATTTTCAAATTCAGGGCCGTAGAACAACAAATCTACTAGTCTTTGCTGAGTGGCAGGGCCATTGGTTAGGCCAAAAGGTACGGTAGTAAAACGATAAGTTCCTCTGTTAGGTATGTAGAAGGCAGTCTTATCACGATCTTCTTCTGCAATGGGTAGTTGCCAGTATGCTCGAGAGAGATCGATACTAGAGAGAAATTTAGAGTTTTTTAGATTATCTAGTATTTCAGCAACGTAGGGTAGCTTGTAGGCATCCTTTTTTGTCACAGCATTTAGCTTTCTGCTGTCCAGACAAAAACGCAAGGAACCATCTTTTTTAGGGGTTAGTAACACTGGAGATGACCAAGGACTTTCACACGGTTCGACTACACCTAATTTTAGCATCTCGTCTAGTTCGTTACTTAGTATTCGCTGTTTTTCAGGTGACAGTCTGTAGTAACGCTGACGTATAGGAGGGGAGTCGCCAGTATTAATACCGTGTTGTACTAGATGAGTACGACCTAATCCGCACTTTTCAGAAGAGATAGTTCTGAACTGTTCGATTATGTTGTCGGCAGTAACACGTTGAATGTCAGTTAGTTCAGTATAGGAACGTAGGCTTCCTAGATTTTCGTTCAGTTCAGCAATGTCAGAGGACAACGGATGGTTTGTTAAGTTTATAGATTTTAGAAGTTTAGGACATAATTCAAATTTTCGCCAAAAATCAACACCTAAAATTAGTGACGACTTTACGGATGGTATGACAAAGGCTTTAATAATATGAAATTTAGATTCGAAAGTTACGGGTAGATTAATATAACCTATGGTAGACATTTTCTGACCAGCAGCAGTCACGAAAGAATTTGTAGTAATGTTCTCTTGTAGCGAGAGACCATTCGCGAGTAAGCTTATGTGGGAGTTATTACCTAGCACTGTTACAGCAGAACCAGTGTCTAATAAACCACACATTAGTCTGTTATTTACACTAATAGTGACGTAGGGACGAATGTCATTGTTTGGTTTAATATAATCACGGATTGTAGCGACAGAGTACGTAGTGGAGAAAACTTTAATGAACTTCAACCACTCCTTCCATTCTTCTTCACTAGTTCTGATGATAGTTTTAGTTGAAAAATTGCGACAATCCACGCTTCTTAGTTTTTTGACTGTACTCTTTTAGGATTACATTTAGTGCAATCAGGATATTTCACATCTTTCTTCCCACACTTAAAACACATTATAACGCGTTCACGTTTACATTGTTGTAGTTTGTGCGAATTGCTACGGCAACGCGGACAATACGGTAGGGTATTGTTTAGCTGGTTGGTAGAATTGATAGTCGCGATAGGCGTAGAATGATAATTACCGCTATCAGGTTTTGTATGTTTATTAGAAACATTTTTATTGTAGTAATAATTTGCATTAGATGGTTGGTAGTTAGTGTTATTATTAGTATTATTTGTATTGTAGTTATGTTTAGTAAAATAGTGTTTACTTTGTGTAGCGTACGCTAAGTCAGGGGCTAGCGTTACAGATGTCGCTTTAGGCGGCTCTTTGAATTGCGAAGCTAGGGCTTGCATTCTTTCATAGTTTCGAGCGAGGGCTCGGAGAGTATCTATAGAATCGATAGTACCTACATGAGAGATTAGACTACTTGTGTAGCAAGGTCTAATGTTATGTAGTAGAATTTCAAGTTGATCTGCTTCCGGGATTGGTTTAGACAATCTCGAAAACATCTCTGACATAATTGCTAGATAGATGATTATGTTTTCAGAGTCCCCTTGGGTACGAGATCTTATTTCAGCTAGTAGTCTATAGTCGTAATCGAATTGACCAAAGTCGGCTATTAATAGTTTAGACAGCTCTTCCCAAGACTCAACTTTGTGTTTTACGCTACGGAACCAATGGATAGCATTGTCCGTAAATATTTCTGAAGCGAACGTTAGTAGTTTTTTTGTTGGTATACCACGTGACATACAAAACTCATTCACTCTTTGTAAAAATACGTGCACACAGGATTTGCCATTATACTTTAGTTTGCTTAGATCGTTTAGATGATGACGGTCACAACTTGATGATTCGCTTAAACTATTGTTGAAAACGAATGGTTGACTAGTACTTGCGTCTATGGCGGGTGTGGCAATCTTAGGTGGACACAACTGAGCTAGTATCGCGCATAAGTTATTGAATTGTTTTTGTAGTCGATCCACTTTATCAGCAATATTAGTTCTATCAATACGATTTAGTCTATAGTAAAGGTGGCTTGCTAACGCTTTAGTACGTTCGCACAAGTTTGTATCGTAGCTTTCCTGCAAGGACTTCACGCGAGAGATTAATTCTTTTAGAGACAATGTAGCACCCTCAAGATCTGTATCGGCATCGATACCCGACTCTTGAATATCTTCCGCAGGTATAGCTTGCGTAAGATTATTTATTTGGTTTCTAAGTTTTAAAACCGTAGGAGCTGGTTCTTCTCCTCTAATTAGGACCTCGTAAGACAACTCGTTTTTATTTAGTAGTAAGTATTTAATCAGGTGAGTTTCCATTATTTATCCCAGTAATAGTAAGTTATACAATATTAAACACAAGTAGGTAGCAGATTAAAATAATTAGTGAGAATAGGTAGGTAGAAAATTTAAATTATAGAAAGAAAAAAAATCACAGGCAAGTCGACTGTTCACCAAATATGTAGGTAGACAAAAATAGAAAAATTAAAAGAAGTTGGTCAACGCCGTTATGGCTCTTTGCCTGGAAGTTCGGTTGTTTAGTCGCCTCTTACGACATGCCGCCGGGCCGCAGGAATTAGTATTCTTTCTCCGTTCCCGCACAGATAGACAGTAACTGCTAGTGCCAGTAGGGACACTGCTCTGTTACAATCTAAAATAGGACCTAGCTACGGAGAGTGATTGTACTAAAGACTGTGCTTTTTAATTAATTAAGCAGTAGAAAAAGATTTAGTACGAAATAATTGCGAACTGTTACGTACAATTCAAATTAATATTAAGAAAAAATAATTATGAAGTAGGTAGATAAGAAAAAATTTAAAAATTGAAAATTTCAAAAATTAACTATTATATTACAATAAAATTATAATGTAGGTACGTACCAGTTCGCTGTGCACCTAGATCACTGCTCCGTTCACACAGGTAGATAAAAAAAAACAGCTAAAAGGAAGTCAAAGTAAGGCCGTTGACTGTGCAAAGAACCACGTTAATTGGGCGCCACTGCGGCGTCTGGGTTTTTGGGGTAGAGAAACCCACCGCAGAATAGAGAGAGGGGGTCGGTTAAGCCGATTAAAAGAGAATTTAGATATATAAACAATTTATTTTAATTAAAGAAAGGTAGTCAGGGGGATCCGTTGAGCCGGTTGGCTTTGCACAATCGCGGACACTTACTTAGACCACGGTAGGATATAGATAGATAGGACGGCACTGGCCTGAGCACTGGTAGTCCACGCGACGGGTAGAAGGCCGCGTCCAGCTGGCAGCACCGTCGAAGGTAGCAGGCCGACGTGTAGCGTCGACTTGGTAGTGGCGGCGGAAGGGTAGGCTCCCGGCGCTACGGCAGGTAGGGTGCCGTGGTGATAGAGGTGGAACGGGTTGGTAGCAACCCGTAGACTGGCTACGCTAGGTCGTAGCCCGTGACCTGGAACCTGAACGTTTTTCTATGCTGCAGAAACGTTCACTCTCACTGCCGGCCAAGCTTCTGCGCGCACAAACCGTTGGAGATTTTAAAAAAAAGGCGTCGGCCGCGCCTCTAAGGTAGTGGGAACACGGAATGGCGGCGAAGAAAGCTTGCAGAGCAGTGTCATGTACAGTTATAGTAAATTTTACAATTAGTGCAGTCTATAAGCACCTAATTAACGTATATACGCTAGCAATGACCTAGCAGAGGGCTTATAGTAGTATAAATAATGCAACTCACCCGTAGGGCTGTAGTATATGGGAGGTTATTTAAATAACTTAACGGAAATATGTTAATGATTCGGGCGCAGGTACCTCGTTCGGTGGTTTTGGACGTACTGCCAGGAGATTCATAGTGAAATGCTTTGATTGGTTCAACGCAATTAGAGTCCCGCGCTTTCGCATGTACGCGATTCCGCGATGCGATAAGCCGCGCGCGTTAATCACGAAAGTCAGTGGTTCCGAAGTAATTTAATTATTTTAATTAGTTAAGTTTTTATTATTTATTCTTTATTAAAATGACGTGTCTAGCACAACGTCACAATATATATGTACATATGCAATACTATATTCTAAAATACATAAGTTATTAGAAGTATGTGCAGGTGTCATAAGTTTTCGGTACGTACCATGGCGCCAATTGTGGGCGAAGCAATTTAAAACATCCCTAAGGTACTGGAGACTATTACGAGTAAATAATATTGTTACAACCTAGGCTCCGACAAAATCAAATTTCTAGTAGAAGCACATTTTTTTACTAATTGTAATCCTTTTGTTATAGTCTTCTTGTGCTCACTTATTTATGGGCATACGTTTCTAGTGGAGAACAGCCTATTGACCTATTGTACTTGCACTGGTACCGCCATGTAAACCTCCTTTCGACCTACTTATACTTTTCTTCGACATATTTAAATGCTTCTTAAATGTGACGGCGCGTTCCCCTTTTGCACGTCACTTAAATCACTCATGTCATATCATTAAAATAAATATATCGCTCCGCATTGTAAATAAATAAAATAAAATAACATAAAAACATACCGCGCCCTCACCATATAAATATATAATATATAACTTCTCCGCACCGCCATTCTAATGTATAATAAATTAATATTAAAATATATAAATCTCCTGTCACGATGTTTGTCCGCAATGGACTCCTAAACTACTCAACAACCGATTTTAATCAAATTTGCACACCGTGTGCAGTTTGATCCAACTTGAAAGATAGGATAGTTTTTATACCGTTGGAACCGGTAGGTGGCGCTGAGATCGGGTTCTAGAATCCTCTTAACAACGGGGAGCGATTTTGTTTTTGTGTGTTTGAGTGGGTCCCCGGATGGTTTAAATCCACAATTGGAACCGGTAGGTGGCGCTGGTATCGGGTCATATTTTTTCAGGGCAGGACAACGTCTGCCGGGGCCGCTAGTATAATATAAAATACAATAAAGTGTGTGTGTGTGTGATAGTGGATAGTTGAGAAGAGGAGCCGCGTTTCATTCCCATTAACCAGGTAAGTGCGTGCTCGTTCCGATTCCCATTCCAAATTGTCCACACTTCTTTTCCCGCAAAGTTGACATAGTTCGCTTAACGCTAAATCCAGCGCCGCCGCAACACGCACATTAGCATCATTAGCTAGGTGTTACAAGCTAATTCTAGGAAACTGTGGCGAAGCTGAAGCATAAAACGACGGGCTGATGGAGAGAGGGGGGGGGGGGAGTCAAGCTACGGCTACGATACGTACATTCGGGAATCTAATAGTAACGGACTTTGCGCGTTTTATTGAATCACGACTTTCTGCATTACGTTTGGACTTGTTGTGTTCGGTTATATTTGTACCTGTGTTATAGATAGATAGATAGATAACTCTTTATTGTACACCAATACAAACATGCACTTAAGACTAAAATTATATCTAGTTATGTACAAAGGTCGGTCTTATCACTAAAAAGCGATCTCTTCCAGACAACCCCAGTAATGAAATTATATGATAATGGCGATGGTGGTATACGTAACATATAGTACAAACTACTTACATTTTAATAATAAATACATAGATAAATAAATATATGGATAAATTTTATATATATATTTAATATACATACCATACAAATACATATCTACAAAACATATAAATGTTTATAAGTGAATTTAAATATCATATTCCAAAGACAGATAGTATTTTTTAATCATAGTTTTAAATATCGCTAGCGATTTTGCTTGTCTGATTGTAACAGGAAGTGCGTTCCAAAGCTGTATAGCCTTAACTGTAGAAGAATTGTTATAAAAACTTGAGTTATGCGCAGGAGTGTTCAATTTAAGTTTAGTAGAAGGGCGTAGATTATGAGAGCAAGAAAGAAATTCAAAACTTTGTTTAAGGTAATCAGGAGTACTAGGGACAAATAAAATACTATAGAGAAGAGCTAGGATGTGAGTATTCCGGCGAAATCGAATTGGCAACCACTTGAGTTTTTTTCGGAATTTAGAGACATGGTCATATTTGCGTAGTCCAAATATGAACCTTATGCAAAAATTTTGGAGGCGCTCAAGTTTATTGAGTTGTTCTTGGGTTAAATTTAGATAGCTGGCGTCAGCATAATCAAGTATAGGAAGTAATAAGGACTCTGCTAGCTTAACTTTTGTGGTAATGGGTAAGAAATGTGTTATATGTGTTTGTATAGTTCTAATAAACTCTATAATAATTCTAACGGCATTTTAAATTGAGTCCCGCTAAACGCGTAATATATTATTATAAACGAGAGTGAGAATGTGAGTATTCCGGCGATAATGAGCAGGAAGCCACTTAGATCTTTTACGATATTCGGAAACATGGCATAGGTTAATATTGAGTTCATGAAAACGATTATCAGAAAATTTTACAGAGATTCAGAGGTGTAGCTGAATAAAATGTAAAGTACCCTCTTTGAAATTAAAATTAAACTACATTCAAGGAAATTACTATTCCCTGTTTAAAATGGGAATGTTTAACAATGCTTTTCTGCTTTTTAGTTCCTTTTATGTCTGCATCTCTTGGTTTCTATTTATTGTCTTTAATTTAGTTTCCTTAAAATTATATAGTAAAACTAGCGGCCCCAGCAGACGTTGTCCTGCACTGAAAAAATATGACCCGATCCCAGCGCCACCTACCGGTTCCAATTGTGGATTTAAACCATCCGGGGACCCACTCAAACACACAAAAACAAAATCACCTAATTCGGTCCAGGTGATAAGGAGGATTCTAGAATCCGATCTCAGCGCCACCTACCGGTTCCAACGGTATAAAAACTATCCTATCTTTCAAGTTGGATTAAACTGGACACGGTGTGCAAGTTTGATTAAAATCGGTTGAGTAGTTTAGGAGTCTATCGCAGACAAACATCGTGACACAAGATTTATATTTATATATATATATATATATATATGATAATTTCGCTACATATTTAAGAAAATTTATTTTAAAATGTAGAAGTTAGTTACTAATCAATTGATATCATATACTTTTTCGCGTTGCTTTAAGTCGAATAGTGCGGCAAAGTCACACATACTACTTCCTTCAAACAGATCATTCAGTCCATTTTATTCAGATTTTTTATTTATTTGACGTCTTACTATTAATTAAATATCTTTTAAATGTAATTATAATGATTTAAGTTTAACAACATGTTTTAACACGTTCTCTGCGGAACGGGGTCTAAGTCGCCCTAAACTTGTTTCACTTACGGTGTGGTTAAGAAATGCGTCTACTTCTTCGTGGTGCGAAGGAAGTAACTTCAATTTGATTTATAGTAGACTAGCTGTCCCGGCAGACGTTGTCCTGCCCTGAAGAAATAAATTTAGAACCCGACTTCAGCGCCATCGGCCAGATATAAACTATCCTATCTTTCAAATTGAATTAAACTGCACATGGTGTGCAAATTTGATTGAAATCGGTTAAGTAGTTTAGGAGTCCATCGCGGACCAATAACGTGACACGTAATTTATATATATTAGGATAAGATAAAAGTGTGTATATATCAAAGATGAGCTACTAAGCCAGAGTTTTGTGCTATACTTAGGTAGGTCAATACGGGGCTACCTTGACCTAGTACTTTACAACAATAACAAAAATCCATTAAATTTATATATATTAGCCAAAAAAGGATAACGGATCATTGCAGAAATACGTAATTTCCTCTCCAAAATGTACATAGCCTAGCCAATTACTATATATTTGTAACGACTTTCTCCGAAAGGATTTTTGTTTTTAATACGTTACGGGGCGCAATAGGCCCCACATTGCCGCCACAATTGTAATTTTAATACAAGGTCTAAAACGCCCCGTATCGTAGGAATATAAATTACAGATAACAGTGTCGCTGTGAACGTATTAAATAATAAGACGGTGATTGAAATAATAATGGAAATTTCCAATAAAAATAATAATGGGCTGTTGGCGCCAACTGTTGCAGAGTGTCTTACATACGAGTTACGTTTTGAACCACGAGGACAAGTCTACGACTTCGACCACGCTTGACTTGAAATTCCCGCGGGATTCCCGGAACACAAAGTGCCGTAGCATTTAAAAGAGAATGTAAACTATCTTCCAACTGTGTTGGAATAAGCTAATTTTTGTGCCCCCCAAATACCACAAACCGCTCCCGGGAAAATAAAAAAATATCACAAATTTTCTTTTCATTTATTTATTTAATTTGTTTGGGAAACATACAATAATTAATATTCTTAAATATAAAACATAAAATGAATACATATATAAATCAAGTTTCCATTATGTAATAAAATTTGTTATCGATCAGTGAAAAATCACATGGGAAAAGGTTTTTTTTATCTAGTCATTTTAAAGCATTCCCATAACAATTCCCGCGGGATTCCCAGGATTAAAAGTAACGCTAATTTTTAGTCTAAGAATTTGCTATCAATCAGCGAAAACAACATCGAAATGGGCCCAGTAGTTTTTACGTCGATTCTCAAGTAATCAGATAAAAATCTGAAAAAAATGCATCGTCGTTTATGTAATCTATTCTAGTTGTTTTTTTTAAACAGTTTCGATGTACAGACACGGCAACTTTAGAATTTCATTATATTATTGATAGATAGATAAGTCGTGGTAGCGTAATGGTTAGCGCACGCGCCCCTAAGTCGAAGGACGCGGGTTCGATCCTGACCGAAACGCATGCACCTCTTAGTCAGTTTTCTGATCTTATGTGCATATTGTTACAATTACCACGTTCTAATAACGGTGAAGGAAAACATCGTGATGCAACCTGCACATCGAGATAACCGATGTGTCAAACCTGCCAAGCCGCCTTGGACGAGCGTGGCGGGTATACTGTTCGTTCCCCCTATAATGGGAGGCCCGAGACCAGCAGTGGGAAATTTATGGGCTGAAATTATATTTATTATATTATATTCTTATGTTAAAAACAAGAAATCGATACCACTAATAATTATGTGCAATTTACGAGATTCTTAAGCTTAAAGTGTGAAGTCCATTAATAACAGATAAATACGTCAACCGGTTCAATTACATCGAGAACCGGATTTACAACCTTTCGACTATCCCAATAAGTTACTTTTTTTAACGTTGATGCCCTTGGAGCGTATACTGTGCAGACATTGCAAATTTAAGATATTACAAAATTAATCAATATTTTACTAAAAACTTCATAGGCGTTTATCTCGATTTTTTAAATTTATTGATCCACAAAACAAATTGTAATCATTACAAAACCTTACGACTAAAATATGAACAAAAATCTGGATTGCAATCTACCAATAAGTGCACACATAAAAGTAGTACAACGAGACTGAAAATATAACATACAAACATACTTATAACTATATATTATGATTGTTTTAGTCAAGTTTATCTTTAAATAGAGTTATTCAATTTTTACTCATTTTTTAATTGCATCTTTCAATTTGGCCGGAAACATAAATAAGACAATTTTCACACACACACAAAAAGCGAACCAGTTTTGTAAAAAGGATACCAACTCCATATAAGTGGCGATCATTAAACCATTATGTGCTTCAATAATGAACAACGCCATCTAGTGGCGTACATCTCAATCTTAGATGTAATCTTTTAAATAAAATTATCTACTTTACATCTTTACTCAAACATTAATATATTGGTTTTAATATATGGTTTTTTCCACAATTGATTTACTAGAAATGCTGAGTTATTATGTTATTATTATATTTAAACAATACATTGTCTATGGCAGCTTAATACAAATTATTAACAATTATCTGACGCTTTTTTGGTCTATGTTTTTAACTTCCCATTTTAGAAGTGCGCTATTTCGCCAAAAATCAATATATCGAAATAATCACACGTACTCCTATAGTTTTGATTATATACATATGATCGAAAAAATCACATGAGCTGTTTGTCCGGGCGTGGAACCTAGATAAACGGGAGACGTCACCGCTAAAACGCCGCACAGCTACCATTTAGAAATTAATCGCTTCAAAAAAAACATTGTAGATAGTCACAGATATGTATGATAAGTATCATTTTCCGGCCGCAGGAAATTGTGCTCTTTCTTCAAGATCAGTTTTTTTTATGGAAGTATATAGTTGCGTTTCTACCACTATCTCACCTGATGTTGAGTGATGACGCAGTCTACGATGGAGCATGCTTACCTAGAAGATATCTATTTACTCGTGACTTGAAGAATCCAATATTGTATTTTTCAGGATAAACAGACTTCGGCAAATTATTCCACTCGTTGGCAATCTGCACCAGAAAAGATGAAGCGAAACTCTAGGTTCTGATTGGTGGTGTTTCCACCATGTAACGGTGGCGCCAAACGGTGCGTCTGATTGTCTGATGGTGAAATGGGGTGAGTAGTGCCATGCAAATTCCCTACCACTTGGTTGATATTACAAATTCGATTCCATTCCGATCGAAATGTTGTAAATCGGGCGTGGAATCGATTATTAGCAGTTAACGCCGTGAGTCTTTTAGCATTAAGCACAGTCATAATTTTACACCTACACGTAGTATTTTTATTGTACACTAAATCAAGCTCGCGACTTCACTCAGATTAAAATTCAAATTTGATATGAATAATTTACCATGTAAAATTTGATTACTTAACGGGTTATAAAGAAATAATAACACGCATTATGTTAATTACATGCATATATCTAGCAAATCTCATTCAACATTTTTTCCTAAACTATTAGTAAGAAATGTTAATATTTAATTAACTAGGAAGCGAGCAAAGTAATAAACTGAAAAAAGAACGAATTTATTGTAAGTCACATTTCAGTATTTTTTATTGTTAAGTTGGCAAACGGCTCACCTAATTCAAAACTAAAACGTTGTTTCGGAATGATGAAGATAAAATATAGTTGAAACCTTTTTAACTCGTATGGATTATTTTACTATTTTAAATTAGTTATCTGTACATTAATACATGAAGCAATAGTAATAAAGTAACATTGTAAATTAAATAAGTTAAAAATGTAATGTACAATAGAACAGAATTGTAAAAATCATAATTAAATAAAGAATTCCTAACAATTCCCAACCTAAACCAACCCATCCTAATTCGCATTCCGCAACACTCCAATCACATCCTTTATACAGGGGAAATCCGTTTGAGGATCGTAGGCCGCGCGAGGGGGAAAGGTCGCGGCCCGTATGTGGGATTCGCCAGGTCGGGGTGGCACTAGCGTCCCACGATGGGATGTGGAGAGCTATTGCCACACCACGGTTAGGGATACCCACTAAAACCCCTGTCCGATCCCGAGCGTCCTTTGTCCGGGCTGTGGGCTCAGTCGCGCATTCACCACCAGCCCGGACGGACAACGGCCGGCCCCTTTGCGGGCTCGCCTCACCATTTTGTGACCGGAGATCTGGGTCTCTCCGGCTCCTCTTCCTCACCGAGATGAGGTGAAAGGGGGCGCGTGGATCGGCGCACGTCTCTCCTCTCCGGCCTTAATGTGCGGGCACATTAAGGCCGGTTTCCCCGCCGGTTGCCCGCACGGCCGCAGCCTACGGCAGCTGGAGGTCGTCCTGAACGACCCTCCGACGCCGCTGCCGGCTTTGGCGGGAGGAAAGCGGTGGTTTGCTCCCTCTCCCGCTCCGCCGCCTCCTTCGCGGACATGACGGTCTCCAAGAAGGAGGCGGCTGCATCCCACGCGTCGGCGCTCCCGACCATGGCCCGCACCACGGCCGGGAGGGACAAATCCGCCCCTATGGCCACGACGCGATCTCGGCGCTGCTCGTCCCAGGCTGGACACACCTGGAGGGTGTGCAGCGCCGTGTCTTCGTCGCCGCCGACGCAGTGGTGGCACCCTGACGATTGTTCGCGCCTTATTTGACACAGGTACCTCCCAAAGCATCCGTGCCCCGAGAGGACCTGCGTCAGGCGGAACGTTAGGGTGCCGTGACGCCTCTGCAGCCATTCTGGCATAATCGGCCTCACCGCTCGGAAACACTCCAATCACACTCCCAACCACTTCCAACCCTCCCCAACTTAATAATGTAGTAGAAAACTTATTTACCCTAGTTGAATATACGGATAGGTAGCTAGCTAGCTAAATGTATGGATAGGATATAGAGTAGCAAAATAAATAAATAAAAGATATACACTTAGGCATATCTTGTTCGCCTGAGAGACAGCAGAAAAAAAAAAAAAAATACATGAAGCAAAAACAGTAAAAACTTTGTACCCTTTATAACGAAAATTTCGCACACTTATAGATTATATAGAAAAGTGCAGTATGCTAATATTTTTTTAATTATTCATAAAACATACATTAAATCAATAAAAAAACATCACACACACTACCATGTATTTGACACACACACGCATATATACTGTTTTTTTATTGTTAAAGTCAAATAAACAGTGTATGGCCGAAATCTGTGATTATAGAAGTATAGTCTTTGATAACTGAACCTTAATAATGTTCGAACTTATAATTTAAATGAATTATGGTCAAATTTCGACCAATGAGCGAGCACTAGTATCATCAATTATACCAATATATTATTTAAAAAGCAGCAGACAAATTGTCACCCCCTTAATATAGTCATAGATAGGTGACACGCTCCTTCGGTCACTCGTCGCGACACGACACTAGCATTAGAGCCTGGGATTGACAGGGTGAAATGAACGACCTGAACGCCATAGCGTGGGTGGGAAACATCTCCGATTATCGATGCCAGTCTTAAATTATTACACTGAACCCATTGACATGATAATCAAGATTATTACTACGTAAGTAATATTGGAATTTATCCCTAATATTATAATATAACGCTGAGTGCAATTTGCTACTTCTAATAAGGTTTTGTAGTCAATAAATTACTAGTTAATTGAAATCCAAAATTTATATTCAAACCAAATTATCATTGTATCCTCTTCTTGAGCGTTAATATTGTTCTGGAATATTAGTTTTCTTATTATCATATCAAAAGTATTACTTAAAGAGTGTATAATAATTTTCGGTTGTATCGAGACTCTAGACTCTCTAGCAATATAGAGACATCGATTATAATGTCTATCAGCGCTAACGTACTGATCAAAGTTGAGCAACACGAGTGCGATAATGAAGCTCGAACTGTAGCCAAAATCTCGACATCCAGATAAAAGGTGCTAGCTGCAGACTCAGTTAGCGCTTATGTCGTTGCTTATAGATCTAGAGCCTAGAGCATCGAAGGAATCGAAAATTTACTTAGACTGGTACTCGATCACCATTATACAGCGTGTTTCAGACCTTACGACAACAAATTAGACCACGTTTTCTTCATGACGTACTCTGCCCAAATACAAAAACGAATCAAGACAGCTTCTTTGGTTTAGCCACAGGACATCATTTTTCATTTCAGAATTTTACAACAACATGTATCAGTTATTGTGACTAAATCGGTAGGTTAGTGACCAAAATTAAATGTATCATGTTGCCAGCTCGTCTCTTCATCATTAAACGCGGAAGTTGTTCATTCTTACCAAGGTCAGTGAACCTATATTACAAGATGTTCTGTTTTTATACCTTTTTATCGTAATTAATTTGTTCGGAAACTTTTTTTAAATTTTGACATTACAGTTGATTTAATAGTACCAAAAACTTTGTATGGTGTCAGTCTGCTAAGATTATGATTTATTGTAATTTGAAATGAAACACGTTGTATAGAATAGGATAGTACAAAGAGCAACAGACAAATTGACGCCCGTCTGAACATATACTCATAGATAGGCGACTCGCTCACTTCGGTCACTCGTCGCGACACCACAATCTGCATTATCGCCCGGGGCTGACAATTTGCACAAAATGAGCGATCTGAGCGCGATATCAGCAAAACAGTCGCCGATAATCGACTCCAATCTTGTTATATCGTTAAATTGAGCACATTGGCATGCTAATAGAGATGATTGGTATGTACTTCGTATATTTATTCCCAATATGACATTATGTGACTGGGTGTAAATGCTTGCTTATAATAAGGACTCGTGATCAACAAATTATTTGTTAATTGACATACAGAAAAGCGAATAGAGATTTCAAGGTACTGGCTACTCTTTTCTTGTTATTGGAGTTCAGCAGACAGGTGGGCCACTTAATTGAAAGCATTTACCATCGCCTATGGATATTTATAACACCAAAGGTGTTATAAAGCTGCAGCTTTCTCTGCACCTGTCTTCCTATCTACGGAGCTCATGCAATATAAAAAAAATTAGCAGAATAAGGTATCTGTTGCGGCGGCGCTGGATTTAGTGATATTAATGGTCTATGTCAGTTTTGTAGAAAAGGAAGTGTTGGGCAATTTACGTGTATGAGATTGAGAACGTATTTGATTAATGGACATGAAGTTCAGCCGCTCTTCTGCCCCTCAGCATACTTCGTTTCACTTCAGTTCAGTTACCTATTTTATATTTATAGTATTCTTTTTGATGTATATTTATTTTATTTTATATGATATATGTTTAATATATTTTTTACTTGCGGTGTTGGTTATAGTATATTGTATATTTATTTATTGAAGATATTTACAGTATTTGGTAACCAAGCAGTGCGGCGCGGAGCGGTATTATATTAATTTATTAGTAATTATATTTCATATAATTAATTAATTAAATCTAATATACATAAATATATATATATATGTCGGAGGGAAGCTATAATTGGATGGATGTATAACGCACAATATTATTTGTTTACATTTTAATTGCTTCTAAAATTGTTAATTTAATTTGGTTTGATGTCTTAAATTTTTCTATAACTAAAAGATCGTTCTAACCTAATAAAAGTTATGAATATTGTGATTTAATAAACGACCAATCAGAGCAGAGCATATGGCGGAGCGGGGTCAGACGCCCTCTATATTTTGGTAGTATCTACTTCGGTTGACTGAGGAGTTTTTGTGACACATTCGGTTGAGAGCAATAGGTCGAGTTGGACCATGGAGTATTTTAAAGAAAGTATTGAAGCTGGAAGTATGAGCGGTGCCCTGAACCCGCTGCTCGGTCTAAACTATGTTAAAATGTCTTTTAAATCTAAATTAAAAGTGTATAAACCGTGGCCATCGTGTTTTATGCTCGCATTTTACCCTGATGACGCCCACTAAACCTGCAATAACTAAAGGAGATGTCCTGAGAACGAGGCCTTTCTGCGACATATATATATATATATATATATATATATATATATATATCATTCATTAATGATTATTGCAACGGCGTGTGGTGGCACCAAAAAAAACGCAGCACCAACATTTGGCTATAATCGTTTATCTCACGGAAACGGCGTCATTTATAGGGATAAATTGTGAAAAAAAATATTTCGCAGAACCCTAAAAAACGTAAAAAGTAGCCTAGTTTCTTTACAATATCAGCTATCTCTCAGTGAAAATTTCGTCAAAATCGGTCCAACCGTTTCAGAGATTAACCAGAACAAACAGACAGAGCAAAAATTTTCATTTGCATTTATTAAAACGCTGTTATTTTGACATTACAAACCGATGCTTCAATTTTATTTATCTGTATAGACAGATATAATGTTAATAATTCCGTTTAAGACTATACCATAACAAAAAAACTTTTGCGATTGTCACCTTCCATTCCACTTTCCACCAAGATCAAATATCACATCGCAAAGTCACCCCATTTGTTCCGAACTTCGCAAGGCCGGGTCCTTAATCATACAGTGCCGGAATGAACTGAAAACTTATTCCGAGTGAGTCTGGGTGTATGACGACTGATAACAGTCAAGTCGTGGCCCTACTTTGACTTACTGCGCAACTTACTTTGGTGTAGTTTCGGTGAGCATAGAAATTACAGAATTTTCACTCAGGACAAAGAGCAGGAATAGACGTACCATCAGAATCATAGATGCGAGGTAGATGTGGTGAACTATATACATTGATATATATATATATATATATATATATTATATATATATATTATATATATATATATATATATATATATATATATATATCAATGACTATATACTAATTATTTTTGATATATGTGCCACTTCCAGCTCTCTCCATGTATTCTCCTACCTCGGTACTTTGCCATAGTACGATTTATGACCCTTGACTAGCGAACTCGCAACCTTCACTTCAACATCCTTCAGGGCCAGATTGTATTGCCACGACCGAGTGCCGACAAACTGAATAAGACATGTAGTTTATTATCTTTCCCGCATGTGGACTTTTGTTTACTTTATGTTTAAAAATTGTAATTAAGAAAAACATCATATTGTTATTGTACCCGTTTATGGCCGCAGATGTGCAGATTACGTTTTCTGGGCAACTTCAGTCCACGCGAGCGATTGATGTATTGTACAGTTTAGTATAAAACAATGCCGAACGGAGGGGGGGGGGGGGCAGCCAAGCGAGGATTACGATACGAGCGAACCGCGTACATTCGATAAGCTATATAGTGATGGACTTGCGCGTTTATTGAATCGTGCAGTTTGTACTGGTTGTGTCCAGTTATATTTGTACCTGTGTTATACGTGTTTGTATAGTTCTAATAAATTCTATAGTAATTCCAACGGAGGTCTCATTACTTTTAATGTGCGTAATCCTATTCATGGCATTTTTATGAAGCTACTCCTCCAAGCTCTATCGTGTACAATCCCAACAAAAGTTTTTGATATAACCCCGGCAGCGAGCAAGCCTACTGAATATTTCATTAAGACGGACATTTTTTCAAAAGCTTATTTGCATGTTATGAGTTACGTACAGACACACTTATGACGTGCTACGTGATCTCTCTGGTTGTGTTGAAGTGTTCTTAGTGATGCGCAGTTCTTGAGTGAGTCGGCTCCTATTGAACTTATTCATCGAACTTTACAATTTGATTCTTTGAGTTTGTATCATATCGGTATACGATGTACGAGTACATAATGAAGTTTTCAGCAAGTTTCGTGTTTGATGAGGCTTTTGCCTCACCATTTATCCACGTATCCTGTCATAGCTTTAAATATATAAGTATTATTCTCAAAAAATATTTAAAAATATCATTTATTACATACATACATACATAACTTCACGCCAGGTCCCTTGCGGGGTAGGCACGAACAACAGAGCGCCATTTAGGCTTATTCTTACACACCTCACTTGCTTCTTTGACATGTTAATGTCAATATCATTTATTGTGTTATAAAATGTAAAAGTATCACTTTTTGAATGTTTTTATATAGACAAGCCTGTTTGTTTCTTCTTCAAGTCGTTGGAGATGCATCGATTGTAATGAAATTTGTTACACCATACTTTCGATAAAAGATATGAAAAAGGTTAATTTTACCCCGATGAAAAGTTGCATTTTTGCATGACTACAAATTAAAATGTAAGTGAGCGAAGTCACGATAAAATTCTAATAATCAGTACAAACTTAAAGTACCTTTTAGTTCTTCTATCTACCTGTCCTCTATGTGCTGGCTGTACCTATTCAATATACTCTTCTACTAAGTTTACGCTACGTGCTAAGGAGCGCTTATTCATTTGAAAGGGCAATTTGTACACGCGAGCCAATAGTACAATTTGTACAGGCTAGGGCCCATATAACGCACCATTTTTGTATCCGCTGTTATAAATTCACTTACGAGTGAGCTCGATGAAGGAAGAACAGTCATTTAATCCTCTCCTCTCCGATGATTATCGGAATACTAGAGAATTCTAAATAGAAAGATATTAATAAAGAAATCTGAATAGATTTCTTCATCCAGCCTCTACTGATATCTGTAGTGGAAGGCGTTCTAAACAACATTGGCCTTACTTATAACAGTTTCTTAAATTTTAAGAAACTGCTCAGCAACTGATTAACTAAAATATACCCATAAACTCCTCTTAAGGTTAAGAGGTGGTGGTAAAGTAACTCATAAATAACTGTCAAAAATAACCAACATCCAGAGGTAGTTTAAGTGACTGCTAAGAGGCAAGATGGCAAGTTTTATTTGAAACAGCCATTGATTAGGGGCTTAAGAGTTTCTTATTTAAGACATGCCTAATCCTTTCTTATCGAGATTTTTATAAGTAAGGCCCCATATGATTATCAAGACGCGATCGGTACTCCAGAATCAGTTTGCTCCATCGGTTTTGTAACAGACGTACTACGAATTGATATATAAACGTAAGGAAAATCAAAATCAAAATTCAAATTTGAGTTGATTCATCCACACTCAATACGAATAGAACTGTAAGCACCCAACCCTAGGCAGTACGAAGTCTGTACTTACGAGCCTTTGTTGGTTGGGGGAGGAAAATTGTTTTGCTAAGCTGACAGATGTTCTTAAGTTCGCATGTGCTGAAAATTGGGATGGTTATCGTATGCATTGAAATTGGGATCCGTTATGTTGAGCGAGGAATTCTTATAGATGGGTCTTGCCCTACAATGTTGTCGTAAGCTATTTTAGTTCAGACAAATATATTGAGCAGTGAGATTTTTCGAGGTTTTCAGTGTAGCCAAATGCAAAAACATTAAAATATCGTAATTTATGTTCGGTCGTTTATCTGTTTGTGAGTACATCTACATATTTAACTTCAACAACATTAGCAGTATAAAGTTAAAAAAATGCGCACAAATGTGTATAGTGAATAGATCTGCATGAAACTTGTCATATTTGTTCTTTGAATAAAAAAATCATAGAATGATTTTTATAGTGCATTTTTTTTATAGTTCTCCTGGAATGTGGCTCAAATTTTAGAGTGGTGAAATATCTCTAGTAGTTTTCAGAAACTTATTAGTCAACGGATAAGCCAAGTAATACCAAAAACACGTATGTATACTGTTCTATTGACGAAATTTTAAGAAACAGCCTCGATATTTATATTTGCAGGATAGAAGATAAAATGATAATTCCTATGGATGGGAGGTTTGTCATAAGAGACGAGAAACCTATAGATAATTTAGAATCGACCTAAATGGCCTAATGTTTATTATATGCAAATTAGCAGTTTAAAATATATAAAAACAATAAATTTAATATTACACGATTTACAAGACGGACAGGAGAGGAGAATATGACATCTGAGGTAACAGTGCCAAGTTACAACACCTTATTTGAAAAAGAAAACTACCCACGGTTAGGTGGTATTTTCCTCTCTACATTACTACTACTCTTGATCATGTCGCCGCAACTGGTATAGCCATATAACCTGTTTTGGCGGGTTTTATTATTTTTAACTTCTGTATTTAAATCCGACGGCGTGTCCCCTTTTCGCGTGCATGTCAAATTCATTCATGTCATGTCACCAAGCATAAACTTAAATCTGTCGACTTATAAATATTTTAATATAAAATAAAATAAATGCTTATACTCTGTGTAAATATCATAAAAAAAATTCTAAATAAACAATCACAAAAGTGCATTTGTAAAGTGAAATAAAAGAAGCTGAGAGCCGACGATATCTCATATATCATCGACCAGGTAAGTGCGTGCTCTTTCTTCTTGTTTTCCTTACCTGAATTATCCGAGATTTCCACAAGTTAAAACAGTTCATTATTATTATCAAATCCAACGCCGCTGCATCAAAAACTATAAGTTTTGTTCCAGAATTAGCTGTATTTTTGGTGTTGCAAATGTTCATAGGCAACAGTAACCACTTTATGTCAGGTAGGCCGTCTGTCAGTTGTTGTACTTCAGCCATTGAAAAAGTCAAAATACTTTAATCCTTCGAAAAACGAAGAAAGAATACAATTTGCTGCGTTGGGACAACCTCTTGTAAGAGACGACAAAACAACCCATAGCCAAATCTAGTATTTGACCATATGGACTGCTACCATCCCTAGTCTAGAGTTAGTGTATGCTGCCACGACAACCTTAAGTTGTGTTTCCACATTAGTGGCTAGTTCTAGTCTCCCTTTAAAGAGCGGTACACATCTTCATAGGTAATCACTTTCCATCAATTGGGCCGTCAGCCTGTTTGCCGTGCTCTAGCAATAAAAAGGCAAAAAGCCTTCCTAGAACTTCCAATAGGACCTCTAAGGACAAACTCGTAAACTAGGCGCCTCCTAAATCAGTACATTATCAAGGAGTGCGAGTCGGTAATTGGAAACCCATTAGGCCCGGGGCGGGGGCCGATTCGAACGGAGGAGATAAAATGCGAAACGCCCTTTGTCTAGCCCCCAGCGCACTACCAAGATTCAATTTGTCAGGATATAGCCACTGGCGCAAGTTAAAGGAGATTAATAAGTAAATATATAATAAATTAAAGTTTACTATCTGAGACACAAGCTCTTGGGATGGAAGTGCTAAATCTCACCAATCTTGTACGCCATTTTTTCGGAGCCCATGCAAGGAGTGGCTAGTCATCATCTGCCTATTTTTCCTTTTCCCGAACATTGCGACTGGTAGATGCTATAGTCTCTATAGTGTTGGATTCCTAGTTCCAGTAGCAGTTCGTTCTAATTACCCAGTACTTTTTGTTCTTATTTCCTACAATAAATCCTAACTGCCCGAAGCTTGTCCTTGGGTGCATTCTTGGTGTAGACAGAGAGAATCGCCAGTCAATGTTCCGCTATACTTCGAAAATTTCGAACGGAGTTCTGCACTTAGGTCTTCTCATCCAAGCCCTCCAAAAGATGGGACATTTTTTACGACTCGTGGTCTTCAACGAACTAATAACAGCCCATAAACGTACTGCTGCTGAGCTAGGCCTCCCAGTTTCTTATAGAAACATATATATATCCGCCACATTTCTACATGGCAGCTTAGCGGGTCTACCACGACAGATATCTCAATGTGCAGATTTCCTTAGGACATTTTTCTTCACCATCATTACGTCGTAATTGTAACAATATGCACACGAGTGCATATTGAAGCAGAAAACTCTCAAGTGTTACATTTTTCCGATCAGGATTCGAAACCTCGTCATTTGAGTTTTAGACGCAAATACGTTACTCGTAACCAGTGAACTAACGAGGCTTATAAAGGAGACAATTAAATAAATAATATCACCATTTTGACGGTTTCTGTGATTGAAAGGATAAGCTTTGGCTGGGCTAACTCTCTAAGGAGGATTCTGCTTCGATTTTTGATAAGAAAAATTTCGTTAACGAAACTTCTATTATTTACAATGGTCTGGGTGTCTGGGATCGGCCTGAGAGTAGAACCTAAATAGTCACCACACAAACGTTACTTTGTTTAGCTTAATTATACAAGTTGTTTATATATGCCTTGATTGTCTACCGGTTAGTATAAAAAGATTTTTGTCTACCATTTATTTATATCTAGTTACGCGCTGGTTTTTTGATGGTCTCGTCGCGTTGGCAAAAATAGCAGAATGGATCACGCAATAAATAAAGTAACCCTCTATTGACAGAGGACAGGATACCAGAGAGGACTCACCGATTATTTTACTTGATGACGATGCCGGAAGCCAGAAGACACAGCACTTTTAGATTTTATAGTTTATTAATTATTTTGCACAGCAGTTATTTTGTAAGGGTAGCAATAGGGTGGCGCACGCGCACGGTAGTTCCGCCGTAACGATCGATCACGACTGGGCCGTCCGCTAGGTGGCGCGGCATTTCTAATCGGCGAATTATGGGATAAGGAAAGGGTTATTAGGCGCTGTAAAGGTGTGAAGGAAAGGCACATAGAAGGCACTAATATCATTACGCGATCCAATTCTTTAATATGGCCAATACAATATCTTATTTAAATTCATTGTACAAACTTGGCTTCTTCTACATATTTGTTAAATGTTAAATTTAAATAATGCAATTTTTTAATACTTACACGTTTGTTATGTTAAATAAGTATATAATTATGAACGCAACGTTATCTGTCAAAATATCATGGCATGTCTTATAAAAATAAAAATTATAACCGCTTCGAACTTGATTCAAGCTGCAGTATTTTCATCCTATTTTCACATATTCAAACAAAACTTTATTATCAAAGTTATACCTTTCGCGTATCTGAGCTTTACAACCGCTATAATCTCATGGCATGGGGGTTTAAATCGGCGCCCGCCCAAGGGAGCCGGCGTTCCATCGCCGGACACCTGCGCCCCGGATCCGGTTGCTTGTTTGCGACTGTTATTGGGACCACCTGACACGGCCCGACTTGACAGTACTCCTGATATTAGTTTACGTCCATATTAAATTCGTACCTACAACGGTTTATCGGCAACAACTGCCTGAAACGGCAAATAAGGCAGTTTACGATGGTACTATAAATGCATATCTAGTATAAACTGGACTGAAAGGGTATAACCCTGTCATCAAATTCTATTTAATTTCTCCTTTAGAGTCTAGAGCATAGATCCAAGGTTTCGGGGCTGTCTCCCATCGGATATATTTTAAGGAGTGTTGCTTAGAATTGCACGAGCTGATTCTCCATTCCCTTTTTACCATCGGACAACCACACGCACCGGTTTACCGGTTTGGTTACCGGTTATGTTCAATTCAGATAGGATAGAAAGGTTGACAAATATTACGTAATGTGTGTTCATAAATGATGAACTATTAGAGAGATTCGTTTGCTAACACAGAAGATCGAAAATTTCCAGTAACCGAATAGTAATATTAAAGTGAACTAGTTCAGTGTCCGAGTTGAACTAGAAAGGAGCGCGCAATTTGATGACTAAGCCCAAGACTAAAAGGCATGCTTTTCATCAAAAAAAAACCTATAAAATTAATCCACCATCCATCTTTACGAATCCAGTCATCATTTTTGTGAAACATCATTTTTGCATGAATCCATGAACATATTGTTACGACCTATACGCCAACAAAGACAAAATCACACCTGCATACCTGTACAAACACATTTTATTATCTTTCGGCATTTGTACTTCGTTTGTTTACTTTGTGTTTAAAATTTGTGATTAAAATAGCCCGTTGTGTATTGCAATCTTTTACGGCCTATTATTGTATTGCGATCACTGTCAGGTATCTCAGATTCAAAGTACAAACTGATTCTAGGAAATTCGGTCCACGCGGCCGGTCATACATATTGCATCTGTGCACTACAAAGCAATGCCCCAATTGAAATATGAGGTAGTCAAGCGATAAGCACGAGCGAAGCAAGACGCGGAGACGGAATTTCTGCATTACGTTTGAATTTGTTGTGTTCGGTTATATTTGTACCGGTGTTATACGTGTTTCTATTTTTCTAATAAACTCTATAATAATTCTAAAGGCATTTTAATTCGAGTCCGGTAACTCGTACCAACATAGTACAACGCCATCTATTATCGTCCTAACACAAAACTGTTCATATTAAATCTTACCATGGAAAAACTCGACGATCTTTTACTACAATCATAAAATACTACGAAATTATTATTCAGTGTTCATACCACACTGTTATTCGGGTATACTATAAAAGTTAAGACCCCCATATGCTTGATGTATCGTAACAATCCTGTTTTACTACATTATTATATCGTTAAATCTTGGATATTGTATGGTAAGTATCCAATATAGCGTGTATAAGAACTTATGATTCTCTTGTTTGCTAATATTATAGAATAACACTAAGGAATCAAAATTAATTTAAGGAAAAAATTTAAAAGTTGCATTTTCTGAATCTCCTATTCCGAATTATGCGCCTGCTTTTTGCATTTTTTTTATTTTGATATTACAAACGAAACTTCCATTTTATTTATCTGTATACGAATATAATAAATCATCGTACCACTCGCCGGAAGTTGAGAATTCATCCACACTTCTTCAAACTTATGTACGTCGTGGTAGCGTAATGGCTAGCGCACGCGCCCCTAAATCGAAGGGCGCGGGTTCGATCCTGACTGGAACGCATGCCCCTATTAGTCAGTTTTCTGATCTAATGTGCATATTGTTACAATTACCACGTGTTAACACTGCACATCGAGGTAACCGATGTGTCAAACCTGCCAAGCCGCCTTGGTCAAGCGTGGCGGGTATACTGTCCCCCCCCCCCCCATAATGAGAAGCCCGAGCCCAAAAGTGGAACATTATGGGCTGATATTATTATATTCTTCAAACTATGGAATTATCTCCTCCTGCGGTTTTCTCAGAGCGCTACAGTATGGAGCTCTCCAAAAAGTTCGTAAACAATTATTTAAAGTTTCAACGATGTAGGATCGGTTCCCTTGGTGTTGCATGGGCGACGGTCTTTTATGTTATTTTTAAAGTAACATAATTTCCATAAGACGATTTTATTCGAGCAGTTCTCAGAATGTTTAACTTCGATGAGATTTTATCGAAACAGATCGCAGAATTTTAAATTTCAAAACTGGCCACACTATTTATTTATTACATAAAATAGGTCTCGGCAACATTAATTTTTGACAGTTATTTAAACACAGCCACTTAGCCTTCAGAGAAAATAAGTAAAATAAAAGTACTTATATTTGCTAAGTAATTGCTTAAAATTTCAGAGGCAATTTTAAGTAAGAAACAAATAAAACAAAATCTTTTTTCTTGCTTAGTAATAGTTTCAGAATAGACCCAAGAGCCCGTAGTTAAAAAAATATTATTTCGTAAATTTTCCATTACAACGTCATCTAGTATTCAAAACAGATATCAACAGCGAATTCATATTCAAAGTTTACCTTCCCTCTTAGGTAAGGATATCCAAGAGTTCGTAATTTAAACTTCAAGGTATCCATGACCTTTAAGCCGCTGAATAGCGTTAAACGCTCGATTCTATAGTAAGTTGTTTTAGGAAGTGTAATTTTACACTCACTGATACAATCAAGCGGTAGTGCGCCGTATAATGAACACACTTTCTGATACGAGCACTTCATTGATTATCTTACGCCTCCGAGCCTAGGTATCCCACTTTGGATAGTGGATAGTTTGAGTAGTTCTGGATAGTAATATTGGATACTTGGATGTTCAGGCATAAAAGAAATGTTTGATATAGTTTCGTGTTTATTTTTTTTGTATTCAATTTATTAACATTTTACCGATGCCGATACTCCATACCTACTAGTAAATACGAAAATAAGTCCTGTTTGTTATGTGTTAACAAATAAACGGCTAAACGGATTTGCATGTTTACTAAGGTGATAGAAATAGATTATGTTTTAGTGAAGAACTTTTGACACAAAAATTAAACTTAAAGACAGTGAAGTGTGATCCAAATGTCTTAGGAAGTCAATATAATTCCTCAAGTTAGGATTTTGAAAAATCATATTTAGGCGTTAGAGTAAAAATGGGCGTGTTTAACTTTTACAGGCGTATTTTAACATCATTTTAAAATTGTTATTTGAGCATAATAATCTATAATATTATAATATTCTCAACATCTCGTGTCTGTACATTGTTTGTTTGTCAGTTTATTCGGGATTCACGTAAAAACCGATTTCAATCCGATTTTTTCACTGATAAATAGCAAATTTTATGTAATAAAATGTGGGAATTTTTCATCCCGGGAAACCCACGGATTTTTCAAGTCAAGCGTGGACAAAGTCGCGGGAATATCCTAGTAATATAATAAAAATAGAAATCCTAATAGATACAAGAAATTCATAAAAATATTTTTTCAAGTTAATAATACCATCGATAAAATATTTCGCACTTAAGAATCGAATTGGAAAACTGTCTCAAATAATTATTTGTAATAAAATAGAAATTCGCAAAATTTATTTCTGAGGTTGTACCTTTGAAGAACCTTACAATTATTTTCTCATTTTTCTACCTACGTACGGCATAATAGTCCGAGACCTCATTGACTATCGGCGTGGTTTCTCATCTATCACTGATTTAACCTAAACTTTACCTTTTCATATACAATTAAATCAGTACTAATTAAACAAAAAAAAGTAATTGTTTTTTATTCGCTTAAATTGTAAAACAATTGACCAATTTTGACTAAATTTATTACGAATTTTTTAACCATAATAAAGGATATAGGCGTATAGTTTTAGCTAGACTCTTTATGAAGGTTAAAATAAATAAGACGACTGATTTAGTCTGGAAAAAAATTAAACGTGAAATAAAATTAAATTATTCATAATCAGATACAAATGTCATTATTCAAAATAAGTTCCACTGCAGAACACTTCTTGAAGGTTGTACATATGTACATAAGTCAAAATTTAAAATGACTTGCTATTGAACACCTATATATAAATCTAAAAAATCTAGTGCCAGACCACAGATGGTTGGGATCGTCCCCATAAGACTGGTCACATTAATTCGTTCCTAATCATAATAACAAATATTTATTTATTTCAGGCACAAAGATCCATAATTACAGCAAATTGTATACATTGTTATTATTAAATTAAATTAAACCTTTAAAAAATAAAAATTAACAAATGTCCATCAGTCAGTCAGTCAGTCAGTCGGTCAGTCCTTTATCTTCAGTTCATTTCATTCACATATATGTAACATTTAACTAATTATTCTTTGCAGCAATCTGCCACCAGTCCCAATACATTTTAACTGATGGGTTGCTAGACCACCTAGTATGCTTTTCCGGTCGGGATTGGAATCTGCGTCATTTGAGATTAGGACATGAGTGCGTTAACCGCTATCCTACTTGTTTAACAACTTCTATGGTCAAATGTAAGTTCACTTATGAGAATAAATCATAAAAAAATTGGTATTATTTCGTGATTTAAAATGACCTCATGATTTGTTTAGCGAGCTCTTGGACTATAAAATTGTCTAGAGATTAACTCGTCACGTAGCCGCCATATTTCATTTTTGACGACGTCACGAGTCTGTGTGACCGCCAAAGATAAGTCTTTGGTAAATAAAAATATATTTTTATTTTATGTAATAAGTATTTGGAAGATATTTGTTTTGGCAGGGTGATGTAATGATATTTTTTGTTTATCTATACTAATATTATAAAGCTGAAGAGTTTGTTTGTTTGTTTAAACGCGCTAATCTCAGAAACCGCTGGGCCTATTAACCTACGGCCTACGAAGTTTCAAAATCGAAGGGTTTTAGTTAATTTACTATTTTTAACTATTCCACATGGACCAAGTCGCGGGCAGAAACTAGTCTAAAAATACTGCTCGCGTGCAGAAGATTTGCCGATAGCCTCATGATGTCACGCGTCGACGGTCAGTAGGGTTGACAAAAAAGGTTTCATGAATAGTTGTTGCAATAAATTTATTTTTTAATTTTATTTACATAACTATACCTATATACAATAATAGTAAGTAGTCATTGGCAAACCTTCTGCGTGCGGCTTATAACTGACAGTACCAACGAAACTTTCTTTCGCGTTGTCATGATGACGTGTTGTTAGTGAATTGCAACAGCGGATCACATTAAAATGACGTCATTTATCGGAAAAAAGTATCCTAAGTGTGGCCCACGAATATAAGCTAGCTCTGTGTCGAGTTTTGTTTAAATTCGTTCAAAAGTTTTCACGTGATGCTTTAACAGATGGGTAGACAAAAGCGCTATGATGCGCTCCCCCCTGATTTTATTCTGGTTTATAAATTAATTGCACAAAATCAATACTCCCAACAGATTTATTATATTATACAAAGTAAGTATAGTTTTCTTCACAGGTTCTCTGTGGATCAAACCCTTCAAAAGCTCTTCAGCAAAAAAATATCTCACTCATGGTCCAAATAGCTTAAAAATCCGTGGCATAGCTTAGAAGATATTAATGCATATACAGACAGACAAACGCGAAAAGCTACTTTAATTTGGAATATTTAAAGACCATAAGACTACCACTACCAGAGCATGGAAGCCCATAATTTAATTCCAAATGAATAGAGGGATAACAATCAAATATTTTGAAAGTGCTATTACAGATAAATTAGCTTCGAGGCGTTTCTGTGTTTGTAGTGTAGTGTAGTAGTGTACGGTCAGCACATAAATAAACTATATTTTTACAGACATAGTAAATATGAAAGTAATTACACGATATTAAAAAATAAATATTAATGTTGAACATAATTTTTAATACTAAATTTCTTCAATTGTTCTGATACAACCTTTATAATCTTTTTCTTTCAATTTTTTGTAGTATTTTCATCGTGGGAATTTGATGTTGATTGTATTAATTTTTTTTAAATGTAACGAGCCTCTTTTACTGGCTGTACTAGAAAATTTAAACTTCATGTTTAGAATTCCTGTAAACATAAAAATACTAAAACAAACGCAAAACTGTCTCGAAACTAATATACCTGTACGTTTCTAAAGAAAAGTACCGCAAAATGAAACCACAAACCGCAAGAAGCATATCTCTATCTAGTCTTTCGAGGACCATTCACATCTGGTTACGTTTTTGAAAACCTCAAACATATGCGAACTCGTTCAGACGTACACCTTTTCAAATAGTCAAATTGTACCGTATGCCCCCAGCATTTCTCTTATTGCTTTGAATCTTGTATATTGAGAATTTCTTGTTTAACCAACCAGGTGTTTTATTACCTTGAGAGTAAGTATTACACAAATTATGAAATAATATGAAATCTTTATTTGTATGCAACAATAATAACAAGATCTTATAATATTGTTACGAGTTTGCGAGACTCGAATTAAAATGCCGTTAGAATTAATATAGAGCTTATTAGAACTATACAAACACGTATAACACAGGTACAAATATACGGAACGCAACAAATCCAAACGTAATGCAGAAGGTCGTAATTCAATAAAACGCACAAAGCCCGTCACTATTAGATTCCCGAATGTACACACGTTACGCCTGTATCGTAGTTGTAGCTCGACTGACACCCTCTCTCTCAACCAGGCCGTCGTTTTATACTTCACAAATACAAATGTGCCCGCCCGGCAACGTCGACACAATTTCTTAGAATTAGCTTGTACTTGTAATCCGCAACACATGGCTAATGATAATGACAATAGCTGTTCTCCACAATAACTAGAAACGTATGCCAATAAATAAGTGAACAAAAGAAGACGATCATAGAAGGATAACAACTAGTTCAAATGCCGACAGGTAATAAAATGTGATTTTACAGATCTGTCCGTGGAATTTTTCTTTGTCGGGGCCTAAGTTGTAACAATATAGTGAGAACATGTTTCGCCATTTACTAGCATACAAGTTTTCTTAAAAACTAATGTGGTTTATAATCATCATATATTTTTATTTGTTAGTCGTTTAAGATTATTACAATTTGATAGATAGATAGATAGATTTTCTCCGTGCAGGAACGGAGAAAGAATACAATTTCCTGCGGCCGGGCGGTCTGTCGTAAGAGGCGACAAAACAACCCACAGCCAGGTGGTAGGGCATTTGCCCGACTGGATGGCTACCACCCCTGGTCTAAAGTATGTCAACCTTGAGTTGTGTTCTGGCATTAGTGGACCAGGTTCCAGTCTCCTTTAAGAGGGCAGCAGCGCATTTGTAGCATCTTTGGTGTTGCAAATGTCCATAGGCGATGGTAACCGCTCTTCATCAAGTGGGCCGTCTGCCTGTCTGCTGACCTCCTGCAATAAAAAAAATTAAAAAAAGATAGTTAACACTTTATTGTACACCATTACAGAAAACACAAATTAACTTATAGCCTAAAAATATTCTATATGTGCACAATGGGCGGTCTTATCGCTAAGAAGCGATCTCTTCCAGACAACCCGAGGCAGGAATAAAAACATATTAAATTGGTCAAAGGTGGTATACAAAAATATTAGAGGATATGCAGCTACTTACATAAATTTTATACTAAATAGACATATATAAATACTCCTATTGATGTTACATACATAAATATATAGATACTAGCTGTCCCGGCAGACGTCGTCCTGCCCGGTAAAAATAGGGGTTTGTCGCAGAGGGTTAATAATTTAGGGTTGTATGTATTTTTGTATGTTGTATCATAAAAAAATAGAAATTAAAAATTTTGTCTAAAAAAATAAAAATAAAAATTTAGGGGTGGACTACCCCTAACATTTAGAGGGATGAAAAATAGATGTTGGCCGATTCTCATAGATACCGGATAAGCACAAAAAATTTTCATCAAAATCGGTCAAGCCGTTTCGGAGGAGTATGGCAACGAAAACTGTGACACGAGAATTTTATATATTAGATATATATTATTATATATACACATACATAAACATACGTAGAAATATATTTCTACGTATGTTTATGTATGTCTTATAAGACATCACTAAGTTGTAGGTAGTGCTTTTTTGTCATATTCTTAAATATTGTTAGAGATTTAGCTTGTCTAACAGTAACAATTTATTGCAAAATGTTGTCACCTTTTTAACAAAGTTAATTACAATTATGTTTTTTGAATTTTAACTTTATTAATGACGATGTATTGTCGAATATATTGAATGATCGCATATTGGTAATAAAATTATAATTCCGATCGAAAATTTTCTTTAGCTCATTTAAGGCGGATCGGTTTTCGAGTTTTCAATTCAATTCATTTATTCAATGTTTAATGAACACGGACATGATTATACATTAAACATTTTAGGGTATAGCATGGTATTGTAGATTAATACTTGTAGATTAATACATTTTATATTAATACATTATTATTTAATTATTATACAATTGTCATTTTTTATTAAAATGTACATATATTGGCCAGTGTCAAGATGTATCAATTAAATAGTCCTTAATTGAATCATAAATCTGTTTCATCAAAAATATCTTTAATTTACCTTTAAATTCAGTCATAGTTTTAACATTTTTAAGAAAGAGGAATTATCATTAACAATATCGCATCTTAACGCATTTAAGCCATCGCCCTATCTACGTGATACGTTCTGTATCTGTAACACTATAACGGATGAACAACTGTGAATTACGTGTGTGTACTTCTAATAAAGTTTGTGTACATTCATTGGACATTTCATTTTGAGTCCCACAAATCCGTAACAGTATACACACTCTAGCAATTTGCAATGAAAACAGCGCCTTCATTTCACCCGGTGGCGCTGCGAGCGCAAAAGAGTTTGGCTATGTACGCGTTTCATTGAGCCAGCGACTGAGGCTAAAACAGGCTAAGCTAGGCTAAATAAGGGAAAATCGGGCTCCCTGCTTTTTTCCTCGGAGCCCTTTCATGGATGAAAGGGATCGTCAATATTTTCAGCTATGAATAAGCCGTGCGGTGGTTGTCGTACAGACTCAAGAACGATGTGGTTTCCATTGATATCGACACACAGAATTAAACTGTTATTTATTTTGACATTATTAGGAATGTCATAGTTGTCTAACATTTTAAAAAAAACAATAAACTCAAAAAAAAACGATTTGTTACTTTTCGAAAAAAATATGTTTGTGTTTTTTTTTAACAATGAGGTTAAATATATATTTTTTATTTTTAAAAGTATCCTACAGTATTTTCATAAATTTAAAGCTTAACAATATAAATAATAATACATCTAAAGCAAAAATGAATACTTATGATGGATACTCATGATCTAAGAAAAGAACAGAAACATAAATAACAAGTTACACACACACACACACACACTTAAAATGATGAAGTGATTATAAACTAATAAAATACAGAAAACTTAACTTACTTAGCACAAGATAGCGCCTAGCTCATCTATTAATATTATTGTTTATAGTAACTACCATGACTGAAAGTAAAGTTCACAGCTTATATTAATCAATGAAAAATAATCCATTGTTTGCCACTAGTACCTACTTTAATACTATGGAACATTTGCCACGCATATTAATTTTTAAAGACCGATATGGCATGGATAGATTCGGTTTCGGACTAAATGACGCGAAACACTTGCTTAAAATGCATCGGTTGCTCTTACAATAAACCAAGTATTCATTTTGAATGTTTTAATAAGTCGATTCTCGAGTCAATGTAATAATACGGGTTGTCTGAAAGAGATCGCTTCTTAGCGATCAGACCGCCCATTGTGCACTTTTCGAATATTTAGGCTATAAGTTCATCTGTATTTTCTGTAATGGTGTACAATAAAGTGTTATCTATCTAAGAATCCCATAATAATAATGTGTAGTGTTATGTGCTAAACTTTAACAAAGAACACATGAATTTGTTGTGTCTTCTTCTTAATAAAGTCAATAGCTAACGTGTTATTGGACACATGCTTATTAATTTAAGTTATATCTAGTTATTTTAGATCAGATTTAAATTACTTATTAGTCTTATTTTCTATATTAGATTGTAGTTTTAAAGTTGTGTCACTAAGATACATCATTTATGAGAGAAAAAAACGTGATTCTCAAAACATGATACAACAGCTGTGAATGGCTGTGATGTCGACAGTAGTGGAATAACGCCCGTATCGCACCTATCTCCTTTTGATAGCTCAAAGCCAATTAGATAGTGCGACAACGCGAGTGGCGAGAGCTGAATAGAGCTTATCTGCACTCCGAGACTGCTATGAGGGTGATAGTTAGAGAGCGTTGTATGGAAAGTAGTTTGATATCAAGAATATCAAGGATTTTACGAATACGTACTGGATTTCACTGGTAGGTATCAAGAGATGTCTTGGTTATTACTGATGACATGACGGCTTCTGTGATTCAGCGAGTTAAGACCAACCTCAACACAACGCTGAGGTTCTGTGTTTGATTTCTGGCATAGTAATGCCTGTCGTAAGAGGCGACTAAACAACCCATAGTCAGGTGTGGTAGGGTATTTGCCCATCTGGATGACTACCATCCTTGGTCTAGAGTATGCCATCATAACAACTTGGAGTAGTGTTCCGGCATTAGTGACCAGGTTCCAGACTCCCTCAAGAGCAGCAGCGCATTTGTAGCACCTTTAGTGTTGCAAATGTCAATAGGCGATGGGTTATTTTTTTCATTGCAGGAGTTCAGCAGACAGGCAGACGGCCCACTTGATGGATAGCGGTTACCATCGCCTATGGACATTTGTAACACCAAAGGTACTACTAATGCGCTGCTGCTCTCTTGAAGGAGACTGGAGCCTGGTCACTAATGCCGGAACACAACTAAGGGTTGTTATGGTGACATACTTTAGACCAGGGGTGGTAGCCATCCAGTCGGGCAAATGCCCTACCACCTGGCTGTGGGTTGTTTTGTCACCTCTTACGACAGGCCGCCCGGCCGCAGGAATTTGTATTCTTTCTCCGTTCCTACACGGATAAAAACCGTAACCGTATGGTAACCGCTTTCCATCAAGTAGGCCGTCTGCCTGTCTGCTGAATTCCTGCAATAAAAATAAATGAATCTTTGCTTTGGTGTATAATGTGCGCAGCTCGTCGCACATATAATAATAAATGTTGTAGCGCGTTGATGGTGGTGGGCCTAGGACACCCAGGTCGATGTAGTGGTGGAAGATAAACACTGTTATTAGGGTGAAAACTTGTAATTAAATCACTTTTATACGAAGGCGTCTGCCTTCGGCTACAATCCAAGCAGAAGAGAAGAAATACAAATGCAACTACAATGTTGCTAGTAATAAAATTTTATGTTGGTGTTGCCAACATACAATATGTTGTCTATCTATCTATCATATCATGAGTTGGATGTAATCCCATGAGACTTGGAACTAAAGTTCATACAAGCAAGGTAGCGAAGAAAGTCGTAGTTAGAAATGAAACCTACCACAAAAGACTGCAATTTTCATCTAAAGCTATACAAATTGCAGTAGAATCGGCCATTGGTTTGTGTAAATGAAAAAGGGGTTTGGGAATCATGGGGCCCCGGCGCACTGCACCAGTTGGCACGGCCGATAGCCTGGCTCTGTTACGAGTAAATACCCCTACTATGGGTTTTTATCACCAACAAATAGATTTTAACAGTCATTTGAAGTTCATCCTTGAGTCTTAGAAGTCTTATAGTGAAAATGGCTGTACAAGCTGTCTAATTTTTTTCTAATTTTTGCAGGGCATACAAAGATTAAGTCTCAGTAAAGTAAGCAACTAATTGGCTCCCTTGATGTGGTATAGAGGTCTCAACTCTCGAGATATCGAGAATTGGAAGAGAAGTTAAATAGAAGATAGTGACAAGTTTAGAGAGTTGGCAGAAGAATTCAGTAGAGGACAGTGACGAGTTTAGTGTGCAGTTCGGTGAAGGAAGAGTTAGCGAAATTAAAGACAAAATCCAGGAGCGAGCTGCGCGCGGTAAATTCGGTGGTGAGCAGTGAAATAACCGTCTCAAGTGCGTACCCACTCGCAAGTAACAAAATATAATCTAAATACGTCTTAACGGTTTTAAGCTCGCTAATTTATTTGATTTATATTATTCCGACATTTTGGCCACTTTTCCAAAGACGTAATCACGAAAGACAAAGATGTCAAATCTCGATTAATGTTTTGAGTTTTTATAATTATTTAGTTTTAATTTTGTTTAGGGTTATTATTTACTCTATGGGAAAATTTAATTTACTAATCTAATTTACCACCGCTTCGCAACATATTTTAGTTTGAAGAGAAGCGGCTCAAGAAACTTTTCAGCAAACATGCCTAGCTGTAATATTTTTGTATATCAAGTTGGTGTGTGTTCCGATGGACACAGAAATAGCTCACAGCGTCTTGAGGCCTGGCAGTTGGTGTTTGCTAGGTTTGGGTTCTGATAGCTTTGGTGATCGGATCACAAACAGGATGTACTTGCCAACCATCTTCTCTTTTGAAATTTGAGTGCTTTTTTTATTATTTTTATTGTATGAGTTTAGCAGACAGGCACACGGCCCACTTAATGGAAAGCAGTTGGTATCGCTTATGGACATTTGCAACTCTAAAGATGCAACAAATGCACTGCTGCTCTCTATCGGGGACTGGAAGCTGATCACTAATGCCGGCCGGAACACAAGGTTGTTATGGTGGCATACCGGTGTGGTAGCCATCTAGTCGGGCAAATGCCATAACACCTGGCTGTGGGTTGTTTTGTCGCCCCTTACCACAGGCCGACCCAACGCAGGAAATTTTATTATTTCTCCGTTCCTGCACGGATAAGGGGTGTTTTTGATTTCAGCAATATTTTAGTTTTTTATACTTAGTTTTGATCAAAAATAAATTTAATGAAATTCGAATAGCTGATTCTAGTTCAGATACCAGCAGTAGGGGACAACTAAGATTAGAAGGAGCCGAGACAGTTTCATTTGGCGTGTCTGCGCCGGGACAGGTCCTGAATAGCAAGAACCAGCTGGAACCGACTTAGACCGGATCATCCGGGCAAAATGGACGCAACCCTCCCCCCCACGTCCGGTTCCAATAAAACTCTTTCTGCACTCCAATTGTATTAAGTGATTCCAGACTAATTTGGATTGATCCCGCAATGCTTTTTTGTTCGGTTTCATTTCGGGAAGTTTGTTTTGTCTGTTAGAGCGCACGGAGTATATTTATAACCGACTTCCAAAAGAAGGATTACGATTGGACTGTAAGTGTTTTTGTATGTCTGCTAAGCGCTTACTCCGTAGATTGTGGATTTTATTCGAAAGTATATACTCCAGATGTGGTCCCATTGTTACCACTTCGGGGTCTGTAAAGCAAAACCTGTATACACGTGCCCGTGGTAAAATTTCTACAGGCGTTTAAAATATTAAGCTATTCTAGGAATCTAAAATGGTAGTGTATGTTTCAGAAAAAACAATATTATTATCATCTTTAGATAGTTTAAAACAAAGTCGCTTTTCGCGTCTGTCTGTCTGCAAATCCACTAACTCCTAAAGCATGCAACGGATTTTTAAGCACTCTATACACAATATATTATGCGTATCAAAAAACTAATTTCGTTTTTATGTAAATAAAATACAGCTTTGGTCATACATAAAGTTAATAGTTTAAGATCCAGTGATCGGCTACCTGTATGTATTTGACAAGACCTGAGGTTTTGCACATTGAGGCCGCTATACCTACCATGCATGGTACGGGGACTCACTAAGCTCAAAGTGATGGACGCGGTGAGCGCTGAGACAAGACAGGTATCGATTTTTGACGAATTTCACCATTTAATATAAGTTCACCAACTCACTGCACTTGCCAAAATCTATTATTTCCTACTTTTTTTTAACACTGCAAACGGAATCCGACGACACAATGACGTCATCCTCGTGAAGTAAACCATAATTGGAGGGGAAAAAGATAGGTATACTTATACATACATACCAGTATCAAAAAGAGATATGAAAAAGAGGCCGGGCTACCATGAAATAAAACCATTGTTCAGCATTGAATAACAAATAAGGTAACCATACTTAAGATCTAGTTGACGGCATAAATAATCTCTAAATATAGCATTAGTCCTGCCTCATACTGAGCAAGGAGTATTTGTAAATCACCGTAGCGCTACAACGCTGCAGCTACGTGAAAAGGGCTACATTACTACGCTCATCTACTGCACCTGTCGCTTCACTAGTGTTAATAAAAGATTCATGCTTTGGTAGTAAGACAAAGCGAATTTCTTTTGTTATATCTAGTTCTAACTATTTATTTTAAATGTTTTTAATAACTATCAGCTTTTCTTATTACTTTAAAAACAGATTAGTGATAGTGTGTTATTAACTAATCACGACAACTAGAACTTCATTTAAATAATAATTTATATAAATAGAACAAGGTATTACTTATTACAATTACTTTATAAACTATTACAATAAAATAACATTTTATTTATTTATATTGTATTCTACCGATAAACCCGATAAGTAGAATACTGAGGCTAGATCACCGTCTTCTTTGAGTAAGGCGCCCAGAAGGCTGGTTGGCTTGTTTCCTCCTGATTGCCTGAAGAATCAATGAGAAGTTTTGATTTTTTTTACAACTGAACCGGTAGATTTCGCTGTGATTGGATTCTTGGATACTTCTAATCTCCTGAACCGAATTTGATGTTTTTTCGTGTGTGTTAATGGGTCCCCAGATGGTTTAGATTCACAATTGTAACCGGTAGTTCGCGCTGGGATCGGGTCCTAAATTTCGTCTGCTGGGACTTCTAGAAATTTAAAGGCGATGAGATGAAAAAAATAATCAAACACTGATTGCTCATTGTAATCTAAAATACAGAGTTGAATATTCTTATAAAATTAGTCACTGAGATACCTATTACATCCAATTTTATTCTTTACATGGATATGTAATTGCAGCTGCGAATCAATTTACTCTACATAGATAGGGTATATAAAAATATTTTGCTGGTAGTTCATGTCTATCCAGAATGACAACGGAACGAGAAATAAGTAGCCAGCCTTCTGACACCTTACTGACAGAATACAATGACTTAAAGTCAGCATTCTACTTAAAAGCTTAAAGAATCATGAGTAAAATACAATTTAAGTTTTCTTTATTTACTAGTTTATAATTATTTTAGCTCGGGCTTTTCAGTTGTATAGGAAAATGGGTAGTATACCCGTTACCTTTGGCTAATGCAACTGGGTGGGTGAGATACATCGGTTACCGTGTTACAATGGAAATCCGCTATCGCTTATAAGCTATGGTGCACACCTAAGGTTGTAAACCCGCTTCAGTACTGCAGTAGTCGATGCTTCCGGTATTTTGTGCTAATGATCAAACAGTGGCTCAGGAAAGGTTTACCCTCAGCTGAGGACTTACATAAATGAGCTTAGTTAAGTGTATTTGTTTAACGAACTTTAAAAAGTAAACATTTGCCGAAATTAAGTGTATTGCCTAAATCTTCGCACCTTGATTTGACTTTCAACTGTAGTACTATAATGATGTTTTTTTATTCACCTTCCTCCGCCATATGTCAGAGCAAAGCTCGTTTTTTGTCTTTTATTACAAGCTTTTATTTAACTTGAAACAGACGTATGTAAGTTTGGGTGGAATGTTGCAAGTTAAATTTAACCACCTTTCCAGTTTCCGATTGAGCTGAAATTTTGCACGCATATGTACATCGCGTGAAAATGCAGTAATATGGTACCACGGAGCTGATCTGATGATGGAGTTGGAAGGTGGCCATAGGAACTCCTGTACTAAACAAGTTAGACCCGTCGTGTTTGGGCTCGTTTTACTTGTCTTGGCTAGCTAGCACTGTGCTGCTACGTGATATCCAGGATCTCAAAAGCTTGTATTTAAAAACATTGGGTCTTACTTATAATAATCTCGTTAAGAAAGGATTAGCCATCTCTTAAATAAGAGACTCTTAAGCCACTAATCAATGGCTGTTTCAATTAAAACTTGTCATCTTGCCTCTTAGCAGTCACTTAAACTACCTCTCGATGTTGGTTATTTTCGAGAGTTATTTATGAGTTACTTTAGCACCACCTCTTATCTTTAAGAGGAGTTTATGGGTAAGATTTTCGTTATTCAGTTGCTGAGCAGTTTCTTAAAATTTAACAAAGTATTATAAGTAAGGCCACTTTTCTATAATAATAATGATGATTAGATTACCTACATACGGAATGTAGATATCTACATTCCGTAGAAATGAGAATTTTCATCTCTGTTCAACAAGTCCATAACGTACTCGAGTCGATTCATACGTTCGTTTATAACGGTTAAAACTCCTGATTTTATTTTGCATTTCCTTGGTTTACGCCTTAAAAGCATTTGAAATATTACCGTATAAGATCTAGTATTAAGTTTGTTCGAGTTTAATAAGAATGAGTCAAACTTCGGTCCCGAGCTCGCTCCGCGGTGTTAAGGCGAAGTTGGTTGTTTAAATTTCTTAGTTGGTTCGAAACACGACAGTTAGTGCATCGTTGTACATATACCGACAACAAATATTATATATAAAGTGACATAGAAATTTTTATTTTTTCTAAAATATTTGAGTATATATATATAAACCCTCAGTGAGAGTTATATGTTTGTGCCGTTTGCTGTCGAGACGCTTGGAGCGTGGGGTCCTGAGGCCATGAGCCTCTATCAAAATTTATCAAAACGACTCATCGACTCTTCAGGTGATCAGAGGGCTGGTGCCTACCTCGGCCAACGGATCAGTATGGCGATCCAGCAAGGAAGCCTTCTGGGCACATTACCCATAGAAGACGGTGATCTGGGCTCAGTATTCTACTTATAGTCTTGAGGGACTATGGGTAGAATACAATACAAATAAGTTAAGTTTTCTTACATTGTATTCAATAGTATGTAATTTAAATTTCTAATTAATAAAAAAAAATCTATTTGAAACTTTAACTGTCACTAAAGTTATTAATAAGCTTCAAAACGAATGTAACGTTTATATTTAGGTTTAGTCATTTATTTGCAGTTTTACTGTCAGTAGAGTTACAGTAATGTTAGTATTATAAAATAATAATTATTTTAAGACAGATATTAAGATGTGTTGTAGTGAATAACAAAAAAATATTTGCAATTTTTAAAAAGAGTAAAAGCTTTGAAAATTAATAAATATAATAATAAATAAAGTAGTATGTACAACCACTAGCAAGCAAATATTATTACATTAATTGCTATTGGTAAATATTCAATTTATATTTACTAAATATTTCTAGTCATATTTATAACGACGTCCCAATGTCACTGACAGTATTATGACAGACTGAATTATTAATTTTATTATAATTTTACTTACAATTTATTTTCCCATTATTTATCTACATAAGTATCCATTTTTGGTTCAGTTTTATTATTCTTTATTGTTTAGTCTTTAAATGGAGTTTAGTAAGCTTTTGTTGGGACCAGGCTCAAACCAAAATCAATTTATTATCAAAAAATTATATAGACATAATGCTTACATAGGTTCCGCACTAGGACTAGCCTGTATCGTGGGACACCAAGTACGTGTGTGACTGACTTAACAAATTATATCTCTAAAATCAAATTGTTAAAAAAAAGGATGTTGACTTGCTTGTGAGCGCGCGCACGCACGTGTATGTTGTGTATCTATCTATTTTAGAGATTTGACCGATTGTGACAAAATGCATCTCTTTTATTAAGATTTATTTTTTAATATTTTAATGTTATTTTTTAAGGTAGCTTACTTTCCAGTTACGTTTCTATTATTATAACATTGACACATTACTAGCAAATTTCTTTTCATTTGATTTAATTTTAAATATACTCCTCTATGCCCTACATTTTTTACAGGCTCTTTTCGAATTTTATCAAAAAAGATAAATAGATATATAACACTTTATTGCTCACCAAATATAAAATTTCAAAATAGACAATTACAATAGTCATGGTAGAAACAAAAGGCGGCCTTATCGCAAAAAACTACTTGCTCTATTAATTAAATGAAGTAATGACGCTTGGCCTTAACATCTCGACAATATTATTCCGATAGGAAAATAACTAGTTCATAGTAAACTTTCCTCCGGGGAGCCAGTTCGGTTTGTACGCCTTATACTCCACTTTCATTGCAAAGTAATGGCTTTTGAAAATGCTTAACTCGCTTGTATTGCTTCATTTTCAAAAGTTATCAAAGGCTAATAACATAGCCATGTCAGCAATTTAATACAAGTTTACAATACGTGGTAAAACTGGGCTCGAATCGTTATCTTGACCCACTGTTGTGATACCACGCTCTCACAGAAAATTGGCATGAAACGATTAGCCTTCAGCTAATTCCATAGTTCCTAGATTCTAGGCGTTGATATAAAGAACGACGTACAGTGTCGTGCTCATCTGGAAGGCAAGGCTTAGTGTGCTAAAGGTACCCAAAGATTGGCTCTACAAAGCACTAATTAGGCCACATATGGAATACTGCTCACACTTGGAGCACCTGCATACTAGGCTGACCCTCTCGACTCTAACCAGTATAGACGACGATCCCTTACGAACAAGCGGGTTAGAATCGCTTAGCCTTCAGAGAGACTGCGTCCCTCTACGTATTCTACCACCTGTACAACGGTGAGTGTTCAAGGAACTGTTTGCTCTGGTGCCAACGTCTCATTTTTACAACCGCGTTGCTCGCCATCGACGGATGTTCAACCCCACTTCCTGGAGCTCCCACGCTCAACTACGCAACGGTTCTCTAGAACATTTATTCTGCGTACAACAATGATCTGGAGGAGCTTCTCAATATTGCATACTTTGTGTCCTGGGATCTCACAGAAATTTTAAGACAAGCGTGGCCGAAATCACGGGCATTTCCTAGTGCGAATAAGAGGCATGGAAATCCTATTGATTACAATTTAAACCATGTCAAAAATCAATCCGAGTACCCACTTCAAAAACAAAACCCAACTGTCGACAGGAAGCTTGAAAATCATTTGTATCGCCTAATTACGTTAACTGTTGTATCAGTCAGAAAAGGTAGCGCGACGAAAAACGAGGTCCATAATCCGATTTATGTTCAAATAGAATTTTGTCGTATGTTTGTTGAAAAGTTAGATTTGATTATTACAAAGTGGTTAAGTGGGACCTGGATAAGTGAGAAATCTAATAAAACTACGTTTTAACGGTTTCAAGCGCGGCAATTTATTTTATTTCGGTTTATCCGACGTTTCGGCCGCTTTTCAGTGGCCGTGGTCGTCTATGACCATGAAAATCAAATAAATTGCCGAGCTTAAAACCGTTAAAACGTAGTTTTATTATGTATACAAGTCGCGAAAATCTAAGAAAATATTAAGTGAGAAACCTCCATAACTGGAACTCATGCTGAGGTCCCAACACACACTGAATTACCCCTGTTAATGGAATGAAACAAACCTCTATATCTGGGATTCGATCATCATAGTTACCTCTTTAACTGAGACAGCGAGAATTTTATATGCATAGATCTCTGTAACTGAGATAAAATCGTTTTGTTTGTTTACTTACTTATTATTACAGAAGTCGCGGAAGGCCACGACACACCTTCATGATCAAATTGATCTTGTATTAGCAGAAGGTGATGTCAGGAGCCTTAAGAACAGACGAGCGTGCATGACAAGAGCTATGAATGTCAAAGAAGCAAGTGAGATGTGTAAGAATAAGCCTGTATGGCGCTCTGTTGTTCGTGCCTACCCCGCAAGGGACCTGGCGTGAAGTTATGTATGTATGTACTTACTTATTCTAACTGTAAATTCCGCACTTAACTACGTACAGTTTTTGCTTTACTATCATACCAATGTTTATTTGATTTAAACTCTGTTTATATAACGCTTGCATTGTAAATTATTGGAGGGATGGCGAGGTGTTTTAAAATGCTTGTAGAGTGTAAAGAGTGTAATAAATGTCTTAAAATCATAAGGTTCTCTGATTATAAATATGTGACTGGCTGTAATTTTATTAACATAAACCCCTTTGAGTTGTTGCAAGTTTACACTCACCTATATACCTACAGCCCACTAGGCTATCTATAGCCCGAACATGATAAAAGGCGTAAAAGACGAAAAATTATGTAAGCAAGCAAACTCACGTCTAGAAGGTACAGTGTACAGATTTGCATAATTGCATTGCTTCCACCGGAGGTTGGTTTTCATAAAAGAAAAATTAGGGGGACACCTGCTTTGTAACTTTTGGCCCTTAAAAATTATTTATATAAAACTTTTCGCATAAATCAAGTTAAACTTGTTTACAAAGTAATTTTTGCGGTGGCGAGCCGACATTTTTTCTCCAACCGCATTTTCCCACCGAAAGTGTAAAAATGAACGACACTTTTGGTCATTTTTTTAATAACGCCCTAGGGATGTCCTGATTTTATATTTCGCCAGCGAAACTTCGTTCGCGTTACCATGATAACAATGTTTGTTAATCAGTTGCAATGGTAGCCACCGTTTTGACTACTTCTGTCTATACTTAGAAGTAATTTATCCAATTTTTTTTGCATGAGTTTAGCAGATAGATAGGCGGCTCACCTGATGGAAAGCGGTTATCATCGCCTATGGACATTTGTAACACCAAAAAAATAAAAACTTCGTTTAAAAAAACCGACTTCAAAAACTAAAAAACTAAAATGTATAAAATAACTTATTTCTTATACTAAATGTATAAAGCTATTATTATTAATATATATTATCTAAAACATCTTGAAGTCGGTGCAAAGTAAAACATAAAAATTACTATAATAGTTTGAAAATTACTAAGCACCGATTTTAAGATGTTTTAGATAATATATATTAATAATAATAGCTTTAGAAATAAGTTATTTTATACATTTTAGTTTTTTAGTTTTTGAAGTCGGTTTTTTTAAACGAAGTTTTTATTTTGTATTTGTTACTTTTAGTGTCTAGCTATGTATGGGTGGACATACGGATGGTGCCGCACTTCTTAAAAATATAGGTACCAAGAAACGGCAACAAAAAAAAGTGCGTAAAATGAAAATTACTGGGCCAAACTATGTCAAATTTTTAGGGGACCACTTGGCAGGTATTCCGCATCGAACAAAAAAGAATCACGTAAATCGAATCATAAATCTCAGAGTAATCGGTGTACATATGGAACGAAAAGGATTTTTTTTTCATAAAAAATGTTCATAAAATGAAAACTAGTGGGCCAAACTTAGTAATTTTTTAGGGAACCAATTGAAAGCTATTCCGCGTCGAACAAAAAAGAATCACGTAAATCGGATCATAAATCACGGAGTATCGGTGAACATATATAAAAAAAAAGATGCCGACGAATTGAGAACCTCCTCCTTTTCGAAGTCGGTTAAAAAGTGCTACCAACAGCTGTCCCTCTCTAAAGGGGGTTTGAAACCTGGCCACTAATACCGGAACATAACTCAAGTTTGTTTTGGTGGCATATTTTGAAGGATGGTAGCAATCCAAACGGGCAAATACCGTACCACCTGGCTGTGGGTGGTTTATCGCCTCTTACGAAAGTGGACGATCGAGCCAAGATGCCCTTTCCTCGTTACGCCCGGTTGCTTTTATATCCCATTATTAATCACAGCTACCCATAAATATTACAATAGTAAAACTATATAGAACAAATGTTATTAATAATATACAATCATTTTTTATAAGTTACTCATTATTAATAAGAATAAAAAACACACACGGAACAAAAACTTAGTTTTGACATGTTTTGATATGAAAATACTAAAAACACAAAAATTACTTTCGCTGTGTTTTTGTCGAGCCTAAGTAAATCCCGAAACTAAAATCCTTTCCAAAATTACCTAAGGCCCAAAGGTTAAACGAGGCAATCTCCTAAAAAAACTTCGAAACTATCCACCTGTAACTCAGGATATTGTTTTCCACGCTCTAGGGACACATAGGCTACCGGCGAGGGACAAAAAGGCGGAAAACTCTCCACTTTTCCGATATAATCGTAAATTTTCCGACGACCTCTTTTAAATAATTTCTTGCCTTATGAGAACAAGGTTGATAAATTATGAGACAGTGATCTAGTTCCTAGGGTTCTCTAGGCATGTTGGCGAAAATAGAAACTGTGTACAATCGCCATTTTGTTCCGTGGAGGAACGGAAATATACGCGCATGACTTGAGAATGACTTTAGCGATTTTAATGTTTTTATTGTTGAAGCGGGCAGATAGGCAAACGGCTCTGACGGAAAGTTTGCCTGGGGCGATTAAAGATCATTTCCAGCGCATCTGGGAGATTTTTTTTCATTGTAGCAGCAGAATTCAGCAGACAGGCAACCGGCCCAGCTGAGGGAAAGCGGTTGCCATTGCCTATGAACATTTGTAATACCCAATATGCTACCTGTGTTCTGCTGCTCGCTTAAGAGATACTGGAACCTGAGCACTCATGGCAGCATACTCTAGACGGGAGTGTAAGCCATTCAGGCGGTCAAATGTCTACCACCTGACTGTGGGCTGTTTTGTCGCCTCTTGCCGCAAGAAATTGTATTCTTTTCCGTTCCTGCACGGATAGAATAAGATGGAGTGGGTAACTTAAGAAATTTATAGGAAATATGTGATAGGAGGATTTAGATAGGATGTTGAGATAGGCGAGATAGGATAGGGAAGAAGAAAGTTTTCCACAGGAACTCACAAAATCTGTCCATCTTAAAAACAGGCAGTTGGTGTTGTACTTGCCAATAAAGAAGATGATTAGCAAGTACCACCTGTTTGGGATCCGATTATCAAAACTATTAAAGCCCAAACCCAGCAAAAACCAACTGGCAGACCTCGATACCTGTGAGCTCATTTTGAGTGCACCGGAACACAAAAACCAACTTGATTGATAAATTATTTTTATGTATCCTCCCGCCCAGTTTAATATATATAATTTTACATATTATTAGAGCTAGGCATGGTTTACTGGAAGAGTTCTTTTCTTTGGGGCCCCCGCTTTCTATTATCCTACTTCAAGCCCCTCGATAACATTTTGGCGGAAGTCCGGGCTAGTATAATATATTCGATTAGGGCGCCCTTCCCATAAGGTAAGGTATAATAAACCATAAGAAATAATAACCATAAACAAAATAATTAAAATGAACAAGTTGGTGGTAGGCTAAATATAACTTTGGCGATACTCATTGACACTTGACACCTCCCTTGATAACTGCCACTGAAAACTGCCCGAAACATCGGAATAATAAAAGAAATAAAAAAAAATATACCGCGCTTAAAATCGTTAAATCGTAGTTTTATTAAGTTTCTTAATATTCTTTACCCAAATAACTATTATAGATAAAGGAGGCTTGATATTCTTGTGAGGATTATCGTAAATTGTGAGTCGGTGACCCTCTTTTGAATAATGCCCTAATATCCTTGAAAGTTGGGAGATTAGAATTTTTCACAAATCCGCTTTGGCCAAAACTGGTTCTCTTTAGTACGGGAGAAAGGTGTTAACTTTTTAGAATTAAAAAGTTAATTAAACCTACTTCTAATATATATACATGAACATGACCAAATACACACTACATGAAGATCATAAATTTTAACACTGACAATTGGCGTGAGGAACCTATTTGAGAGTCGGAGGCAACTTGACATCTTGTGTAGTTTTGTTAGTTGTTTTTAGCCTCTAAAATGTGTTTCATACTTCATTAATTCATTGTTGTACTTTGTTTTTCTTAAAGGCTTATAAAGATGTTTGTATTTGTTTAACTCTTTAACGGTTTTAGGCGCAGCATTTTATTTAAAAAAAACAATGTTTCACCCACTACTTAGTAGCCGTCATCTGACAAGACGGTGTGATTACAGTAAATAAGAGACCAATTGTACTAGCGTGTAATCTTAAGACATGAAAATGTGTTACTATTTTTGTGTTTATGTACAATTAAGGGCCAACATCCTGTTGTTGTTGCCGCGTATGCGTACTCGTCGTGAAATCTTTACAAAACACTATTAAAAAGTTATTTGAGTTAAATCGTAGTTTGAAAACATTTTTTGTAATTGGCTACAATGGCCAAACAGGCAGTTAGCCCACGAAAAGTAATTACCATCGTCTATGGAATTTTGCCATTAGGTGATGCGAGCATTTGCAGTCTCTAGGAAGTAGAAAAAAGAGAAATAAAATTGATAGGAGTTGGGAGATATTCTGATTTTTGGTTACAGTAAAATGCAATAGTTAAGGCCCGCAGTTAAAAAATCACTATCCAACTCCCGCCCTAAGAATCAATGTTGCGCAAAAAATTACGATATCACCTAAAAGGGCTCTTTTGATAAGATTTCTAATTTCGCTTAATTTATGAAGACCTCTTAAACGCTATTTTTAAAATGTTAAGGTAACTAACTTAAATTGAATAACCAGATTGCCAATATTAGCTTAGTAAAAAGTTTTTAAAGTTATTAACGAGTTGATTAATTAGTTAATGAATATTTTTTGTTTTGACCAAATGCCGACAAAGGAAAAAATTCTCACCTGCTACTGTAGAAACACATTTTACTACCTTCCCGCATTTGGACTTCTTTAGTTTACTTTGTGTTTAAAATTTGTAAGTAGAAAAACAGCCTTTTGTGCATTGTTATCCTTTACGGTAGGCATTGACCAGGTGTGATTCGTGGAAATTATTGTTATGCGGTCGAGTATTGTGTCGAGACATATTGTATTTGTACAGGATAAAAGGAATGCCCGAACGGAGGGGTGAGGCAGTCAAGCGACGATTACTATACGAGCAAGACGTGTACATTCGATAAGGTATATAGTAACGGACTTTGCGCGTATTATTGAATCGTGCATCACGTTTGTACTGATTGCGTCCAGTTATTTGTACCTGTGTTATACGTGTTTGTATAGTTCTAATAAATCTGTAGTAATTCCAACGGCATTTTAATTCAAGTCCTGTAACTCGCAACAATTTTTTTTAAAGCTGAGTATATTTTCAAAGGTGAGACGGTACTTCACTGAAAAACAACTGCTAAACTTTGCTATGCTCAAATAAGATCTTACATGGAGGACTGTTCTCCTCTTTGGGACAGCTCAGCCCAATACCAGCTTGAAGCGCTAGAGTCAATTGAGAGAAGAGCCAAGAGCTTGATTGGTAGCGACCAGCTTGTCAATAGCTTCAAAGCCTAGAGCACTGACGCCGAGTTGCTAGTCTATCGGTTTTTATAGGAGTCTGTGCGGTTGAACTGTTCAACCTGATTCCCCCTACACTTTCCATCTTCGGACCACAAGCCACTCTGATCTACATCATCGTTTCAGTGGAAATGCTCTTGTTGATAAAAATAGGGTAGATATCCCTTGTCCACCCTCGGTATTAAACTTACATACATATTGAATTTCAGCTAAATCGGCCCAGTGGTCTTCTTGTAAATGCATAATAAACAGAGGAACAAATATATTTTTATCCCGGAAACTATGCAATTTTTCGGCATAAAAAGTATCCTATGTTCATCTTCAGCATCAAATAAAAAATATGTTTACAGACTGGCGCCGTAACGCGTTACGTTACGAAGCGGTGTACCCTCCCATAAGAAGTTATCACTTCAAAAATGTTAAGCTTTTAGTTGCTTAAATAACATTATACTACTGCACGCGTACAGTTTGCTTTACGAAAAGTGTAGGCCTTGGAGCTCATCAAAAAGAGTGGGTCTCAATTTCCCTGGAATCCACTGATCAGATCCTGACTTGGTGACTATGAAACTATCTCAGGAGTCTAATCTTTTGATTTAAAAAAAAAACATTTGAAAATCGGTCTACAATTGACGGAGACATCGCGTAACATTGATCCAAAAACAAAATATATACACGAATTAAGAACCTCTTCGTTTTGGAAGATCGTTAAAAATAAAGACTGCATATTTAAAGTAAAAGTTAAACTGTGAATATTCAAAGTTATATTTCCTCCGTTAACGTTTATTATGAAGCAGTGCTTCAGTAGGCGTTGCCTCGGCGAGAGTTACCTTTGAAAAGTTTAATTAACGCATAAAATGTCTCGTTTAATGCACCACCGGCTGCGGCACCCGAGTGAAGCTGAGTGCGGGGGTTGTATGTAGCTTTTACTGGTCAAAGTATGGTTCCACTTTGTGATGTATTTATTCCTTGATTATAATGTTACGAGCTACACAGGACTCGAATTAAAACGCCGTTGGAATTACTATAGAATTTATTAGAACTATACAAACACGTTTAACATAGGTACAACTATAACTAGACACTACTAGTACAAACGGCAATCCAATGACATGCGCAAAGTCCGTCACTTATGGCTCATCGAATGTACGTCTTGCTCGTATCGTAATCCTCGCTTGACTGCCTCACCCCTCTGTTCGGGCATTATTTCATAGTAAACTTTACAATACCGTTTCCGGTTTCCGAGAGACAGTAATCTGCACACCTGGTTAATTATTCCTACGAACGGCCAACAAAGTCGAAAACAATAACAATAGGCTATTGTCTAATTGCAATTTTAAAAACAAAGTAACAAAAGAACTCCAAATGCGGCAAAGGTAATAAACTGCGTTTTATGACAGGCAGGTGTGCCTTCACCCTTGCCGGCATGTAACAATAATGTAAGAGTCAAATGTTACAATTACCTAGTCTAGATCTAGTGATTTAGAAAGCCCTGACTGGTGATTTTTTTGTTCCATGAGTTCAGCAGACACGCAGATGGCCTATCTAATGGATAGCGGTTACCACCGCCTATGGACGTTCATAGCACCAAAGGTGCTCCAATGTGCTGACGCTGCTCCCTGGAGGAAGACTGGAACGTGACCACTTATTATGGCAGAATACTCTTGACCAGGGCTGGTACCTATCCAAGCGGGCAAATACCTTACCACTTGGCTGTGCGTTGTTTTGTCAACATGCTGCCCGGCCGCAGGAATTGTATTCTTTCTCCGTTCCTGCATTGAATACGCCTATAGAGTATCAGTGAGGAATCTTAAAGGTGCCATTCCAACCTCGGCTGCAGGCTGCGGATGCACGCAGCACATGCGGCGGCTGCACGAAACGGGCTGTGGCTGCACGACTGGTTTTCTATGTAGTAGTATAGATTTCTGTGAAAAACATTCCGAACGTGGCTGCGGCTGCACGTGCTGCCGAGCCTCGGCTGCAAGTGCTGCTTTGACTTGCAACCGCAGCCGATCGCACGCCGGTAGTGCTGCGGCTGCAAGCCGATCCACGCGTAGTTACGTCATTCCAACCTTATTAAATCGACAATAATTCCTAAACTAATCGTCATTATACTTCAAGTGTTCTTAATTAGTATTGAATAACTTCGATTAGTGGGTCTACATATTATATGAGGACGTGTGGCTACTCTTCTCTGGCTAGTTAACAATGACATCATGTCATCAGCATCCTCTTCCTCTTCTAATTAAAAATACAACATCAAACTATTCTCCCGACTATTCCTCACGTCCGACATCCTGAAATATTGGAAGCGACTGGCCGCTACCTGCTGCCTGCCGCAGGACGTGCAGCCAGCCTCGGAATCACTCCCGGCTGCGAATGCAGGCATCGGCTGCGTGTCATGCGTGGGCTACCTGCATCCGTAGCCTGCAGCCGAGGTTGGAATGGCACCTTAAGTCGTTGAAGCCATGAAAACCTTGAACTTTGTTTAATTTTTATTATAGTTCGCATAGTTATATAGTGTTATATGCCGACAAAAATAAATACACACCTATCTGCCATAAAGCATAGTTTATTACTTTCCCGCATTTGAACTTTTTTGTTTATTTAGAAAAATAGCCTATTATGTATCGTACTCGTTTATGGTCGTTCGTAGGAATAATTAAACAGGTGCACAGATTACGTTTTCTTGGAAAATGCAGTCCACGCGATCGAGTGTTGTATTGTACAGTTTAGGATAAAACAATGCCCGAACGGAGGGGTGATGAGTCAAAGCGATAACACAAGCGAGGCAAGACGTGTGTACATTATAGTGACGGACTTTGCGCGTGTTATTGAATTGTGCATTAATGACATTTGGACTTGTTGCGTTCAGTTATATTTGTACCTTGTTATACGTGTTTGTATAATTATAATAAATTCTATAGTAATTCCAAAGGCATTTTAATTCGGGTCACACACTGGTATCAATAGCAGAGCCGAAAAGTACTGTTTTTATCTCTGTGACTAGTTAACTGCAAGCGTACTTTCAGAATTCAGAGACGTTGGCGCTCTAAGCGTGTTCTACCGTCTGTTCAATGGGAAGGGTTCTGAGGAGCTGTTTGGTTTGTTACCTACGTCGTCATTTTACCACCGCACTGCTCGCCGGCGACTGGGAGTTCATCCACACTACCTTGACACCTGGTGTAATCCACTGTACGTTGCGCTCGCTCTTTTATGCCATACGTGAACATGCTGTGGAATGAGCTCCCTCCCGCGGTTTTCCCAGAGCACTACAATATGGGGCTTTTCAAAAAGGGCGTAAACAGATTTTTCAAGTATCAACGAGGTAGGTAACGTGTCGGCTCCCTTAGTGTTGCAGATGTCCATGGGTGACGGTAGCAACTTGCCATCAAGTGGACCCATTTGCCAGTTTGCCTATAATATAAAGCAATAAATATATAGCAATTCTTTTTTTATGTTTGCTATATATTATAAAGCAAACATAAAAAAAGAAATGAAAAATTATTTTCACCCTCCTATGGTGTTTTTTTATATTTTTAAAGCAGAACAGCGTTTGGCGGGTTAGCTAGTATATAAATATAAACTTTTTTTTAAAGGTTTTCAAATACAAGCTTTTGAGATTCTGGATATCATGTAGCAGAGCGCTAGCCAAGACAAGTAAAACGAGCCTAAACACGACGGGTATATCTTATTTAGTACAGGAGTTCCTATGGCCACCTTCCGACTCCATCATCAGATCAGCTTCATGGTACCATATTATTGCATTGTCACGCGATATATTTTTGTGTGTAAATTTCAGCTCAATCGGAAACCGGGAAGTTGGTCAAATTTATCTTGCAAGATGCCACCCGAACTTACATACATACATCCATTGCAAGTTAAATAAAAGCTTGTAAAAATATCCGTTTTTACCAACTACAGTATTTTCAAAAGTTAAAAATAAACCCGTTTACACACTCCAGGCATAATCGCACAACGCGAACGCAGAACAATAACGGCGATGGGGGCGCTCGAGGACTTAATTGTAGGAGGCACGCCTCGCGCCACTCATTTTCTTTTAAAAATACTCCCTTGTTAATATTTTATTAAAGAATTCACTTTTATTCTTTGGATCTCGTAGCCATATTGCAAAAAGTGAATTTAAAAAATGCCACCGAAAATCGGGGAGACTAATTCAGATTATTTCAGACTAGCATTATTCAAACATTTTAAATTTTGCCAGTCTGTTTAAGCATCACGTAATAAGTATTGAATAGTTATAAATGAAAATCAACACTGAAAAGCCTCAGACGAATAAAATACACAATACAAGTACACGGAACCCCAAGCTCTTAGAGTGAAGCACTCCTGAACAAGTATATAATATACTCTTTCAAAAAAAAATATACAGTGGAAGTGAGAACCTTTTTGAAGTTGGTTAAAAAAAATATACGATTTAAATTTCATACAACAATATCACCCCACTCGTCCCATGGAGTGGCGCGCTGTACTAGCTAGTTGAAGTGGCGTGGCGTTGTTTGCCACTTGAAACCGTTCCACAGTTGGGAACAATAAACTCTAGAGGGCGCTACAGAAAATTAATTTTAAATTGTGTTATTATGCCATTTTAATTAATTCATTGCATTTTTATGAGAAAATGGTTTTTACGTTTAATATGCTGATATACATACATACATACATACATAGCTTCACGCCAGGTCCCTTGCGGGGTAGGCACGAACAACAGAGCGCCATTTAGGCTTATTCTTACACACCTCACTTGCTTCTTTGACATTCATAGTTCTTGTCATGCACGCTTGTCTGTTCTTAAGGCTCCTGACATCACCTTCTACTAGTACACGATCAATTTGATCATGGAAGGTGTGTCGTGGCCTTCCGCGACTTCTGCGTCCATCCACTTTTGCATTGTATATCTGTTTAGTCATTCTTTCATCATACAATCTTTTCACATGCCCGAACCACCGGAGCACTCCTTTCCTTACCTTCACCCCGACACTCTCTTTCAGACCAACTCTCTTTCTTACTTCGCTATTAATAAAACGACAAAGATTTTTAGTATTATTTCTGAGAGGTAGTTAAGAGGTTATCTATAATTATTATAAAGAGATACAGTTTGTGAGTTTGTTTATAGGAAGTAATTTCTTGAACTATTGAACCGATTTTGAAAATTCTATCACCAATAGATAGCGACATTATTATTGAGTGACATCGACTGTATTTGATTGGGGTTAATAATATTTGTTTAATTTTTCAATGACGCCTAGAGTTGTGGACACGGATCAATTAGTTTTTTAATATATATTTTTAAAGACACCCTGTCGTTCCTGAACGTAGAATTTAATGTCAATATATCCGAATGTTGAATTAGCTTTACCAAAGACAATGGAAAGTTATCTATGCTCTCCCTTCGCTCTGTCATTTGTTGTGTAACGAGTGTGCTTACAAAAGGTTAAATAAAACATTAAATTAATAAATATTATTCAAGTTTGTAAAGGAATGATTGATAGCAAAATTTGACGGTATTTATTTATCCATAAAATAAACTAAATTATAAAGAGATTAATTAATATAAAGAATGTAGCAAATCGCTGCCAGAGGGAAGCGTGCCCAGAAGGCTGGCTGCATTGCCACGCTGTATGGCAATGCTGATTCGTTGCGCGAAATACGAACCAGCCTTCTGATCATGGGTGGTATCAAAGAGTTTCTTACAAATTTCTTTGAAGAAACCCTTTGCCGATGGACCCCACGGACCTAAAGTTTCAACTCCAAACGGCAAAAATATGTAACCCCTTCCTAGGGTTCCATATTTGCGTCGTTTGAGATCCTCATCTGTTGAAGCAGCGTTGTCAGCCCCTAACTTAGTCACTGGAAGATGAGATGCCGCCAGAGTGTCAACGCATGTCGCGTCCCACACAAGCGGCCTTCCCATCTTCCAAGGAATAAGTGACATCCCATCCGGTCTCTTGCCATCGTCGCGCACCAAGCCATTCGGTTCTAGGATGGCTGGTACGCCAACGCTGACAAGAGCTCGGCGGATGATGTCATTGAGGCTGGCATGGCGAGATCTTCGGCCAACACTATGTAGACATGATAGTCCGTGGTGTCCATATGAATCCACCATAGTACTGGCAGCGGTGTGGTACACAACATGGAGCCCCCAAGCGAAGGCTCGCAGCTAACCGGAAAGCAGAGTTGTTCAATACTGTACCTGTATTGGAGGAATAGGAACTATAGGAATTAATTTCTTCCCACTTCCCACAATTCGCACTCATACGTATCGTAAACTCACCACCACTAACCGCCTGCACACACTTCATTCTTTCATGGCAACTTTTTACAGTGTAGACCGTCAAACTTTGGAATGCGCTGCCTCTTACTGTTTTTAACATTTATTTGGACTTATGCTTCTATCCTGCTCGTGTTACTTTGTATATGAACATACTATTGTGTTATTGTTAAGGCGAAGACTAGGTGCTATTTTCTTAAGGGGAAGAAAGGCCGTTACGCGTATTCGTCACACTATTATCACTCCTAGAACGATCTTTCGAGAACGTTAAGTATATAATTTAAATTTTTTATAAGAGCAATATCCGTCTGATTGTAATCCGTCCCTTAGGACCTTTTATACACCAATCGATTGCACTGAAATTAAAACTACATACTAAAACAATACCAAACAACGCTCAAACAAACAATGTGAAAACAACTTTGGCTATAAAACATCGGCAACGTTGTTAGCAACATTAATATTTTAAAACTTCAACGGGCAATTACGAGTATTTCGACTAGTTCGCGATTCAAGCGGAATGAGGCTGGAAAGCAGTGGGTATGTTGATAAGAGGAGCGGTTGAGGAAGCGATTTACTATATCGGTACTTCCAGAATGCATTTTAAGCTATTTCATTATGTTTGTGTATGATTAGTACATTATTAATGGTGCCAATAAACTCCAAAACTACTGAAACGATTTCAATCAAATTTGCACACCGTGTGCAGTTTGATCCAACTTAAAAGATAGAATAGCTTACATCTCAATGGACTGTGTAGATGGCGCTGCAATCGGGTTCTAAATTTTAGTTCTTCAGGGCAGGACAACGTCTGCCGGGACAGCTAGCATATTATAAAATAAGATAACTTAAAGTATACCCCACCCGCATTACATAAATATAAGTAAAACTCTCCGCACCATAAATGTAAAATAAATTAACATAAAATAAATATAACAAATAAAAATACTAAAAATAAATACATATATAACATAAAGTACAATAAAGTGTGTGTGAAGTGGATAGTGGAGAAGAGGAGCCGCATTTTCATTCCCATTAACCAGGTAAGTGCGTGCTCGTTCCGATTCCCATTCCAAATTGTCCACACTTCTTTTCCCGCAAAGTTGACATAGTTCGCTTCCCGCTAAACCCAGCGCCGCCGCAACACCTACTACACTACCTATAACTCCCAGATACAACAAGAAAAACAACGCACATGCTACTAGAATAAGCAAATGAGTATGTAAATGTATGTACCTCCAAAAAAAGTCTGTATATGTGTACAGTTCACACGCAGTAGAAGTGTAACTTTAGATAATATACTCAAAGATAATACTTCTCAAACTTTTATTTATATAAATATAATTTAATATAAGAAAAAATTAATACATATTTCTTTGCAGTTCCCTGGGGTCCAGTCAAAAAAAAACAATCCATAATTGACTGAACAATCGCGTAACAAATATATAAAAACCTTCCTTTTAGAAGTCAGCTATAAAAGAAATTTAGCCGTTTCAGAATGATTATATAATTTTGATTCATTATTGAATGACAGACATGCCCATCTGTACGTTTTTGCCTCTACGACCCTAAAAATTCTTGTACCATGTTTGGTACTAAGAAATAACTTTAAATCGCTCACGCTACTCTAACGGCTACTGACCATTAAAGCTCGCACTAAAAGGGCAATCATCTGCACTGCGGACAAATATATCACATGTTTATATAACATTATATTATCCATATTATATTTATCTTAATCACCGAGCTGTGTATCCCGTAAACCGCTAGAAATGGGTTCTCCCAAGAGCGTCATCTGGTGAAAAATCGACGCACTTCAGGCTCTGCATCGCAGTGATGAAATTTCACAGCGCGCATAAAAGTTAATTATGCAAATTAAGTTAATGGTTTCATGACATGAGTATGCAGGTCGCAGAGCTTTGTTAATACAGTTGATACTTTCACGCGCCTCAAGTTTAACGCCGCACTCAGAGTCGAATAACGATCTATTAAAGTTTAATAATGTAATTATGTTACTTAGCTACAAAACTATGAAAAATTGTACCTCACATTTCTAAAAGTATACAAACCAATTTTCGTAGAAAATATTTTCTGTACATTAGATGATTCAGTACGTCGTCACTGTGACGTCGCATGGAATAATGAAGTATGACAATTATGAGATTTGCAGTGTATGAAATTAACTGTTAAGAAATACGTAACTTGATGAGCGTGTGGTTGCTAGGTGTTTTAAACGTTTAACACGTGAAGCAAAAATTTGTATCCAGTTTTAGGAAAATTGCACGGTCGTTAGAGCATGAAATTTCGCACTCTTATAATTAAAGACATGAGTGGATGAAGGTGATAAGTCGCATAATTCCAATTCTGAGTAAATCGAGACAAAAGTTTTACTTTTATTTTAAACTGAACTGAACTTAACACCTTTTTCAACTTTTATTTTTTTAAATATACCTTATATCTATGGTCTAGGGTCTGTAGTCATTTGGTATCGACTTATAACCTTCATCTACGCAAAAAAAAGCAAAAAACCGAATATGCGACATATCACCTTCATCCACTCACGTATTCATGATTTACATAGAAAAGAGCGCAGAATGCACATTGAATGAATATTTTTTTTTATTATGCATAAAAATACATAATTATAGTCAAATTTCGACCAATGAGCGATCACTAGTATCTAAGTCTTATCTATGGTTCAAAGTAACATATCTGGTTGGAAAAGCATACGTGTACTGATTTGACCCCATTATTATACATATAACAGACGAGCGTGCATGACAAGAGCTATGAATATCAAAGAAGCAAGTGAAGTGTGTAAGAATAAGCCTGAATGGCGCTCTGTTGTTCGTGCCTACCCCGCAAGGGACCTGGCGTGAAGTTATGTATGTATGTATTATTTAAAATACCAATATCTATCGTATGTAATATTATAAAATTCTAAACGTGCCGTGTCTGTAAATTGAAGCTATGAAAAAAGCAACTAGACTAGAAACAATTACACAACAATACAAACGATGGAGAACTCTGTCCAATTTTTTTTAGATTTGTTGTCTGTTCGTCGTTTTGTGTACTGTCTGTTTGTTCAGGATTCACGTAAAACTACTGGGTCGATTTCGATGCGCTTTCGCTTATAGACAGTTAATTCTTAGACTTGAAAACTGCGCTACTTTTTATCCTGGGAATCGCGCGCGGGAATTTTCCTTGGAGCGTTATGTAGTTGTTCGGCTGCATAAAAATTAGCTTATGCCGACAGTTTTCGCTAAAACTGCAGCTTACATTCCTTTTTTAAATGCTGCAGTACTTTGTGTCCCGGGAATCCCGCCGGAATTTCAAGTCAAGCGTGGACGGACCGGACCTAGTAAAAAAATAATCTAAATGTGCACAATGGGCGGTCTTATAGCTAAGAAGCGCTTTAATTTTTTTGAGATTCCCACAAAAACTACTGGGCCAATTTCTTTAGGTTTTCACTGACCAATAGCACATTTTTTGGATTATAATCTGCGGTACTATGTATGTCGTGAATCCCGCGGAAATTTTCTTGGGAGCGGTTCGAAGTGGTTGAAAAAAATCTGATTCCACTCCAATACTTACACATCAATAACGAATTTATTAGCATAAAAAGTGATCTTTGCCACCCATCCACCATGAACGAAGTCGGGTGAATTCTGGTGTTATTTATAAATATGACATTAAGTCGTGGTAGCGTAATGGTTAGCGCACGCGCCCCTAAATCGAAGGGCGCGGGTTCGATCCTGACCGGAACGCATGCACCTCTTAGTCACTTTTCTGATCTAATGTGCATATTGTTACAATTGCCACGTTCCAAAAACGGTGAAGGAAAACATCGTGATGCAACCTGCACATCGAAATAACCGATGTGTCAAACCTGCCAAGGCGCCTTGGACAAGCGTGGCGGGTATACTGTCCGTTCCCCCCTTAATGGGAGGCCCGAGCCCAGCAGTGGGACATTTATGGGGTGAAATTATATTCTAATATATAAAATTCTCGTGTCACAGTTTTCGTTGCCATACTCCTCCGAAACGGCTTGACCGATTTTGATGAAATTTTTTGTGCTTATCCGGTATCTATGTGAATCGGCCAACATCTATTTTTCATCCCCCTAAATGTTAGGGGTAGTCCACCCCTAATTTTTTAATTATTTTTTAGACAAAATTTTTAATTTCTATTTTTTTATGATACAACATACAAAAATACTTACAACCCAAAAATATTTTCAACCCTCTGCGACAAACCCCTATTTTTACCGGGCAGGACGATGTCTGCTGGGACAGCTAGTATTATATAATTATATGACATTATAAACCAAAGTCTTATTTCTATTGTATTCACTCAAACAAAGTAAAACTTCGTCTCTACGAAGTCGTTCGCATAAAACGCAGATTTACTGGAGGTAAGTCGAACCTGCCGTTTCTCGGTCGTGACACAGTGTCACGCTCATGCAGTCACGTGGGGCGCGTGACTGGCCCGCCGTGATTACCGTTTTATTCGAGTGCTCAGTGAAGGTGTATTTCATACAATATGTATGTTGAGGGTTAATATAGCTCAAGATTTGCGCAGGTAAATGTGGGTGGATTTTTTTAACCAATATCCTTAGGGTTAAAGATAGTGAAATGGATTGAGACGATTTCATCGTCTCACAAAACGTCTTCTGCTTTTTGTAAGAAGACGTTTTCCGGCGTTCGTTCTCCTCTCACGTAAATTTAAATTTCTGGTTCACAAAACACTAACACAACAGTAATTCTATTTCTATTTTCTCCTTATTCTTCCTCTTTTTTAACTTTCTTTTCTTTCCTTCTATAAGTACATATTTAATATTAAGCCTAGCGATTACCAAAACTTATGGACAGCGCCGTGGGCTTCATTATTGATTAATACTTTATGCAACTTGTAATTTTGTATTGAATTTTTATAATGTAGCTATTTGTTGTTCCAATAAAATAAAATTTAAAAAATTAAAAATATAACATGAGGCTGTATTTAGTTTCATATGGAGCCCAGATGATTGCGTTGCTTTCTAATTGGATTCTTGATAAAGCGTTAAATAATATTTTTATACAAACTCGCTTACAAAATCTTAATCTTTATGTAAATAAAAAAAGAAATATTCAGTTAGTTTGTAAAAAAAAAAAATCTGAATTCCTGAATACAATAGAAACATTTCTAATGAAATTTTCTTTCCTTAATTATAAAGGTATAATTGCTTTTCGTGATATCACGTACAATATCTTGAGAACTCGTTTAATTGGGCGCCAGTTAAGCGACGTGGCTTCTCGGCTAATTGAAACTGGATATTTAATGTGGGCCCAGTGTGGTGGTAATTAGAAGATGGTAATTGGCAGCCGGGTACTGGTTTACAACTAGTTTGTGGAGTGACCGTAATGGCGACACATGAGTTCCGCTAATTAAGCGCACATTATTGCACTAAATTTTAGATGCAATAAGTGCTATAATGTCACAGTAAACTTTATTATTTTTTAATTATATTATTGTACGTCTTTTAAGACCACATACATACATAACTTCACGCCAGGTCCCTTGCGGGGTAGGCACGAACAACAGAGCGCCTTTCAGGCTTATTCTTACACACCTCACTTGCTTCTTTGACATTCATAGCTCTCGTCATGCACGCTCGTCTGTTCTTAAGGCTCCTGACATCACCTTCCGCTAATACACGATCAATTTGATCATGGAAGGTGTGTCGTGGCCTTCCGTGACTTCTGCATCCATCCACTTTTGCATTGTATATCTGTTTAGTCATTCTTTCATGATACATTCTTTCCACATGCCCGAACCACCGGAGCAATTCTTTCCTTACCTTCACCCCGACACTCTCTTTCAGACCAACTCTCTTTCTTACTTCGGTATTACAAACGCGGTCCGCGAGCGTCACTCAGCGTCTTTCAAGACCACGGACCATAAAAATAACTTTTGGGGGGCTTGTGTAGAGGGGTGTGTTTGTCATGGGTAGGCCAACACGTAGAGGCCCTTTGAAAAATGATGAGTGATCCTCATCACTCATCAGATCCCAAGAAATCGAGAGCAATCATCGTTGAAGACCGCCGAGTGCCTTACACTATAGTTTATGAAATTTCGCCAACCTATAATTTATGTAGAGAAGGAGTGCAGAATGCTAATATCTTTTTAAATTATGGATAAAAAATATATTAAATCAATAAAAAAAACATAAGAAAGCAACCTCGCATATATACTCATTTGTTTATTGTTAAAGTCAAATTAACAGTGTAGCCTTGGCGAAATCTGTGATTATAGAAGTATATAGTCTTTGAAAACGAAACCTTAATAATGTTCAAACTTATAATTTAAATTATATATAAAATAATATATAATATATGTATATATTATTTCGACCACTGGACAACCTCTAGTCTATATTGATAAAAATGAATCATAGAAGCCCCTAACTTGAGAACGACTTTACCGATTTTGATGTTTTTTTATGTTTTTTTTTTTATTTTATTTTTTTTATTGCAGGAGTTCAGCAGACAGGCAGACGGCCCACTTGATGGATAGCGGTTACCATCGCCTATGGACATTTGTAACACCAAAGGTACTACTAATGCGCTGCTGCTCTCTTGAAGGAGACTGGAGCCTGGTCACTAATGCCGGAACACAACTAAGGGTTGTTATGGCGACATACTTTAGACCAGGGGTGGTAGCCATCCAGTCGGGCAAATCCCTACCACCTGGCTGTGGGTTGTTTTGTCGCCTCTTACGACAGACCGCCCGGCCGCAGGAATTTGTATTCTTTCTCCGTTCCTGCACGGATAAAAATGCTGCTGTTGTAAAATGTTTAGGTTTGGTTTGAAATTCACAATTGGACCTGGTAGAAGGCACTACAATTAGGTCCTAGTTATTTTTCCAGGGCAGAACAATGTCTGCCGGGACTACTAGTACCTATCTAATAAAGACTAGGCCTATATGGTTATAATTTTAATAATGACTTACGTGGTGCTCGTTCAGAAAGCTTTTCTTTCTCATAATAATTCTATCTTTACGCATAACCTTTGTACATATATGCAGTAATGTAGTGTATGTAAGCTAAGGCGCGGCCTAAAGTATGCGCAGTAAATGTGCCCAATAAATTTAGCAGGGCACTACTGGCGCGCTATTGCCGAAGCTATATGGGACTATCACTGCACAATCGGGTGGCGCATTTACAGAAGCCCATAGTAATAATTCATAGATAAAATAAAATGAATGGGGTCTTAAAAAAACGTGGGGTGTATTCAAAGCGCTTTTTTAAGATATTAAAGAAGAAGAAAAAGCGCTTTGAATACACCCCACGCTTTTTTTAAAGACCCCATTTATCAGAAACCAAATTTATTAAATTGTATTTTCTGTTTTTTAGTTGGATTTTTTATGAAAGCGTGTTTTTTTAGTTTTTTTTTAAACTATTATTTCTTTTTCATTTTTTAGTTGATTTTTTTAAATGTTTTTAAATACTAGTTTGAGCCCAAACACGACGGGTCTATCTTGTTTAGTACAGGAGTTCCTATGGCCACCTTCCGACTCCATCATCAGATCAGCTCCATGGTACTATATTATTGCATTGTCATCGACCTTTGACAGGTTTGCAAAGTTTGAATTAAATCTGATCGTTCAAAGTAGGACAAAATCGAGCTCAAAGGGGTCGGTTACAAACATACATACATACAGATGAAGCTAATAAAAGCGTGTTAATAAACATTATTACTAGGTAGAAAATAGCGCGAGCCCTCCTAAAGCACCGCTTTTTGCTCCTAATATGAAATTTTACAATATATTGCTCAACAATTGCTCAACTGTGCAATTTTAGAACTAGCGGCCTTACTTATATTAATCTCGTAAAGAAACGATTAGCCATCTCTTAAGTAAGAGAATCAAAATCAGAGTCTAATCCATTAATATCTTTTTCGCATATAAACGTGCATTACCTGTTGCGTTATCTAAGAGGAGCACAGAACAAAATTTGAATGATTAACGTAATCTGTAGAAAAAATATTCGGATAAAGAGGAGTTTATGAGTAAGATTTTCACTAATTACTTGCTGAGCAGCTTCTTTAAATTTAAGAAACGATTATAATAATGTAAGGCCCTAAGTAACATCAGACGTGATTTTAGAGCAGAGCTTAAAACATGATACGAAATTTAACGACATGCCTTCTCACCTAAGGCTTCGCCACAAATCCCCTGCGGGTTGTTTATTGTTATAGATATTGTTCGCGGTTCTTTGGGCACGTGTGTATCGGCTAACTTACTACGTGATGCGGATTGCACTACGGTAATTAATGTTAAACGCTACCGTTTTAGGGGAAACACGGAAAAGTATACCGAAGTGTTACATCTGTTTAAGTCTTTGAACGAAAAACTCCGTTTTTGAGTGTGCAAGTTAAATTTAGTTTTAGATTTATTTCTCTTAAATCAACCTTTAAAAATCGGTTTTCATGTTAGGCATTCATATTAGGAAATTTTATGAAGAGAGAAATTAATACAAGCGTTATGTTTTTTCATCATACAATTTTAAAATTTAATGGAATGAAATAAAATCTAAAAAATATCCATTAGTGTAAGATTTTTTTTTTTTATTCCAGGAGTTCAGCAGGCAGTCGGGCAAATGCCCTACCACCTGGTTGTGGGTTGTTTTGTCGCCTCTTACGACAGGCCGCCCGGCCGCAGGAAATTGTATTCTTTCTCCGTTCCTGCACGTATAAAAGATACGGAATGTTGATATTAAAAGGTCATGTAACGGCCGCATTTGGGCGTTGTCACCGCGTACGTGCACACGTTTTTATATACTATTAACTATTGTATAACTATTTTTTGTTATTTCGTCTGGTATTTGCAACTTCATGTGTAGGGAAAAAATATAATTCTCACCTAAAAAGTTATAGCCTTTTAAAGCAGACCTCAGATGATAGCCCCATAGTAGCCACCAAAAATAGGATTCAGCCTATTTTAATTCTTATGGCCTAAATTAGAATGTAGCGGAACGTATTCTCGCTTGAAGTCATAACTATTGAAGCTTCTTTACATAGCATAAAAGGAAGTCGCTTCCAATCTGTCTGTATACCCGCTAACTCACCCTAAAGCACATAACGGACTTTTAAACGGTTTCACCATCAATTGGATAATTTTAATATCTATAATAAAACTACGTTTTAACGGTTTTAAGCGCGGTCATTTATTTTATTTTGGTTTATCCGACGTTTCGGCCGCTTTTTAGTGGCCGTGGTCACGGAAGACAAAGATGACATTTGTCTAACGTGTATTGTCAAAGTTTTTATTCAGCCTACCGCGAACTTGTTCATTTTAATTATTTAGTTTTAATTTTGTTTATGGATATTATAGTAAATAATGGGAGCCTAATCTAATTTTACCACCGCATCACAACATGTTGTGGCTGAAGAGTATAAGCGGCGCAAGGAACTCTTCAGCAAACATGCCTAGTTCTAAAAAATTTTTTATATAATATTAAAATGGGTGGAAGGAAATTTTTTGATTAGACTCCCAAAGAGTAAATAATACCCACAAACAAAACTAAATAATTAAAATGAACAAGTTGGCGGTAGGCTGAATAAAAACTTTGACAATACACGTTAGACAAATGTCATCTTAGTCTTCCGTGACCACGGCCACTGAAAAGCGGCCGAAACGTGGATAAACCAAAATAAAATAAATGACCGCGCTTAAAACTGTTAAAACGTAGTTTTATTATGTGTACAAGTCGAGAAAACTTAAGAAAATATTATTTTAATATCTAATAAAAAATTATGCAATTAAAATAGAACTGAGTTCTAGGGGTAAACTCTAGTATGAAAATATCGCAAAATAAACTCTACCGATTAGGTGAAGAGTTTTTGTACAACAAACAACTATTGGTAAAAATAGATTGTATCCAAATAAAGTCAGTAATAAAACAAGCTAAAGTATCCAGTCTACGCCATACCCTATTTCGTCCCCAAGTGACTGCCTACACGAAATATTTTACTGCATTACACAGTCCGCTTTATTTCGACTCTCTGGAACGATTTTATAACTCAAAGATTTGTTATATTTGTATGAAAAACAGTTACAATTTTGTTTTGTTAATAATGTTGAATTAGATTTATACTCCTTTTACAATAATTTTAGATTGATAGATAGAAAACGCTTTATTATTCACCGCTTCCACATTAAATCAACATTGACAGCGGTCACACTACACAGTGAGAGCGATAGATAGAGTCAGCCCGGGCTGTGGATTTTACAAAATGTAGTATGTTACGTTCATAAATAATTATATTAATTGTACACGTTACGTTATCTTTAACATAGCTTATGAAGTAGCACAAGCTTTATTTCTAAAAGAGAACTTAGTTGTACAGATTAACTATTAAATAGCTATAGTTGATAGTCTGGGGTAAAGTAGTGGTTAACGTACCCGTGTTTTATAATGATAACACTTGCTACTTTTAACCAGACCAGAATTCGTATGTGCTTCGGGGCACAGAATCCGAATCTCAAGCCCATAAGCCCTAGAAACCCCAAATAAATTGTAAAATACATCTGAAAATTGATATTTTTTTAAACTATAATAACTGCATTTTTTTGTTGTATTCCAGGAATTTGATTTCGTTGTCGCTCTGCTGCTGATGCCCGCTTGATAGCGAAAATGCGACGGCTAGCGGCACGGTGGCGCAGCGGTGAGGCCGTGTATACACGCCTTAAGGTTTTAAGAGCTTTTCAGAGTTTTTTAATAGCCACTACCCATTTGTAGTGTTCTTTTCTCATTTAATATGCTCAAGAAAATTTAGTTTTGACTTTTAATAATGCTACTTTTAGAAGGGTACAATTAGATAAATGTTAAATTCCTTTTTTTATATCTTTCTGCTAAATTATCGATTTAGACCCAGTAGTTACTAAGAAAAGAACGCAGATAAATAATACTTCACTCTTTTCAGATCCTACGTAGTTAATTTATAATTTTGTACCTCCACAAAATGTACAGTGAAGACATACCCTAAGTCCAATTGAAAAGAGATTTGCAAAGCAAATGAGCGTAACGGATTCCGGGCGGCGTCACCAATCGATGCAATTTGTTCTATTCTCAAGAAACAAACAAATAAATTCCAATTGAGCGATTAAGGCACACCTTTCCATCAGGCCTTGGATCTAGATGAATGTACGGATTACTGATTCAGATAGGGTTACCATTTTATTATTCTCTTTCAATTTTTAACCCTAGATAATTGCGTTGACCTATATGTATAATGTATCAAAAGGTGTTAAGATAGAAAGTGGTTGCTTTTCTATTATAGGAAAGACGTGGGGTGTGTCTAGCTATAATTAAAAGTAGATACTGCCACTTGTCGCATAGTCTTAGGGCTGCGCGACAAAATATCAGCTCGTTCACGTAGAAGTCTCGTATTATGGTACAACATGCAAACATTCGACTAAAATGTGTTACGTCAGGTTTCATGAACCAATTTATTGATGTACTAGCTTCTGCCCGAGACTTCATTCGCGTGGAATAGTGTAAAAAAAGTCTTCTCTTCAGCCACAACAAGTTGTGAAGCGGTGGTAAAATTAGATTAGGCTCCCATAGAGTAAATAATATCCATAAACAAAATTAAAACTAAATAATTAAAACGAACAAGTTGGCGGTAGGCTGAATAAAAACTTTGACAATACACGTTAGACAAATGTCATCTTTGTCTTCCGTGACCACGGTCACTGAAAAGCGGCCAAAATATCGGATAAACCAAAATAAAATAAATTACCGCGCTTGAAACCGTTAAAACGTAGTTTTATTAAAACAAGTAAGTTAAAAAAACACCGTGATTTGAAACATTCTGCATTGATGCTCTGCTCCTATTGCTCCTAGCGTGAAGGTATATAGCCTATAACTTTCCTGGATAAACGGGCTATCTAATAAATAAAAAAAATCGTTCCTGAGTTTAGCGTTAGTTTTCAAGCAAACAAAACAAATTTATCAGCTTTATCTACATATATATATATATATATATATATATATATATATATATATATATATATATATAATCAAAGTTTGTTTTCTTTGTCCGAGGTAAACTCGAAAACTACTGGACCGATCAGCATGAAATCACAACCATTCGACGCGGAATTAATCGTAGATGTTTATAGGCTATATATTTTTCAAATTCTATGAGCCCTTTGCCATGTTTTCTCAATTTGTTTGTTTATTAATTTATTTGCTTCCATTAAACAAAAGACAGGCATTTATCCTTGGTTCATTTGTTTTCTAGCTCATAAAAGAGGAACATGATTTAACATAACTTCTATGTTAGAAACAACATGATTTTCAATTATAACAAACAGTGATCCGTTTTAAAAAAAATATAATATCATTCGCCAGGCGAAGCGGGCGGGAACGGCTAGTATATTATATATACAAGATAAAACTCTCTCACCGACACCACACCGTGTCAAAATCTCCGCTTCTATTATGTTACGTTGCAGTGAAATTAAATTACATACCGAGAAATTGTACAGAAATTTGACGAATGAATGAATGAATGAATGAATGTTCTTTATTGCATATATATACAAGTTACATATATGTATATACAATAGGAGGTCTTATCGCCGCAGGCGATATCTTCCAGACCACCTTTACACTGTTTGAAAATAATTTACTTATCATAGAACAAAAAAATTAATTAAATTAAATGTCAAAAAAATAAAAAAGATTAAATTAAATGTCAAAAAAAAAACTAATATTGATACGCTTGTTAGATATAATGATGTCAGTGCATTGTGTAGTAATTATTGTGACGCGGGTGTAATGCCCTAGTATTTATTTCATTAATTAATAGCAATTAGTAATAATCATTGTAACTATTTTGATGTTTTTAAATTTTTATTGACCTCGACAATTTTATTATATGTATAGAAAATTTAGCACAGTTAATATTACCATACATTAACGTGATGCTGTGTAAATACAGGTAATTAATAATTAATTAATTAATATATTGTATTCTATTCCAGCAGTACTAGCAGCCCTATGACACGTCTGCAGTGTCGCTCGGCGTGGCCGGCATACGAATGAGCGTCCATCGCTGCTGACCCGCCCCGGGCCACGGCTGCCAGATAACTGATCTTTTATCGCGAATTGATGAATGTGCACACTAACACAACCAGATAACGGTGACCGGACTGACTTCTCATTGGCTTTGTTGCCCTGGTATTTATTGAGAGGAATGATTTCATGACGTTCTCATCTCTTTTTTATTGCAGGATTTCAGCAGACGGGTTACTTCATGGAACGCGGTTAACATCTTCTATGGACATTAGCGATACCAAAGGTGCTACAAACGCACTGCTGCTCTCTTAAGGGTGACTGGAACCTGGTCACTAATTTATAATTCAGTTATTATTTTTAAAGCCGGCGTGGGACGCGAAATGTGTTGGCACTCTAGCGGCATCTTATCTTCCAGTGATTAAGTCAGGTGCTGGAAACGCTGCTTGAACAGCTGAAGATCTCGATCGGCGCAAATATGAAATCCTAGGAAGGGGTTATATAATTGTACCATTTGGAGTTGAAATTTTAGGTCCGTGGGGTCCACCGGCAAAGGGTTTCTTCAAAGAAATTTGTAAGAACTCTTTGACACTACCCGTGATTAAAAGGCTGGTTACATTTTTATATTTATTTATTTACAATTTATTTAATTTGTTTGGGAACAATATTTTCTAGCCAATATAATAAACGGCCTTATCGCTCAAAGCGATCTCTTCCAAGTAACTCTAAGCTCTAAGATAGCGATGTAGCTCGTTAAGGGAAAAGTTGCGATAGATACATAAGCACTTAAACTAATTCAAGAATTAAATATACACATACTTAATTATAAATATATACACAATTCATATATATATTTCAAAGTACATAAGTTATATTAATGTATGCAGCACGTAGCATGATTATTATTATAATCAAATCATTTGCGAGAAATAGTGCTTTCTGAGTAAATTTCTGAATGTCGGCAATAATTTGGCAGTTAGGGGCAGCATATTTGAAAGTATTAGAAGTATGTCATATTTTTTTCAGTTATAAATATCAGTCTTCTATTGTTCGGACATTACCGTTTTGAGTCTTAATAATATCGATGAAAGTCTTGTCGTTTTGAAAAACCATGTTGATTTTCATTATATTTGACTTGTTAGAATATTTATAGAACTCCAGCATGACTAGGGAGGGATGTCTAGGTTAATTAAACTTTACAATCGATTATTTTAAGTTTCAATTTCAATTTGCTTTAACGACGTAAAAGACCCAGATGGATTCTATACTTATCATTTGAAAGACGTTTAGTTATTATACGAAAACTACTTAAACAAAATAACAGTATACTTAAAATTAAAATTTAAAAACAATACAATTTTCTCCTTTCTTCTTATATACAGCGTGTTTCAGACCTTACGACAATAAATCAGACCACGTTTTCTTCATGACGTACTGTCCAAATACAAAAATGAATCAAGGTAACTTCTTTGGTTTAGCCACAGGACCTCATTTTTCATTTCAGAATATTACAACAACATGTACCAGTTATTGTGTCTAAATCGGTAGGTTAGTGACCAATGTATCATGTTTCCAGCTCGTCTCTTCATCATTAAACGCGGAAGTTGTTCTTTCTTACGCTCTCGCTCGCGAACCAATATTTACAAGAAGTTCTTTTTTTATTCCCTTTTTATTGTAATTAATTTGTTCGGAAATTTCAAAATTTTATTTTTGACATTACGGTTGATTTAATGGTACCAAAAAATTTGTATGGAGTACGACCGCTAAAGTTATCATTTATTGTCATTTGAAATGAAACACGCTGTATAATAATGAATGTTCGTCTGTATGTCCTTTATAGAATCGTAAATCGTCCATTCGACCATGTGATGATATTTAGCAAAGTTCTTGTGCATGAGCCAAAGAAGGTTTCTGAGTTGGTTCACAATTGGATCCGGTAGGTGGCGCTGCTGTCGGTATATCGATTGAAGTTTTTCCGGCCAGGACGACTTCTGCCGGGACAGCTATCTTCTTCTTCTTACATGTAAAAATGAATGTTTGTCTGTATGTCCTTTATAGAATCGTACTGTCCATTTAATCATGTGATGATCTTTAGCTAGGTTGTTGTGCATGAGCTGAAGAAGGTTTCTGAGTTGGTTCACAATTGGATCCGGTAGGTGGCGCTGCTGTCGGTATATCGATTGAAGTTTTTCCGGGCAGGACGACGTATGCCAGCATAGTTAGCACATTAATAAATACTACTATAAACCCTCCTGATAAAGTTCCTAAACCCAAAATTGTTTGACCTAATTGCAGTCGTGTACTGCGCAAATGAAATACAGACGTCGACATCGTCGCGTTGATAAAGTGAGCAATGTATGCCACACGTCAGCGCGTCAGCAAGCACGCCGTTGACCACCCGCTGACGCGCTCACGAGGCGTTTGCTTTTATGTAGGAAATTACGTTCAAATTTGTTTTACCTGACGATCGAGAAACTGCTGACAATCTAAATAGTAAAGCAGATAGTTAAAGCAAGTGAAATATTTTTTACAATCCCACTAACTGTTGCCAGTGGCTTCGCTAGCGTAGATTGAATAGTCAGAAAATAGTAAAAAGGTAGCCGCTTTTCCCCCATTAAGGGTTGAATTTTAAAGGGTATCGATATACGTGTACCCTTATTTCTAGACAGAAACAGTATATAGTAGCTAGTTACTAACATAACAGCTACTAACCGTGTATAAAATGTTATGCTTCTTTAAATATCCTTTCTTAGTGTGCACCTAAGTTGTCTTAGCGATAAAACCGCCTTTTGTGTATGTTTATAATATTTTTAGGCTATATATAAGTCTTTCTGTGTTTAATTTAATATAATAGATCATCAAATGTATTAGTATAAGCATATAGTATTATACTGTTGCGAGTTACGGGACTCAAATTAAAAGTGCCGTTGGAATGACTATAGAATTTATTAGAACTACACAAACACGTACAACACAGGTACCGGACGCAACCAATACAAACGTGATGCACTACTATGAATAACACGAGCAAAGTCCGTCATTATATAGCTTATCGAATATATACACGTCTTTTCTCGTTTGGGAAAATCGCCTGCCTCATCTCTCAGTTGGGTACAGCCATCAATCTCAAGCTCACCAATACAGTATGCCTCGACACAATACTCGACCGCATAACAATTATTTCAAAGAATCACAACTGACTAATGACTATAGGATGTTTTCCTAGTTACAAATTTTAAACACAAAGGAAACAAAAGAAGCCCAAATTCCGAAAGGCAATAAACTGCAGGTGTGAATTGTTCTTTGTCGGTCGTAATAATACAAAGTATAATAATAAGACCCTAGAATGTTTAGACAACAAAATTGTATATTAAAATAAGTATTGGAAAACAAAACTAGGTAATAAAGAGAGAATGAAAAGAAAACATAAAAAACAAGAACAAAACTACCCTGGCTGTCTGAGATTCCATCTATATAAGATGGAAAAACTGAATTAAAGCAAACTTTTTGTTAAATACGTGTTTTATTACATCACACACAAATGAGAGAGAAAAAAGAAGTGACAGCTTATGGCCGGGCTGCAAACAAGGTCCATTATAAGGCAAAGGAACTCATCCATACACCGTCATAAAAATATAAATTAGTTATTGCCAGAACATTGACAAACGTGTGCATCAGTAGGAGATGATAAAAAAAAAACTACACATTGAAGCTGGCAAAATGTGATGTAAAGCTTTAAATGTCTAAACTGACAAGTTTTTAGTATTCGAATGTTACTGTCAGAATAGAGAGTTTGTCAACCAGCCCGTATGCGACTAAGCCCCGCCAGTGCGCTGCATTGCGCTGACAACGTCAATCATTCGCAGCGCTAAACGAAATATTTGTGTGCCGTAAGCCCTGGGATGTACTGGGATTTCGATTAATTTTGTTTTAACAGAAACAACTTCATACTAGAAAGCAAAAATAAATAATTGAAATGAAATTTAATAGCAAGTAAATAAGTAGTACATGGTACATAAAAATTACTAAAATACAGAGAACAGTACAGATGGCGTCCCAAAGGAAACACTGTTTCCCGCGCTAGGCCTCCGAATTATCCGACTTCTTTCTACAACATCTTAAACTCGGTGGTAAATTTTCTTATATATAAATATGAATGTTTGTCTGTATGTCCTTTATAGAATCGTAAACTATACATTTGATAATATGATGATGTTTAGCATTGTTGTTGTGCATGAGCCAAAGAAGGTTTCTGAGGTGGTTCACAATTGGACCCGGTAGGTGGCGCTGCTGTCGGCATATCGATTGAAGCTTTTCCGGACAGGACGACGTTTGCCGGGACAGCTAGTAAAACGTAAAAAAACATTAACAAATGAGCGAAGTATAGTAATATTTATATTATTGTCAGAAATCTATATCTATACTAATATTATAAAGCTGAAGAGTTTGTTTGTTTGTTTGTTCGCGCTAATCTCAGGAACTGCGGTCCGATTTGAAAAATTATTTCAGTGTTGGATATTATATTTATCGAGGAAGGCTATGGGCTATGTATCACGCTAAGATCAATAGGAGCGAAGCAGCAGTGAAGAATGTCTCAAAAGCGGGGCGTTTTGAAAGCTAATTCCAAGCGGACGACGTCGCAGGTGCCGCTAGTATATAATAAAACTGTAGAAGTCAAATTTCTGTAAATGAAAAAAAAATGCTAAATAGAATTAATTTAGATTTTTTCAAATTTTTGGTTTCTCTGTCTGTTTGTACGGGCTATTTATTCTCCGGACCGATTTTAATGAAATTTTGTATGGTGGTAGCTAATATCCCTAGTCAACATATAGAAGGTGATGTTAGGAGCCTTAAGAACAGACGAGCGTGCATGACAAGAGCTATGAATGTCAAAGAAGCAAGTGAGGTATGTAAGAATGGGCCTGTGTGGCGCTCTGTTGTTCGTGCCTACCCCGCAACGGACCTGACGTGAAGTTATGTATGTATGTAACATATAGGATACTATTGATCCCGAAATATTAATAAGTTCCCGTGGAATAGTTAAAAAACAGCTAGTAATATATAAAGCTCCAGTAGAAATTTTATTGCTAGAAGGCGTAAACAAGTACACAATCTCACTCTTCGGTGTTGATACTCGCTAATAAGGGTTGGGTATAGGATTCGGAAGGTCGAGGTGGACTGGCACCTCTATCCAGAAATAAAGAATCAGATGCTATTGCCACGTTAGTTAGGAATATCCACTAAAACCCCTCGGTATTCGGTATATTTTTTATTTATTGCCTGAAGTTGGCAGACAGGTAGACGGCCCACCTCGTGAAAAGTGCTTATCGTCGCCTATAGACGTTTGCAACATCAGTGGTGTCACCAACGAGTTGCCATCTCTAACATATTTTATAATGCCTTCTAACGTAAGGGGGAAACTGTGCCGGGAAGTTCCCTCCAGATCATCCGTTGTACGCGGAATAAATGTTTTAGAGAACCGTTGCGTAGTTGGGAGCTCTAGAAAATAGGGGTGAACATCCCATCGTTGGCGAGCAGTGGGGTTGTAGAAGTGAGAATCCATCCAGTATCACGCGTTCGTTTAGTCGACAATCCCATACTAACAGGTGATTTAGAATCGCTTACCCTTGGGAGAGACTTTGCATCCCTCTGCGTATTCTACCGCCTGTACATTGGAGAGTGTTCCGAGCAACTGTTTGATCTGGTTCCAACGCCTCATTTTTACAACCGCACCGCTCACCATCGACGGGATGTCCACCTCCATTTCCTGGGACTCCCACGCTCAACCGTATATACCGCGTACAACAATGATCTGGAGACAACTTCCCGCCGAGGTTTTCCATCTGCGCTACGACATGGGTCGTTTAAGAAGGGTGTTAAAATTTCTTAGAGGCCGGCAACGCCTCTGGTGTTGCAAACGTCCATAGGCGACGATAACCACCTTCCACCAAGCAGACCGCCCGCCTGTTTGCCTGTTTCAGGCAATAAAAAACTATAAAAATAGTATGGGATCGTCGTATACCTAGGTCACTGCTTTAACAGAAGTTAAAGAAACCTCATGTAATATTAAGCTGGAGCGCCTTAAAATCCACATAAATCTCCTTAATATCTTGGAGCGGCAGCCCGTGCGTAAGCTGGCCGCATGTGCGGAGGCCCGTATCGCGGTCCCCTGACAAATCGCATTATAAATCAGACGACGCGACCCGTGACCTGCGCAACTGATGCCCGCCGCGTTCAAACACCCAACACCTAGCCACGGTGCCTGGATCTGTTAACCAGTACCTATATTATATATGCATAGTAGCACCCTTAAGAAAGACTAGTAAATGAGTATGAAATGAGGGGATTATTAAAAACAATTATTTAAAGGAAAATACAAAATAAAAAGTTACAACAGAATCCGACTTTTGAAGTCAACAATATTGTCCACAGAAATGGATTTTATCCGTGCAGGATCGGAGTGAGAATACAACTAGGGAATTTGCCCGTCTGAATCTATCTAATGAAATGTTACCACCCCTGGTCAAAAGTACGCCGCCATAACAACCATGTGTTGTGTTCCGGTATCAGAGGCCAGAATCCAGTATCCTTTAAGAGAATAAGAGTGCATCAGCGCCTTTGTAGCACATTTGGTGTTGCAATGTCCATAGATTGTAACCACTTTCCATCAGGTGCCCACCTGATGGAAAGTGGTCGGCCCCTCTGCTGAACTCATGCTATAACAAAAATATTAATAAGTATATCAGTTACACGTCAAGCCAGCATTTCTTAGGCCTAGCTTGGAAAATTGTGTGGAGTATGTCATTTTAATGTGGTGATGTGTGATGATAGAGGATATATGCTAGAACTGTGGAGTATGAAAGAAAATATTATTGTGCTGTGTGATGATTGAGATAAGATGACAGAACTTTGTAGAATTTATCATATACATACTTCTACATAACGTTAAAAATGTTAAGAAAAATCATTTTTTGTAATGGGATCGTGTACTTAAATATATAAACTAGTACTCCAGAAACAATCAGAAATGTTGACAGTTCAATATGAAATATTTACGATTGAATTCGTAATTCGTTTTACAAACGAATAATCTCAAAAAACTTTACCAAAATCATTGGAATTAAATTTAAACAACCGATGCGTATCCCACGCCTTTGTGATCTGATAGTAAGTAAAAGAATTGATACATTCAAACGTTATTTTGAGAATGTTGTAGGTATACAATTTTATTCAAAAATTTTATTCAATGGTTCATTACTGATTCATTGTATATTGTTATTAATTGTTTCTCATATATTTCAATACATGGACGCGTTACTTCATGTATCAACACTCAGTACGTCTAGTCGATTTTACATATAAATGATCTCGATCATCATCATCATCATCATCCGAGCGTTAAGTCCCGGTTGCGTTCGGAGCGATCACTTCGACGCCCAGGGTCCGCTTTCCTACTTTTTCTTCTCCACTTCGCGCGATCTTCGGCATCCCTTGTGTTGAGACCGTTGGTACGCATGTCATTCCTCACAACGTCAAGCCAGCATTTCTTGGGCCTACCCCTTCGACCGGGACCTGGCGGAGGCGGCATGGCTATATATTTGTTCCCCACATAACTAGCCGGTTTCCGTAAAACGTGGCTGTACCAGCGTAAGCGACTCTCCTGCAGTTTGTGACATAGCAGACAAACGGCTACCGCGGATGCGGGAGTTCCTGACGCGATCCTTTCGCGTGACTCCACACATCCAACGAAGCATATTCATTTCCGTAACACGCATCACCTGCTTGTGTCGCTCAAGTACAGGCCACGCTTCACTGCCATATAAAAGAACAGGTCTAATAATGGATTTATAGACCTGTCCTTTTAACTTAACCGGCATTTTGGAGTCGCAAATGACACCTGTCACCTCACACCACTTGGTCCAAGCTGCTGATATTCGGGCCTTGACGTCATGGTCGATGTCCCCGGACGCGCTGAGTACAGATCTCAGGTACTTAAACTGGTCCGTGCGCACGGCCGTATCTTCGCCTATGCGCATCGCGGGATCCGTAACGTTGCAAGCCAAGTACTCCGTCTTCGCCACACTTAGTTTTAGACCGCCGTTCTCAAGCGACTCCTTCCACGCATTTACGCGTCGCACCAGGCGGGCCCTATCCGCATCTGCCAACGCGATGTCGTCCGCATACATAAGCAACCATGATGGTTGCTCATGTCGGTCTCTGATGTTGTTGGACACTTCGTCTAATATCACGCTGAACAGAAACGGACTGAGGACAGATCCCTGGTGCACTCCGACGGTTATAAGGAAAGGTGTCGCCAACAGCGGTCCGAACTATGGAACGTATAATAATATGTTTTGTCACGATATATTATTTAAGATATTCACAGGTATGGTATAATTAGACGTGTTTGCATTTTAATTTCGGCACAGCATAATGCTAAACTATAAATCATATTGATAGAGAACTTGACATGGATGAACATTCGTTATATTATCCGTGCAGGAACGGAGAAAGAATACAATTTCCTGCGGCCCGGCGGCTTATCGTAAGAGGCGACAAAACAACCCACAGCCAGGTGGTAGGGCATTTGCCCGACTGGATGGCTACCACCCCTGGTCTAGAGTATGTCGCCATAACAACCTTGTGTTGTGTTCCGGCATTAGTGACCAGGTTCCAGGCTCCCTAAAGAGAGCAGCAGCGCATTCGTATCCCCTTTGGTGTTGCAAATGTCCATAGGCGATGGTAACCGCTTTCCATCAAGTGGGCCGTCTGCCTGTCTGCTGATCTCCTGCAATAAAAAAAAAAATTATAAACTGTGCTATTTAATGTTCATTTAGTGTAAATTATATTTGTATGAATTTACACAAGTAATATTTACTTTAATGTATTGTGTAAGAAATTGATATCACCCCAAAAGGAGGTTCAAATTAAATGATAAATTTGCATACGAGTAAGTGTAGTTAATCCTTAATCGATATTGACAACAACTATCCAGAAATTTCGAACATAAAAAAGGGTTTTTTAATGAATGCCTGTGTGATTTATGACTGATATGTTTATTGATAAATAATTTATCGGCTTGCTGATATTAATGACTGATAAATTTTGTTCACACGACTCGAATGGTATCGATATGATTTATTCGATTATTTTTATATTCGATTCCGTTTGACAGAGGTTTCGTGGCGCGTAGTTTATGTGATATAAAAAGTCGATAGTTTTAAACGCTTTTGTGTCACTGTCATTTTGACAGCATAAAATTGTCATACTAATATAGAACGTAGAGTGTACAGCACTGTTTTATATTGAATCCTCACCAAAAAACTGATTCAGAATTGTTAAAAAAAAATTAAAAATTGTAAAAACTTATGCAAAACAGAACCAATCCACAAACATGCCAAAATTGGGTTAAGGATTCAGAAGACTTTCGAAATGCACCTTCTATCGACTCAATAAGAATCATAACAATTTGACAACATTTACAGAACAAAAATTTTTTATCACAAAGTAGTTAACCCACAAAACACAAATAATAAACTAACAAGATCCACGACCCATGTTAATCCAATTTGAAATTATACATTAAAATTATACTTATTTATATTTTTTTCCCAAAATATACACACATTTTTTTGTATGCAAAATTTTAATAAAAACGGCTATTTCTCAAAACTGGCAGTATGTGGGTTGGTTCCATTTTGCATAAGTATGTTCACTTATGTTATGTTCATTATATATGGATTAAGTTTATGTGTATATTACAATGTTTTGTTTAAGTATTATTGTATCTGCAATATTTTTTTTGCAGGAGGTCAGCAGACAGGCAGACGGCCCAATTGATGGAAAGCGGTTACCATCGCCTATGCACATTTGCAACACCAAGGTGCTACCAATGCGCTGCTGCTCTCTTAAGGAAGACTTGGAACGAGGTCAATAATGCCGGAACACAACACAAGGTTGTTATGGCGGCATACTCTAGACCAGGGGTGGTAGCCATCCAGTCGGGCAAATGCTCTGGCTGTGGGTTGTGTTGTCGCCTCTTACGACAGGCCGCCCGGCCGCAGGAAATTGTATTCTTTCTCCGTTCCTGAACGGATAAAGTAATGCAAGTATCATTTGTAACATTTTTCATTACATTGACATTTATTATTTTATGTATGTATGTAGGAGGTCGAAGTACTACAACAGAGCGCTGGCGTACAAAAACCTAAGTTATGAATTTAGTAATAAAATAAATCGAACACAGTAAAAAAATCTATCGCGTCTGCCAACATGAAAATAAGATGTAGTGAATACCGTCTATATACAATTGAGAGGTTTTGAATTATAATCTGCATAATTACCACATCATATTAAAGATAAACTTTTCAGACACGTATTATTTCATAAAATTACGGTAAATTATGGAGAGCTACTCTATTCAAAACAGGCGCTAATCACAGAGTAAATAAAAATATAACTTTATTATTCAATTAATTGTATATTTAATTCTGTATGTATGTATGTTTAAAGAATAAATAACACACCCAATCACAACACACACACTCACTCTCGCACATACACACACTTACTCACACTAGCCTATTACCCAATAGCTCTCACACGCTTGTAATACTCATTAGTATTTTTCTCGATTAAATGTTTCGACTTTCTAGGGAGGGGGCCTGGTGATCAGTCAAACAGGTTTTTTTAACCTAATACAGACTATTCAGACACAATAAGCCAATTTAGGTTCTGGCTCCGAAGCCTTTGGTCTTATGAATCGTTGCTATTGTGACATTGACACATTGTCCAAGTGTAAATGTCACAATAGCAGTGACATATAAAGAAACGACACAAACTTCACGTTACTACATTACGTTACGTGACTATACGACATACGTTTTAAAATTAACGAATATTGTAACAAATAATAAATGAATATATACGAGAAAATTAAATCATTTTTGGATATCCTCCGTTCCTGTATCTACACAGACACCAGACTCTTTCTAAATCAACTTAATATGTATAATTACCTATCGTACTATGTTACATGTTTGATTTATTGAGAGCAAATAAATATATATTATTATTTAATGTTTTCTAAAGTTTTCGCGACTTGTACACATAATAAAACTACGTTTTAACGGTTTTAAGCGCGGTAATTTATTTTATTAAGGTTTATCCGACGTTTCGGCCGCTTCTCAGTTGCCGTGGTCACGGAAGACAAAGATGACATTTGCCAAACGTGTATTGTCAAAGTTTTTATTCAGCCTATCGCCAACTTGTTCATTTTAATTATTTAGTTTTAATTTTGTTTATGGATATTATTTATTATACCGTTTAGAAATAAGAGGGTACAGAACAAAATAAATTGTTAACCTTAAAAAAACTTCAAAACTAAAAAGTATAAAATAACATTTCTAAAGCTATTTTTAATTATAATATCTTATTTCTAATATATATTATTTTAAACATCTTAAGCTATTGGTGAGCCTACGAAAGGTACCGCCCGCCTAAACAAATATAGGTTCCAAGAAACGGTAACGGAAAAATAAATCACAAAAAATGATCGTAAAATGAAAACTACTATGCCAAACTATGTTAAATTTTTAGGGGACCAAATGGCAACTATTCCGCATAAAACTAAAGAAGAATCACATAAATTGGATGATAAATCTCAGCGTAATCGGTGTACATCCATAAAAAATACCGGCCAAGTTGAGAACCTCCTCCTTTTAGAAGTCGGTTGAAAAGATAACATGACAAGAACAACTATGTAACGAAATAAATGTAATATTATGTATGGACAGTAGAGGTAAGTTAAATTATATACACATATAGAGGACATAATAGAAACATCGAGGTAAGGTATTGATATATTGTTACTTGGTTGCACAATATTAAAATAGATGACGCTGTTCAAAACCGAGCAAATCCTACATGGCGTGGACGTGTTCTTACGAAATTAAAGGTAATATTATGTTTTGTCAATGACGTGCTTCTTCTCCTCCAGCTATAACACGTTGCGAAGCGGTAGTAATGATAGACTAGGATCGGCTCCGCCGGCGGAGTCGATAACGTGTCCCCAAATATTCACTTCAGCCTGTTGGCTTAGCTCATTCAGCCCTTTGCGGCCTGTTCCCAATATGAAGTCAATCCCCCGCAGCGGTCGAGCCGCGTTCGAACCTTACAGGAGGTGCCTCCTCGAGCGTGCTGCATCCGGGCTGAACGCCTCCGCTCCCATGGAGTCGGGAAGCCCCCAAAGTCCGGTATCGCTGAAACAGCTATCTGCGGCTATTCAGCTGAGTCAGCTCCAAAAAAAAGACCTTTAAAGTAGCGCAAACATTGACTTAGAAATGATCGTCTCTACTGCATAGCTATAGGGTAAATAAATTCATCACATCTCTCTCTCTCCATCTTTTGCGATACCTAACATAAAGTATTCAGTGAAGTTAAAACATTTTGTACCATTTGTAAATTCGTCACCCAGAATTTTACGTTTCCGCAGTTAAATCGTAAACGGCAATTGCCAAACTTGTCGCGAGTAATCAAGTAATAAACTGTTTAATTCAGTTTATGAACAAAGTTGGCAAACATAAAGTATGGCGTATGAAGAAATATTGCACGCAGTCGCATGTGGTGTAAAAATAGAAACAATTTTAATTTAATCTCCAGTACTGCAACGTGAATGCATTTTTCCTAGTAATATTTCCCCAGTGAACTATACTACTGTGCATGCTGTGAAAAATGTCGGCTCAACTTGACTCCGTTTAGAAATTTTAGATGATACGACTGAACGATTTTTACCTATTTATCTAATTTCTTTGGGAAACATACAACATTTAATACTGTAACGAGTGCGGGGTTCGAATCAAAATGCCGTTGGAATTACTATAGAATTTATTAAAACTATACAAACGCGTATAACACAGGTACAAATATAACTGCACGATTCAATAACACGCGCAAAGTCCGTCACTATATTGTTTATCAATGTACGCGTCTTGCTCGTATCGTAATCATCACTTGACTGCCTCAAGTTCGGGCATCGTTTTATACTAAAATGTACAATACAGCAATCGACCGCGTGGACTGTAGTTTCCGAGAAACCGTAATCTGCACACCTGCGGCTATAAACAAGTACAATAACAATATAGAATAGAATAGAATAGAATAGAAAACACTTTATTGTTCACCAAAATAAACAATTACAGAACAAATAATTATAATAATTAAACGGCAAAACAAAAGGCGGCCTTATCGCTTAAAGCGATCTCTTCCAGGCAACCTGACCGAGAGGACACTTATTAACTACTTACGTCTAGGTAAAATTAAATTAAAAACAAGTAAAATAAAAAGAAGGAACAGTACATGTGGACAGTAAACAGCTAAGTTAAGAAAGAAGAATAGAAAAATATATATCTTGTTATAAACTAAGGTAATGGTTTTTGACAGATTTTTTAAATATGGCAAGTGATTTAGCTTTTCTGACATCTACGGGCAAGGAGTTCCAAAGATAGACAGCCTGCACAGCAAAGGATTTGGAGTAAAATGTTGAAGAATGTGCAGGTGCCTTTAACAGGAGGTTATTAGAGGAGCGCAAATCGAAGGTGTGTGATGTATGAAGGAAGTTGAAACATTCCTTAAGGTAAGGAGGAGTATAGGGTATAAATAGAGTACGATATAATAAATGTAGAAGATGAGCATTCCGGCGAAGTGAGATTGGCAGCCACTTGAGTTTTTTTCGATATTCAGAAATGTGATCATATTTTTTTAATTCAAATATGAATCTAATACAAACATTTTGGAGACGCTCAAGTTTGATGAGCTGCTCTTGGGTGATATTAAGATAACAGGCATCCGCATAGTCAAGGATAGGTAGTAAAATTGCTTGAACAAGCGAAATCTTAGTGGCGGTTGGAAGGATTTTTTTTAGTCTTCTGAGTGAGGCATAGGATGCAAAGATCTTGCGACTTAACTCGGTAATGTGGGGTCGCCAACACAGTTCCTTGTCGATGATTACGCCGAGATTCTTGACTTGATCACTAATAGGAATATGCGAATTATGAAACATCACATTAGGGAGTAATTCAAAATCAATTTGGGACATTGTTCGAGAGCTACCTATAATAATAGCCTGAGTCTTACCAGGATTAACGGTCAGTCCGTGAGAAATACTCCAGTTGTGTATACGACTCAAGTCATTATTAATAACCTTAATAGCATCATGTAAGGCTTCCTTTGGAGCCTGGGTATAAATCTGCAAATCGTCTGCATAGAGATGATAGGAAGAAGATAGATTTTCGGAGATGGTATTTATAAAAATAGAAAATAAAAGAGGAGATAAAACGCCGCCCTGAGGAACGCCAGCAGATAGATCTTGCCATGTCGAAAACATGTCATCGATACGTACACGCTGCTGGCGTTCAACCAGGTAACTGTGAAACCAATCAATTGCAGATGGAGATATGTTGAGAGAGCGGAGAATTTCGATAAGTATATCAAAATCCACATTGTTAAATGCACTGCTAAAGTCGAGCAGTAACAGAACAGTCACTAAACCTTTGTCCATACCACAGCGGATGTCATCAGTAATTTTGACTAGTGCAGTTGTTGTGCTGTGGCCTGGTCGAAATCCAGATTGAAAAGGATTCATGAGGGATTGTGCGTTGAGGAATATACTTAGTTGATCATGAACCAAACGCTCCAGGATTTTAGAGAGAAAAGGTAGGATAGATATAGGACGAAACTCTGAGAAGGATAAGGGATTAGGTTTCTTGGGTAAGGGAATAACTTGAGCTTCTTTCCATAGAGCAGGAAATGTACCAGTGGATATGGAGTCATTAAGGATCTGGGAAATTGTAGGACTGATGATGTCAAGAATGGGGAGTATCATGTTTCGACTAATTCCGTCACTGCCAACTGCGTTAGAAGTGATTGATTTAATAGCTTTCACAACATCACATACAGAAAATTGATTGAGACAAAAGGGAGAGCACTGAGGAGTAGGAAGAGAAGAAATGAATTTAAGCGTTTCAGACTTAACAGTCTGATTAAAAGTGGAAGTGGTAGCAAAATGCTGATTTAGAAGATCTATGTTTAATTTATTAGAATTAGATATGGGTGTAGTTTTACCAACTCCCAGTGATTTAAGAAATTTCCACACTTTTCTAGGATTATTGATATCTATTGACTCGTGAATATACCGGCGTTGTGCATCCCTACATGCTCTATTGCAGCGATTGCGTGCTTGTATAAAAGCTTGTTTGTTAATTTCAGTAGGACGACGTCTATACTTAGATTTTGCTTTACACTTTTGTTTCATGAGGCCCTTAATCTCGTCAGTAAGCCAAGGTGCTGGAAGATGTTTAAGTTTTATTTGACGCATAGGTGCATGTAAATCATACAACCGCAGAAGGGTAGCATTAAATGCATGCACCTTTTCATCTACAGAAACTGCATTGACGACTCCAGACCAGTCCAAATCCTTTGCATCATTTCGTAACTTTTCCAGGTTCATACCACTGAAGTTACGCTGTAATATCAGCTTCGATTTAGCTTTCGGAGGGCGCACATTATACGTTAAATAAATCATGTCATGGTATGAGAAAGCGTCCGCCGAATGTTGACCATGATTAATGACATAAGAGGGGGAGGACACTAAGATTAAATCTAAGAGAGAGGCTGTTGCATTAGGCAGCTTGTGAGTTGCACTAAGAGGAAGAATTGATAAGTTAAGTGATTTAATTAAGGTCTCAAAAGATGAACATCTATAGTCACGTTTAAGCAGACATGTATTAAAATCCCCCATAATAATGGAGTGATCATATAAAGGGATGAATTTTTCCATCACTGTTTCAAAAGATGAAAAATAATTAATTCGTAGAGACGGACTGTAAAATACACCAAGTAACAATTTTGTGTGCCCCAGAAAGATTTCTATCAGTAGGTGTTCACATGCGTCGGGCTCTGGTGGTTGACGGGACATGCTTATAACGGAGAAAGGAATATGTGATCTAAGATAAATAGCCACACCCCCACCAGTAGCACCGATTCGGTCGTTACGAATAAGTGTGAAACCTGGTAGTGTATAAGATACAGATGGGAGACATGGCTTCAACCAGGTCTCAGAAACTAACAGGGCATGAATATTTCCTTGACTAAACGTTGCCAGCATATCTGAGAAATGGGCTGGAATGCTCTGCGCATTAATATGTAAAACATTGAAATTTGAACAAAGATTGGGAAACTCAGAATTAATAAAATCAGTTAGGTTATAACTGTTATTTTTAGAATCGTGACTATCAGAAGAGCATGAAAAATAGTCCACATCACTATCGCTGTCTACATCATATGCCATATAAACAAAAATTAAAAAAAATATATATATAACCTAAAAATGCAAAATATAATATCTTTTATAATTAATTTAACAAAAAAAAAAAAATAATATTTACACTCACCTGCCACCACATGACAAAGTTACAGTACTAAATAGTTACGAAGATAAATCATATTTCAAAACAAACTAAATGTAATTCTAAAATATTCAACTAACTATTGAAGTTATTCTAATTTAATAAAGAAGATGAAAGTGATAAAATAGTTTTAAAAAAGAACAGTTACACAAAACAAAGTATTATTTTTCACAAATCCTCTTTATACATACACGAAAAGCATAGAAAAACATGTAATTGATTTCAAAAAGAGTAGTTTGTTATAATAATATGATAAAATTGAAAATTATTTTCTAAATGCATGTAATGAGCATTAGCTAACATAATTAATAAGCAACAATTACGCCTTAAAAACAAAAATGAAAAAAAGAAGGTGGATTGAAATACGAACAAGATTGACTGATTATCACGTCGCATTCCAATGTGTTTATATGATTGAATGAGACTATAGCACTTATTATTTTTTCGGTGCCATACGACGTGTTTTTGTTATTGCGGTCGCTTGTTCTTTTTCAGCAGTTGACACACTTGCTTGATGATGTACAGGAGCTTGTACAATGATACGGGCTAGATTCTCTTGACAGTCGAGACGTTGCCTGGAGCCATCGTAAGATATTGCGTAAATAGTGCCATCACGTGTCCAGCATTTTGACACTCCTAGCTTTTTCCTGGCTTGAATGAAAAGCTCATGCCTAGTTTTAGTCAGAAACTCTGATAGTGTGATTCCAGTAGCCTTGAGATGTGTCTTAGCAAACCATATGTTGTATATAATGTTTTTCTTAATTACTAATAATTCTGTAATTAAACAAAAGAAGTCCAAATGCGGGTAATAAACCAGGTGTGCTTTTACTTTGTCGGCGTGTAACAATATTCTTAAATATAAACATCACATTAAAATTAATACAATTATATCAATCAAGTTTCTATTAAAACATAATTTATATAATAAAAATAAAAAATTGCTTGAATAGTTATTTATAAAAAATGAAATATATTACAAATAAACGAAAGTTACATTAAATTTCTATTTAATTCACATGAGGTCAATATTGAACAGTCAAAAAAAAGTCACCACAATAGTAACTAATATAATTGAGATAAAAAAGGAAAGTATAAAAAGAAAGTTTATGTCATTATTCTAAAAATTGTAAGTCATTGGATCATTATAAATTACATCATTTTTTTGGGTCTTAAATTAAGTTACCTATGAAAGAATCAATACTAGTAAATAGTGTATTGTACTGCTGACAAGTGCGGTACAAAAACGAGTTTTTTGTACAGTTAGTTTTTATAAGTGGTATTGAAAGTAGGGATTTAATTGGATTTATCTTTATTATTTATTTACCAGCTATGCCCGAGACTTCGTCCGAGTGATTTTTTTGCGGAACCCTAAAAAAAGTTAAGAAAAGAAGCTTCCAGTTAAACTTGTATCAAAATCAGTCGAGCCGTTTAAAATTTAGCAAGAACATCCAGACAGATAGACAAACAAAAAAAATAGGAAATTATTTTTTGGCCTAATTACCAAGTGTAATTATAATCCACCAATAAACCCGACTGTCGACATCACGCATACCAAAATTTCTAAGAAATTCTAATATACCGAAATTTCTACGTACTTCATTATTCACCAAGATGCTTCAATACCACAAGTTATGAATAAAATAAAATAAAAAAAAATACAACAAAATTACTGGTGCAACAAGAGGCGTCAGACAAAAATAACAGGCTTCTCTCCATTTAACGACAACTCTCTAATACGCCATAAAATGGATCGTCCCTTTACTGTCGTTATATAGAGATTATAATGTTATTGGAATGTACTGTACTACACGCCGTATTACGAAATAGAAATCTTTCCTTTTCTTTCTTTTATAATATGAAAATTGTATGGTCGAATCGTAACATGTAAAAATGTGTATCATTTTTGATGCAGTGTTGCAGATGGCGTCGTGGTCGTGAGCCTTCCGTGATTAATGGCATAACGTGAACACCTCGTCTGTAGGGCATAATTAGATTTTCATAATAATTTACATCAACGTGTTCTTCGATCTCCACTCGGTCTTGTAACGAACTTTTTAGAATAGGACCGTGCTGGTCGTCCGCTAACCAGACGACTGGACGGACGAATAATATGACGCTTCAAGAAGAATCTTGCTTGTCATCTACTATAAACTATATCCGTGCAGGAACGGAGAAAGAATACAAATTCCTGCGGCCGGGCGGCCTGTCGTAAGAGGCGACAAAACAACCCACAGCCAGGTGGTAGGGCATTTGCCCGACTGGATGGCTACCACCCCTGGTCTAAAGTATGTCGCCATAACAACCCTTAGTTGTGTTCCGGCATTAGTGACCAGGCTCCAGTCTCCTTCAAGAGAGCAGCAGCGCATTAGTAGTACCTTTGGTGTTACAAATGTCCATAGGCGATGGTAACCGCTATCCATCAAGTGGGCCGTCTGCCTGTCTGCTGAACTCCTGCAATAAAAAAAAAATCTACTATAAATTGAATTTCTAATAATCGTCAAACGACCGATACGATAAGTCATAAATAAGCATAGCATAACATATATATGTGGTTTAATTTACTTATAAGCATATAACTTGAAATAAATAATTAATTCTTCAAGTAATTGTGTAACTTACTTCTGTATAAAACTTATAGAAAAGAACTTGAAATATAAATAGAAAATCCAATATAAAGAAAATCAATTTTTAGCTAGACGTGTTGCTGGGGAGTTTCTTGCCGCTTCTTCTCCTTAACAGCAATAACATGTTGCGAAGCGATGTACATAGACTAGGAAGTAAAAATTAACTTTAACTTGTATGTATGACTTTCAAAAAGTGTTCTCGTCTCTCTTCTCTTCTGTTTTGCAACATTTCTAAGCATACATACATACATAACTTCACGCCAGGTCCCTTGTGGGGTAGGCACGAACAACAGAGCGCCATTTAGGCTTATTCTTACACACTTCACTTGCTTCTTTGACATTCATAGTTCTTGTCATGCACGCTCGTCTGTTCTTAAGGCTCCTGACATCACCTTCTGCTAGTACACGATCAATTTGATCATGGAAGATGTGTCGTGGCCTTCCGCGACTTCTGCATCCATCCACTTTTGAATTGTATATCTGTTTAGTCATTCTTTCATCATACATTCGTTCCACATGCCCGAACCACCGGAGTATTCCTTTCCTCACCTTCACCCGACACTCTCTTTCAGACCAACTCTCTTTCTTACTTCGGTATTACGAACGCGGTCCGCATTTCTAAGCATACATAAATAATCCGTTTGAAGAGAAAAAGTGATTGCTTCGGGGGATGAGGTATTCGAGATAATCCTGAAATATAGTGTATGTACACTAAAACACTGCTCTAATTAAGTATAAACAAAGCATGAATCATTTAGAGCCATGTAATGCCCGATGGTTTCATGCAGGGTTGCCAGGAGACTAATTAAAATTTGATTTTTATATCTATACAGATAAATAAAATTGAAGTGTCTGTTTGTAATGTCAAAATTAGCTTTTTACTAGACGCATATGAAAATATACATACATATAGTCATGTAGTGGTCGCCCGTGGTCAAAATTAGACTATTATAATTAATTTAAATGATAAGTTTGATTGGTTCTGTTGTCAATGACTACTTCTATAATCACAGTTTTCGCCAAGACTACACTGACAATTTGACTCTAAAAACACTGTTAATTTGACTTTAACAATAAACAAAGAGTATATATATATATACTAGCGGCCCCAGCAGACGTTGTCCTGCTCTGAAAAAATAAAAATCTATGACCCGATCCCAGCGCCACCTACCGGTAGTTCCAATTGTGGATTTAAACCATCCGGGGACCCACTCAAACACACAAAAACAAAATCGCTCCCCGTTGTTAAGAGGATTCTACAACCCGATCTCAGCGCCACCTACCGGTTCCAACGGTATAAAAACTATCCTATCTTTCAAGTTGGATCAAACTGCACACGGTGTGCAAATTTGATTAAAATGGGTTGAGTAGTTTAGGAGTCCATCGCGGACAAACATCGTGACACGAGATTTATATATATAAGACATATATATATAATATATATATATATATTTTTATATATATATATTTTATATATATATATATATTATATATATATATATATATATATATATATATATATATATATATATATATATATATATATATATATATATATATATATATATGCATGTGTGTAAAATATACGATAGTGTGTGTAATGTTTTTTTAGCATAACTAGCTGCCCCGGCAGACGTCGTCCTGCCCGGAAAAGCTTATCATTATAATCGATATGCCGACAGCAGCGCCACCTACCGGGAGTGAACCAACTCAGAATCCTTCTCTGGGTCATGCACAATAAGTTTGCTAAAGATCATCTCATGATCAAATGTATACTTAACGGTTCTATAAAGGATTGAATAGGATAAAGGATGAAAGGACAGACAAACATTCATTTTTATATATCAAGATTTAAAAAAATATTATAATCCGAACTCCTTCTCTACTTAACCTATAAGTGTGCCATATTTTATACTCCTCTGTCCACGCTATTTTCGTAAAAAGGGGCACAACAATTTCCCTGTGTTTTTGCTTTACATATTTGCTATTGATCAACAAATAGTTAATATTGTTTTTTTTAATACTGCCCATTTAAATAATTCCCAGAAAAATTCCCGCAAGATTCCAATGAGATTTTTACGCGAATCCCAAACAAATAGACAAGAAAAAATGGAATCGCGTTCTCCGTCGTTTATATAGTGCATTCCAGTTGTGTTTTTAAATAGCTTTAATTTCTCTTCCTTTTCTTTCACCATATCCCAATTATTTGGGGTCGGCATAGTATGTCTTTTCCTTCCACACTCTACTGACGTGCATCTTCTGTCACACCACATATCATCATATCGTCCTTAACACAATCCATCCATCTTTTTTTGGTCTCCGTTTCCATTTGTACCCATCTATCTTGTATTTTAACATTCTTTTTGTCACGTGACTTTCATCCCTCCTCCTTATATGCCCATACCTACTTAATCTTCTTCCCCTTAATTTTTCATTGACGGGTGCAACTTTCCGAAAGATCCCCTTATGTACTTATTTCTCACCATTTAATAGTTTTAATACAGTGACTGATTATAGTATTTAATAATGGGATCACTCTCCTCCCACCCCTAGCAAACGAGTCGTACATACAAGCACGGCGGGGGCCCGGGGGGTGGTACGCACGGCGCTGCACTCAACAGTGATTTATGCCGCGATTTGTCGACGAGCCAAACCGCGCCTCGCTCACCGCACGTAATGTTGTGTTACACCATAAATTGTGCCGGGAACACGTATATTTGGTATTTGCAATCAACGTCAAAGATATTGGCTGAATTAGGCCCTAATTTATTGTATTACAGGCTTATTAAGCCTTCTCTATAGCCATTAGATCGTCGTAAAAACTACAAGGAACAAGAATGACACCCACCATTATAACGTGTTGCTGTCATGTTTAGTAAGTTTTACGTTCGGTAGATGGAGTTGCGGGTATTTATAATTAGGTACTTTTAAGGTAGTGCTTCATCTGCATTAGTGTTAAAGATTTAGGTTATTTCTCGCAGATAACTATCCGTGTAAGAATGGAGAAAGAATACGATCTCCTGCAGCCGGGCGGCCTGTCGTAAGAGGCGACAAAACAACCCGCAGCCAGGTGGTAGGGCATTTTCCCGACTGGGTGGCTACCACCCCTGGTCTAAAGTATGTCGCCATTACAACCTTCAATTGTGTTTCAGCATTAGTGACCAGGTTCCATTCTCCCTTAAGAGAAGAGAGCAACAGCGCTGTTAGCGACGCATTATAATATTTAGTTAATATAATATTTATTTATTATAAATAAATGGCGAAGACGGGCGGCAGAGGGCGTGCGTAGGACACCAGAGGGGGTTGAGCAGGGTGCGGGGGTGGGTAGCGTCGATCGTCGCCCGCGCATCCATATGGGAGTCTGCGTTCCGCGTCGCGCTGTGTTTTATGTGCCTACGTACGTTCGGCTGCCGCTAGTTTTTGGTTTAAAATATTTTGCTTTTTTATTTGTACGATCTACAAGCGCATTTGTACCACCTTTAGTATTGCAAATATCCATAGGCGATGGTAACCGCTTTCCATCAAGTGGGCTGTTGGCTTGTCTGCTGTCTTGTCTGTTGCTTGTCTGAACTCGTGGATTAAAATATAATGGCTATGGGTTTATTGCGTTATTTAAAATGTGTCATTGTTAATGATATTAATTATTAACAGTTAACATAAAATATGTATACACTGACGCGACTATGCGTTAGCTGAATTATGTTTTAACATTTTAGAGAAGAATCATTCAGGCACAGTCTAAGGTACTTAAAGAAGCATTCAAACTTACTCTAACTGAATATGAATAAGACCGTTAGTCTTTGACACTAACGCAGATGAAGCCCCAGCATTATTATAATCGCTTAATCTGTGTTAAACGGTCACTAGAACAATAGCACCAACTGTTGCGGACAAAGAGCACTGACCGGAGCACACCACTCCGCGCCCCGCATACCGCTGACGCCCATAGCTCGCACAACTAGCAGCTAGGCGTCTGATGGAACGTGGGTTATATAAGCGGCCTTGGAGGCCGGAAAAAAGGGTATTAAACCACTCTCACTCAGATACTCTCAACTCTCGCACAATTACTTGTCCATTCCAATACGTATATGTACTCGTATAATTTAATATATGCAAATAGTTTAATGATATTACGACCGAAAAAGACCAATTCACACCTGCACTTTATTACCTATTCGCTTTTCTTTTGTTTACCTTGTGTTTATATATTTTTATAAGAAAAAAACAAAAACTTCGTTTAGAAAAATCGACTTCAAAAACTAAATAACTAAAATGTATAAAATAACTTATTTCTAAAGCTATTATTATTAATATATATTATCTAAAACATCTTGAAGTCGGTGCAAAGTAAAACATAATAAAAATCGATATATTTTGTAAATTACTAAGCATTCATTTTAGTTTTTGAAGTCGTTTTTTTTAAACGATTTTTTTATTTTTTATTTGTGACTTTTTAGTGTCTGGCTATGTATGGGTGGACCTACGAATGGTGCCGCACTTCTTAAAAAATATAGGTCCCAAGAAACGAGAACAAAAAAAGAATCACGTAAATCTGATCATAAATCACGGAGTAATTGGCGAACATACATAAAAAAAGCAAGAAAAAAAAATGATCCCGACGAATTGAGAACCTCCTCCTTTTTTCGAAGTCGGTTAAAAAACAGCCCATCGTGTATTGTAATCTTTATGATAATCATTAGCCAGGTGTGATTCTTGGAAATTCAGTCCACGCAGTCGAGTAATATGTTGATTCATATTGTATTTAAACTGTCCAAAGCAATGCCCCAACGGAGGGCTGGGGCAGTCAAGCGATAACCACAAGCGTGTCAAGACGTGTGTACAGTCGATAATCTATATAGTGATGGACTTTGCGTGTGTTATTGAATCGCTTGTACTGGTTGTGTTAAGTTATATTTGTACCTGTGTTATACGTGTTTGTAATTCTATAGTAATTCCAACGGCATTTTAATTCGAGCCCTGCAACTCGTAACAATAATAATCATACATTCCAGTCTATATCGAGTTAAATTTTTAAAAGAAGCAACTGCCACCAATACTAACATTATCCCACATGGAGCAGTAACACGAGAATAAGTTCTAAAGAATAAATGTAAAAACATTTTTATTCATAACTGAGACAAGATTGAAGATTAAAACTTTTTAAAAATGGCAATCGCGCTGTTAGCTGTCTTGTCCGACTTGACTTTACTTGAAAATGCTTTTAATTGAAGATATTTCTGGACGCCTACGTAACTTAAAGAAAACTTTGGTGCTGTTATTCGTCGTATTAAGGTAGCTTACTTAAGATTACGCTCAGTCAGATGTTATTGTTATACTGTTACATGCCGACAAAAAACAGTGAATGCACACCTGCCTGCCATGGACCTGGTTTAATACCTTTCCCGAATTTGGATTTCTTTTGTTTACATTGTGTTTTAAATTTGCAATTACTCAATATTCTATTGTTATTGTACTCATATATGGCCGAACATATTATTATGCAGATTACTTTAAAAACGTTAAAAAATCAAAACTACTGGTCTGATTTTAAACATATTGGCTGTGTTAGATAGCCCATTTATCGACAAAGGCTTATATATTATCACGCTAATAGGAACGGAGCACCAATGAAGAATGTTTTAAAATCGGGGGTTTTTCTTAAATTACTTTCTTTTCCACGCGGACGAAGCCGCCGGCAGAAACTAGTTTTGGACTATATAACGATTTTCCATCTCAAAGCAGCTAGTTTTATAATATTATAGACTCCTGAAAAGGTAAAAATACGAAGTGCAGAAGGCTATAATTTACTAACTTTCCCATCAAGTAAACCCAGTCAAACCTATCTCAATTACAAGTCGTAAAACGAACTACGTAAAATAAAAAAGTTCCAAATAATTGAGTTTCCGATTCTTCACAGTCACCCTGAGAAAGGGTACCTGTTCGTCTCCCCCTAACCGAATTATCCCGCAAATCCAGGGTCCTACCGCAGAAGGACGTAAGTAATAACAGGTTTTTGTATATCAAATTTTTACTTCTCATAATTGAAGACATGAGTGGATGAAGGTGATATGTCGCATATTTGGTTTTTTGCTTTTTTTTGCGTAAATGAATGTTATAAGTCGATACCAAATGACAACAGACCTTAGACCATAGATATAAGGCATATTTAAAAAATAAAAAGTTGCTAAAGGTGTTAAGTGCAGTTCAGTTTCAAATAAAAGTAAAACTTTTATCTCGATTTACTCAGAATTGGAATTATGCGACTTATCACCTTCATCCACTCATGTCTTCAATTGCAAAATAGGGCATTTTTCCGTCTGGATGACTACCACGCCTGGTCTAGAGCTTGCTACCATAAAAACCTTGAGTTGTGGTCCAGCACTAGTGGCCTGGCCACCAGGCCTCCTTTAGTGTTGCAAATATTTATAGACCACGGTAATCACTTTCCATCACAGTCAAGCCAACTATCTGCTGCACTCCAGCAATAAAAAAAATGTAGAGAATAGGTGTCATAATAACACTATGAAAATCACAAGCACTTCATCGCTACTCGTACATACACAATGAAGGTTGGAGGCCATGAACGTCAACTATTTTATTTCAACCAATTGGCTAAAAAGGTATTTAATCCCAAAAATATCTCACATTTCATAACTAGTCTACAAATCAGATACAAATTTGGTACTTTCTTAGAAAAATGACTTCTACATACATAGACAGATAACTTTGTAGGTGGATAGATATCCATACTTCCTTCCGCCTTATACTAGCTAGTACATGGTTTGGCAAAAAAATGCTTTTGTTCTTCTGTTTGATTTTAGATGTAAAATGATTTTTCATAAATTTACTTAACGATCAGAGTGTGTTTTGTGCATCTATATTTTTATTACATGAGTTCAGTAGACTAGCAGACGGCCCACCTGATGGAAAGCTGTTATATCGCCTATGTATATTGTAACACTAAAGGTGATATCAATTTGCTGCCGCTTTCTGAAGGCAGACTGAAACCTGGCGACTAATACCGGAATAAAACACAAGGCTGTAATTGTATCATATTTCAGACCCAAGGTAGTCATCCAGCCGGGCAAATATCCGCTACTGGGTATGTATTGTTTTGTCGCCTCCTACAACAGGTTGCTCGGCCACAGGAATTTATGTTCTTTTTTCATTCTTAGACAAACAAAATGTTTGGTATTTATGTGTAGTGTGTCATTAACCTAACATAATACAGTTTGTAAAAATACCAAAACGATTATTATCAGGTTGGTTTTTATACATTTAGAACCAGTAGTAAGATGTTCGACTGTCAGTAAACGTCAGTACATTATCTTGAAAGACCCTCAGCTGCGTTGTAAAACCTTCACATAAAAAAGAAAAACTCCTAATTAGTAACAAATGTTCGCTCGTTTTGGAGTTCGACTCTTATATAAAGAGTCACAGATTAACTTTAATTCATACAATTTCTATCGAAACTTATCAGTGGTTGAAAAACCGCGTAGAGTATACATTCACTCTGTGTCAATTAGCTACATTATTGAAGCAGTAATGGTTGTTTTCTCGTTAAAAACTTGGCCAATTTGCTGTTTGTCTTAGAAGGCGCGTGTTGATGTCGTTTGTTGAACGTTTTGATAAAGTTAAACATTTATCTCAATGCGATTATCTATACATACAGATAAAAAAAATAAGTATTTGTTTATAATGTCAAAATGCTTTTTGTCTGCTGTCTGGATGTTTCGGTTGATCTCTGAAACGGCTAGACTGATTTTGACGGGCTTTCACTGGCAGATAGCTGGTGTTATGAGGACTTACTTAGGCTACTCTTTTAGGGTTCCGCAAAAAAATTCCGTGTAGGCGAAGTCCTGAGCACAGCAAGTCTGTAATAAATTGAAATTTCGTCTGTCATTTAAGTAAGTGGCAAATTTTATTGAAAATTTGCTTTTTATATTGTTGCTACTGAAGTGTTTTGAGAAACCGAAAATTCCAATAATCCTTTTCGGAACACGTACTTTATTAGCCTTGGTACTTTAATTGGATTTTCTTAAGTTAAATACAATTAAAATTATGTTTTAACCGTTTAAAGTACTCAAAACTGTTAAAACATACTTTAATTATGTTGTCTTAACTTGTTCACTGTCACTTACTCGCGTTAATTTCTTTAGTGTTGAATTTTAACAATCTATTGTCAATAGCTAGTCCCTTTGCATTCCTGGACTTCCAAGTAAGAAGATGTCATAAACTGTTTTTATTGTTCAAATTTCACTGCAATTTCTTAGAGGTCATATTGTATTAGATAAAGCTTGCAAGTTTAAGAAATTAATGTCAATGCATGTTTATCGTGGGACGTATGTTTATTTCGCTAATATAAGTGGGCTCGCTGAGACAAAGTACACCCCTAGTGGAAGGCCCGAGCCCAACAGTTTTTTTTTTTTTTTTTTATAGCCTTAAGTAGACAAACAGGCAGACGGCCCACTTGATGAAAAGTGGTTACCGTCGCCTATGGACGTTTGCAACACCAGGGGTGTCGCCAACGCGTTGCCGACCTCTAAGAAATTTTATAACGCCCTTCTTAAAGAACCCCATGTCATAGCGCAAAGGGAAAACCGCGGCGGGAAGTTCCCTCCAGATCATTGTTGTACGCGGAATAAATGTTCTGGAGAACCGTTGCGTAGTTGAGCGTGGGAGCTCAAGGAAATGAGGGTGAACATCCCGTCGCTGGCAAGCGGTGCGGTGGTAAAAATGAGGCGTTGGCACCAGATCAAACAGTTCCTCGGAACACTCTCCGTTGTACAAGCGGTAGAATACGCAGAGAGACGCAAAGTCTCTTCGAAGGCTAAGCGATTCTAACCCGCCTGTTAGTATGGGATCGTCGACGATACGAACGGCGCGACGCTGGATGGAGTCGAGGGGGTCAGTCTGGTAAGCTGGTGCTCCGGCCCATAGATGTGAGCAGTACTCCATATGCGGTCTGATTTGCGCTTTGTACAGCGCAAGTCGTTGCCGCGGAGTGAAGTACTGCTTGGACCGGTTTAACACACCAAGCTTTTTGGAGGCAAGTTTAGCCTTGCCTTCCAGGTGACCCCGAAACTGCACGTCGTTCGTTATGTCGACCCCAAGGATCCCGATACTATGGGAGATAGTAAGTTGTGTTCCTTGGAACTGTGGCGCAGGGACAAATGGGGTCTTTTTGGCAGAAAATGCGCAGACCTGTGTCTTTGTGGGGTTAAACTGGACAAGATTTTGTCGTCCCCATTCAGAAACTCGCTCCAGGGAGTTCTCTACTTCAGACACAAGTCTAACCCGACTCTCTTCTACCAGCGACCGAGGGGCATTGGCGCGACTAGTGTATCTAGCGTCACCGGTACTGTCATCCGCATAGCAATGAATGTTCTCTATAGACAACAGGTCATTTATATGCAGGATGAACAGTGTCGGCGACAACACGCAGCCTTGTGGCACACCAGCATTGATAGGCTTGGTGGATGAGCAGCAGCCGTCGACAGCGACTTTGATGCTGCGACCACCAAGAAAGCTGGATAGCCACTTGCAAAGCCCCTCGGGTATCCCGTATGATGGCAGCTTCGTGAGAAGTGCCCCATGCCAAACCCGATCAAAGGCCTTAGCGATGTCAAGGCTAACTGCCAAGGCCTCTCCCTTGCTCTCAATGGCTTCTGCCCAACAGTGTGTTAGGTATACCAAGAGATCCCAGCAGATCGACCATGGCGGAAGCCATATTGCCGATCGTTAAGTAGCTGAGAATCTTCAAGGTAACCCAAAAGCTGCACGTTGATGATTCGCTCCATCACCTTTGAGAGCAAGGAAGTTATCGCTATAGGCCGGTAGTTGGATGGGTCGGTCCTATCACCTTTTTTAGGAATGGGATGAACTAGGGCAACTTTCCACGAAGACGGGACACAGCTGGTAGTGTAAGAGAGTGTGAAGAGACGGGCCAGGACTGGAGATAGCTCTGGAGCACAAGTCCGGAGCACGACAGCAGGTATACCGTCTGGCCCAGACGACTTCTTGATGTCGAGGGAGCTAAGAGCTCTACGAACCGCTTTCTGTGTAAAGCGGACTTCTTTCATAGAGCTCTCACACCGCGGGATAGTAGGCGGGGTTGCTCCTCCGTCGTCAAGAGTCGAATTGGCCGCAAATATATTGCCCAGAAGTTCGGCTTTATCTTTTGCGGTATGAGCCAGTTGGTCGTCTGCTGTGTGCAACGATGGAAAGGACGGCCGACAGAAATTACCCTCGACAGCTTTGGCGAGCGACCAGAATGCTCGCGTTCCAGAAGGAAAGCGAGCAAGCCGTTCGCCTATTCTGCCGATGTGTTCAAATTTTGCTCTTGCTAGCCGCTTTTTAAGGGACCAGGTGGCGGCATTGTATATCTTTTTTAGATCCGGAGTTTGCGGATCCTGACATTGTTTAGCTGCCTTCCATTTCCGATAAGTTGCCCGCTTTTGGCTTACAGCCTCAGCGCACAGCTTATCGAACCATGGTTGGCTTGAGCCGCCGATTGGGATTACAGAGTTAGGAATATAACACTCCATACCCTGTAATACCACTTCAGCGACTGAGTCTGCACAAATGTCAGGATCATCCGTAAAGAAACAAAGCCGCCCTCAAGGGTAGGATGCATAAAACTCACGCAATCCATCCCAATCTGCTGACCGATATCGCCACACCTTTCTTTTCCCACTGGTACAAGCCCGTTGGGGAATAGAAAGGGGCAGTTCGGAAGATACCAAACAGTGGTCAGATGATCCCAGAGGAGCACTGACCGAGATTTGGTAGTTCTCCGGGTGTGTGGTCAGCAGAAGGTCCAGTAAAGAGGGCTCATGGTCTACTCTGTCCGGTATGCGGGTAAATCCCGTGACCAGTTGAGTGAGGCCATAGGCAAGAGCAAAATCGCGGGCAGCAGTACCTGGCAGATCGGTCCTTGGAGAACCCAACCATTCAGCATGGTGGGCGTTGAAGTCTCCAAGGACGATTACTTCTGCGGAAGGATACTGCTCGAAAACTCTGTCGGTCGCGTCTTGGACATGTCCAAAAAAGTGGGCTATCTCAGTCCTGTCGCATTCTCTGCCATGGGACCGATATAGACACGAATAGACTCGGGTGGAGCCACCGAAATCTACCCGCACCCATAAGGTAGACAGGTCCCTATTTTCCAGGCCATGGAGACGGCGACAACAAATATCCTCGCGGACATATAGGCATACCCCGGCTTTGGGAAGGAATTTGTGTTCCAAATTGTAACCGGGGTAGTTTAGGTATGATATATCCGCTGGGACGGATATTTGCGTCTCCGTTAAAACAATAAGGCCGGCTTAGTCGTCTCCAGATGGTGATGGACGGCGTTAAGATTGGCATGAATTCCCTGATGTTGCAAAAATCCACCTTAAATGTGGAAGTCAGGTCCGCTGAGTTATTCTTATTGCTTTTCGTATGGCTCATTGGAAATATTATTTTAAGAAGAGAGTTTTGGAAGTGCTTTATTATCAGCGAAACGAGGACAAAGCGGAGTGTGTAATTATCCACACAACCCTGCAGGTAGTGTGAATAGCTGGTGCGGGGCACGGAAGGGCCCCGGTCCTCCCCGGAGAGCACTGCCGGGTCCACGTCCGGTCACCAACCGGCACGACAGTACTCCCCAAGATTATGCGCCAGTTGGTGGGTAGCAGCCTCCATGGGACGGTTAATCCGGGTTCGGGACCCCTACTACCTGGCGGGCGGCCAGCGGGCAACCGTTTCACCGGGTCTCCCTGACCCCCGCCCCACCTCGTCACGCCTACAGGGATGAAGTAAATTTTACACAGATCCTGGTCCAAATTTCGCTGATAATATCTCACTTCGGGGAAAAGGGGAGCTGGAACCTGGTCACTAATGCCGGAACACAACGCAAGGCTGTTATGGCGACATGCTCCAAACCAGGGGTGGTAGCCATCCAGGCGAGCATAAAGCCCTACCACCAAGCTGCGGGTTGTTTTGTCGCCTCTTACGACAGGCCGCCCGGCCGCAGGAAATTGTATTCTTTCACCGTTCCTGCACAGTTAAGTAAGTAGTTAAGAAGAAGTTAGTTAAGTAAGTTAAGTAAGTTAAGCACAGTGGGACACTTATGGGCTGTTATTATTTATTATGCATAAGAAATAGACATATTGTACCCAAATAATTGGGGGAGATGAAACAGAAGGTATGTCGCTTAAGAAACCTTTGCAATGAATAAGTACCAAGAAATTTCCGAAACATCTCCCACGGAGCAAATTTTCAAAAACTTTTAAATATAATCCGCCAGCAAAATCAACTTGAAATTCCAGTCAAAGACCAACAGTCTCGTCCCATAGACTGTAAACGTCGGACTTGCAAACTCGAGTCGAATACAACGGTTAGTTACCGACTCCGCTCGCAATTACTTGCCTGAACAATTACAAATTGAGTTAGGTAAGAATTTTAAACGAAGACTCCGCTACGAGACTGTCTTTAATATAGTTTAACTGCAAACTGAGATATATGAGTTTCAAATTATAATGTACTAAATTTTGCCCT
>CM022545.1:2046436-2207833 GCA_012273795.1 Dendrolimus punctatus
AGCAGTCGAATTTGGAGTGATATTCACAAAAGTGAAAATAATCAGGGGTAAAATAATTCGGACCAGGAGCTACCGAAAATACATTTTTTTTTAAATTTTGTCTTCCTGCCTGTCTGGATGTTCCAGCTGATCTCTGAAACGGTTGAACAGATTTTGACATTACATTCAATTAACTGTTGTCATAAAGAATAACTTAGGCTACTTTATTAGGGTTCCGCGAAAAAAGACCACGCAGACGAAGTTACGGGCACAGCTAGTATTATATAAATGGATTGTGAGTCATGGTTCCTGCCTTATCTATTCACCTTTCCTTCACATTGCCTCAATACCATTTTTCCATTCACTTGGATACATTCGATATGAGTTTAGAAGCATTTATCGCATGTCCAGGGGCACAGATCACGCCCCAATGTCGTTGAAAACGTCCACATAATTTTATCATCTTTTGAATGCGCAGATTATTTTATCCGTGCATGAACGCAGAAAGAATACTAAGCACTCCAGCCGACTTGTATCGCACTTTTCCGTCTAGACGGCCATTATCACTGGTCTAACGTCGCCATAACAACTTCGAGTTGTGTTTCAACATCAGTTTCTAGGCTCCAGTCTTCTTTTGAATGCCAGCAGCACATTGGCAGCTCTACTGGTGTTGTAAATGTTTATAGGCGACTGTAATCACTTTCCATCAGCAAAAAATGCGTTTTAAAGTTTATACTCGTAACTGTGAGTTGTAAATAGATTTGGTTACCATTTTTTTAATTGTTGTTTAGGTTCTCGTTTGAGATCTCGCTTGTTGTTAAGCGTCACGCGGGACTTGAAGGCATCTGTGCATTTACACATATGACAAGCGACTTTGTGTCGTATGCAGTGTCTGTTGGTGATGATCTGTGGGCAACGGACTACGAAGGTATATAATAGAAAACACATTATTATAAACCACACACATAAAATAAACAATTTACAGTAGTTTTTATCCGTGCAGGAACGGAGAACGAATACATTTTCCTGCGCTGGGGCGGCCTGTCGTAAGAGGCGACAAAACAACCCACAGCCGGGTGGTAGGGCATTTGCCCGACTGGATAGCTACCACCCCTGGTCTAGAGTATGTCGCCATAACAACCTTGTGTTGTGTTCCGGCATTTTTGACCAGGTTCCAGGCTCCCTAAAAAGAGCAGCAGCGCATTCGTAGCACCTTTGGTGTTGCAAAAGTCCATAGGCGATGGTAACCGCTGTCCATCAAGTGGGCCGTCTGCCTGTATGCTGATCTCGCGCAATAAAAAAAAAAGTCAATTTAACAGTAAAATTAAATTTTATCCGTGCAGGAACGGAGAAAGAATACAAATTCCTGCGGCCGGGCGGCCTGTCGTAAGAGGCGACAAAACAACCCACAGCCAGGTGGTAGGGCATTTGCCCGACTGGATGGCTACCACCCCTAGTCTAAAGTATGTCGCCATAACAACCCTTAGTTGTGTTCCGGCATTAGTGACCAGGCTCCAGTCTCCTTCAAGAGAGCAGCAGCGCATTAGTAGTACCTTTGGTGTTACAAATGTCCATAGGCGATGGTAACCGCTATCCATCAAGTGGGCCATCCGCCTGTCTGCTGAACTCCTGCAATAAAAAAAATAAATAAAAAAATAGGAGCAATGGGCGGCCTTATCGCTTTGGAGCGATCTCTTCCAGACATCGCGGGCTATGGATTTTATGAACAGGAGATTCGGAAGTGTATGACATTGGTGTGCAAATTACATACATATATAAATAGAATATATAAATATCACACAATACATATATCTAAAATGAATAAAACAATAACCTATATTAACATTATATATTAATAAATGCATCACTAGCTTCTGCCCGCGACTTCATCTGCGTGGAAAAGTCAAAAAAAAAGTAAGAAATACCCCCGATTTTGAAACATTCTTCATTGGTGCTCCGCTCCTATCGATCTTAGCGTGATGACATATAGCCTATAGCCTTCCTCGATAAACAGGCTATCTAACAATGAAAGAATTTTTCAAATCAGACAAATACTTCCTTAGATTAGCGCGTTCCACCAAACAAACTTCAGATTTATATATTAGTATAAGATTAATATGTGTAAGCATAGCAACAGCAATAGCTGTACAATATTAATATTAATATTATATACACTACAAAGTATTAATACACGAAGGTGTGCGTTGTAAAGTGGTCCGGGGTGTGTGCAGCGAGGGGGGAGGGGGGAGGGCCCCGTCACCGGCGGCTATTCATCACCGTAACGAGGCCGATAACGACACGTTCACCCCATGCCGAAGATTCTTTCATGTATTTGTTCAACCATACCCTTTTTGGAGGTTGTTCCATTTTTTGAAGTATGGAAATACGGTATTCTATTATATATTTTATGTGTTGATATAAAAACAAATTATCTATATACTAATATTATAAAGAGGAAAGATTTTATTATTTGTTTGTTTGAATTGAGTAGGGTCTGAGCTAGGACCGAATTGAAAATTATTTCACTGTTGGCGAGCTTTTTTTTTTTTGAGGCGATGGAAAATGTCTAACCGATTTACGCACTCTCTGGGCCGTCACTAGGAAACGGCACGAATCCACGGGGGGCGGTAACGCTAGCAATTGTATGCTTTATTTTGCGTTCCGTCCGCTATGGACTACACAGAGGAGTGTGGAGACTCCGAGTGATGCCGCACGGGCGAGCAACCTCAATACCCACTAAAAACCCCCTCCTCCCTACGCGGCCCTGCGCTTTTGTGTGTTGGAAAGACTGAGATATAGAACATAGTTACGCAACAGTCGATCCAGCGCAATAAAGTACTTGAAGTGTGCCCTGGGAGAACACACCCCACTTCGAGACGGGGGCAGATGAATCCCTTGCTTTACCTAGCAACTAAGGGCCCCCCGTAATGGAACCTCACTCAGGGAGGGAAGTAATGCGCGTACCTGCCTCTCCGGGTGCCAGCTGAAGGCCGGCAACCTCGAGAAGAGACCGTAGTACCCGCCGAAGGACTTCGCTCCCTAGCCCTTTCTGCGGCCTCTTTGAGAGACATTACTGCCTCACAAAAAGTAACCGCAGCTTCCCAGCGGTCGCCGCTCTGCAATATGGCCGTTACCAAGTCGCCGAGCGATCCGACGGCACCTACGTGCGTCTCGAGATGGAAACGCTGCGGCGTCCATGCAGCGCACTCGACCAGCGTGTGAAACGCCGTGTCGGGTGCGCCGCACTGGCGGCAGTCCGGAGAAGACAAGCAGTGCACAATGTGACACAGATACTGATCGAAACAACCGTGTCCGGTCAGTATCTGCGTCATCCTGAAGGTCAGGGTTCCGCTGGTGCGGCTGACCCACTCCTCCAGCTGTGGCCTGATGGCGTCTACCGTAAAGCCGCCGGCCGCAGGGTGTTCGAGGTCTCGTGACCATTCGACGAGCAAGCGGTTTCCCGCTTCCTGACCGTCTCTATTTCGACCTGACAGAAGGTCAGGCCTCTAGCTAGGGCATCCTGCCGGGTACGACGAACTCTGGTCAGGACGTCTGCCTGGAGACGTTGGCGAGCTACTCTATCCCCGGGTGACATATTCTATAATATATTATCGAAAAAATTAGGGATCCTTACTAAAACTCCAATAATGTAACCCAAGATGTAAAAAAATACCTAAAATCGCGTGTGCTGCGAAAACTATTGATGATAGCATGAAGTATATGTATAGTGACTTTGCAGAACACATCATTGTTTGCAAAAAGTGTCGTGACAGTATATGTCTAACTATTATAGTTATGCCACAATAAGTGTTCTTTTATTTAAAAAATTTAATTAAAATGCCGTCGCTAGAAAAGGTTCTTTATTTGTGTCTTGGTATTAATCCTTATCAAAATAAATTACTTCATATTCAAGACTGCCTATATATAACATTTTGAATTATTCAATTCGAACATTCCATTCGAAACATATCACGAGTTTAAGAATGTAAGTATCAGAAAAAAGTTAAACCCTAATCGGCTAGCTAGGCAGCATCTTATGCGATGTCACTGGGGTACAGGCCGTACGGGAGGAAAATTTTGAAACAAAAACTATAAAACAGAGAATGAATTACCATCCTGAGAATAATAAAAAGTTCAGTCAACACATTCGATATTACTTATTTTATTTTGATGAACATTGGTCTCATTTTGTTCAAATGTTGATATCTATGTTATAATTTAACTAAATGAATTGTATGCATATATCCTCTATATCCTTACCTTATCTAAGAACCATTTGACAGTTGGAGCATTGCGAGGGTTTTGTGCTGTTATCGCGCAGACTGTGTCGTGTCATTTACAAGCAGTGACAATACAACTGTCAAAGTAGATTTATCTCTAACAACCCGTTCTACGTCGTAAACGAACCACAATTATTGTTCGGTGATAGGTGAGTTTGTAAGAAAGGAAAACATTTACTTGAAGGAAAATTAAAAATAAACTAACTAGAAAAAAAACATAGAAATTAAATACTATAATAAACATATTTATTAGTAAAAGATGTAGTCCAGATCGCTGTCGGTGGGGAGGGTTCCCAAAATTCTGGAAACATTCCCGTGTTGTATGGCAACGCTAATCGGTTGCCCTAAATATAGGCCTGCCTTTTGGTTACGCGAGGAAGAAATTGTATTCAGGGTGTTCCACTAGTAGCTCACAAAGCCCAAAATACTCCACTAGTCGTTCCAAAAGGCGACCGCGGTCGTTGTGGTGTCAAAATGACACTAATGACGTCATCTTTTTGAGCACACAACGCTCACAACGACCCATGTCAAGAGGCGGGTCGAATAACCGTTCCATTTGGGTTTACGACTGACACCGGCAAACAAGTGGAACTGGATAAATCGCGGTCGCGAACGTGGTCGTTGCGAGTCTCTAATGGAACGTAGCCTAGGTAGGCCCTTAAAGTAACCGAATTGGGCATCCCTAATAATATTGCTGACGTGCTTGGGCGATTAGCATGCGCGGTGGCCGCGGCGCGCATGACACAAGCGGTTTCTAAATTCAAATTTGACAAACAGAAACAGTCCTTGCAAGGTGCGCCAAGTTGCAACTGAGGTATTTGCCAGCCTAATCAATAACACCTCCTTGAAGTCATACTTATGTTATGACGTGTGCACAACAGCACGACTTAACAAATGACAAAGAAAATAAGATAAATATGGACTGCTATAACGATGTGACAATGGGTAACATTCCAGATAATAATGAACAAACCTACACAATATTAGTTGAGTGTATGGTTTTAACTCGTATACAAACCTTTGAAATAATGATAACAAAAATTGTAAGCCCGAGAACAAGTCGAAGGCGTACCATAGGTATAAGTTTGTAAGAACCGACTTCCGCCCGTGTGTCATACATACAAGATTTTTCCACACATCTGTGAGAAAGCACTAGATACTGAAACAAATCTAAATATCTGTCGAAAAGCCTCAACAATCTTTGACATTTCTAATATAAAGATGATGCATTATATAAATGGCGCCACATGCGCGTGGTGACAATCAGAACTACATTTTTCGTCTTATTTTCTCTATAGTATAAAGTGAGACAAATGTCTTGATCAAATACGCTTCCAAGGAGGTTTCATTATTCAGCTAATATTACGTAGTTTTTAACTTTCGAACAATCAATACGGGCCTCGTAAAAGCATTTTTTGAGCAAATGTGTTGTAAAAGTATTATTCATTTTCTTCACGCCATAACAACGGAAGGAGTCACCTGAACTTTAATTGTCTTCTAATATCTATGACCATATTTAGCCGAAAGAACATGGAGGAAGACCATCTCAACGTGGCCCCACTGCAATGATATCGAAGTAATTTTTCATCTATTTTCTACTTCTTTACTTTTAACTTTAACTTTAAAATAAAAGATATAGTTTCAATTAAACTACTTGAACTGTAGTTCAAAAAGCCAGCCATGACAAACCATGATGAACATTGACAAACGTAGAGTATGGTATAGTCATTTCCATAGACTATTACTAATTGGTTTACACAACAATAGGAATGTTTATCAAATATCTAAGTATATATCCGTTAAAACTTATGTAAACTATTTGTAACGTTATTTTTATAATGGAATGTCTCTTATATTTTTTATTTACAAGTTATGTAAGCAAAAATAACAGAACGGAATTAAGCTAACAGAATCGTTTATATAACTGAACCAATATTGTGTTTCAATAAAAAATATAAAAGCGAGCTCGCATGACAAACAATCACATCGAAGGGTCCCACGGGGGCCCGCTTCCTCTCGCAATAAAACCAACATTTGTCAATTAATAAAACAAACATTGGCCGACATTGGCGCCGCCGCAGCCTGCCTGCGCTACTTTTTTTATTGGGATTTAATGGCCTGGAAACAAGGCCTAATGCTAACTCCCATCTACTGTTAAGACTGATTAGTGTTCTTTGACCCAATTCGACGTGGCGAACCACTACTGACATAAAATTTCCATGAAAAAGGTGAATATAAACTCATAAACGACCCACTGCTGGATTCGAGCTTACCAATTTCTAAGAGTGAACGAAACGTACGGCCGTCACGTTTGTCTAACGCGGTTAGGCGGCTCTCACACATCGATGTATAGATTTCACGATATTTTTTCTTACCGTCATTAAATGTTAAATGTAAACATAGATAGATACATTGATAACACTTTATTGCTCACCAAATATACAATATTTTAAAATTGACAATTACAATATTGTCATGGTAGAAACAATAGGCGGCCTTATCGCTTAAAGCAATCTCTTCCAGGCAACCTAACTTAGGAATAATTTAACCTAATCTGGCGATGTAGGTGGTACGGATCATTCAATACATCATAAATAAACATACTTAAACTCCATAATTTATAAATTAAATACACATACTTATACTGCTTTATAAATTAAATACATACATATATATATATATATATATTAAATATATATGAATTAGGCATAATTATTTAAGAAAAAATAGTGTTTTCTGAGTGCGTTCTTAAATGTAGACAAAGTTTTGACCTCTCTGACAGTAAGAGGCAACGAATAGTTTGATAGTCTATCAAAAGAGTTATCATAAAAGAATGAATTGTGTACACGTATGTTGAGGTTACGATACGTATGACTGCGCCAATTGTGGGAAGTAGAAAGGCGATGGAATTCAAAACGTTCCTTAAGGTAAGGAGGATTACTAGGATTAAATATTATGTTGTAAAGTAGTGTGATAATGCGAGTATTCCGGCGAAAGCGAATATGGAGGCAATTGAGTTTTTCACGAAATTCAGAAACATGGTCATATTTTCGTAAGCCAAATATGAACCTAATGCAAAATTCAGAAGTCGCTTAAGTTTATTTAACTGTTCTACGGTTGTTATGTCCTGTCACTTCATGAAAAATCCCAAAGGACAAGGAGCAACGCGGCCGTTGCTAGACGTCTTAATGGAAGGAAGAAAATATCCCAAAGCTTGGCTAAAGCCGATTGGCAGGTTGAATGAAATTTAACTGTTGAACGAAAATATTTTTTTGTAATGTCAACAATTTGACGTTAACACGAATCTCCAGCTGCGAACACCCACTGAAATACAGTTGTGACGAATCGACAATCGGTTCATGGTCCAATGGGCCTGCGCTCGGACACGAGAGAGCGTTTCATATTAGATTAATGCTTTTTTGTGCCTTTCAAAGCATGCTTTCGTGCGAACAATGTACCCTACCTAGGGACTACCAACAATTTACTTATTTATTATAATTTTTTATCACAGTGGTATTTATATCTAATGTATAATACATATAATAAAATTGTAGAGGTCAATTTTCTGTACAAGGAAGAAAAATCCTAAAAACCGAGTCAGGGGGATGTAAGAATTCAAATAGAACTAATTTAGACTTTTTTCGAATTTTTTGTTTCTCTGTTTGTCGGTTTTTCTGTCTGTTTGTACCGGCTAATCTCCGAAACGACTGGACTGATTTACATGAAATTTTGTATGGTGATAGCTTATATTCCTGGTCAGCGTATAGGATACTTTTGATCCCAAAAAATTAAAGAGTTCCCGTGGGATAATTAAAAACCTTTAATTTCTTATACAGCTTATAACAGCCTGAATATAATTTCTCTGCAACGTAACATAATAGAAACAGAGACTTTGACAGGGTGTAGTGTCGGTGAGAGAGATTCATCTTATATATATTAACATATAAAGCTGATAAGTTTGTTTGTTTGCTTGAACGCGCTAATCTCAGGAACTACTGGTCTGATTTGAAAAATTCTTTCAGTGTTAGATAGCCCATTTATCGAGGAAGGCTATAGGCTATATACCATCACGCTAAGAGCAATAGGAGCGGAGCACCAATGAATGTTTCAAATTCGCGGGCTATTATAACTTACTTTTTTTAAACTATTCCACGCGAACGAAGTCGCGGGTAGAAGCTATCATCTAAATATAGGTATATAAAAATCAATGCCACTTTTCGTTGTATTTTTATAACTTGAGAACGACTTTACCGATTTTGATGAAATGTTGTGTATCAAGTACACACACAGTGGGTCCCGGGATGGTTTAAATCCACAATTGGAACCGGTAGGTGGCGCTGAGATCGGGTTCTATAATCCTCCTAATCACCTGGACCGAAGTGATTTTGTTTTTGTGTCATGAAACAAAGTCTTTTGGGAATTCAGAAAATATGGCGGTACTACGAAGTTCGCCGGGCCAGCTAGTCCCTAATAATATACAATGTACACAAGTTTTGCCTTATTAAGTTATTAGGCGTGCAAGGTTCGAATATATGTCAGAATATTAAAACTAATATACATTATAAAAAAATATATGTCTAGTTATTATTAGTCATATCTTTTTGTCGTTCTCATACTTATTTATAGTATAATAAACTTTGTTCAATAAAAATTTCTTAAGAGACTTTTTAAACAAATTTATAGACTGCTCTTGTGTCATTTCTGGCAGCTTCTGAAATGTGAAACTGTTTATGATTGAAATTGTTTAACTTGAGAAAAGCTTAGGTTCTTATTTAAATTTTATGTATATTTATATGATAATGTAGGGAAAGGTTATTTATTAGTATAAAAAATTATTGCTTATAAAATATATTTTATTCTTAGTTAAAATTCTTAAATATGTACCTACCTATATTAGAAGAAATACGGCTAGCACTGTGGGTTATAGTGAGAGAGGGAAGCCAGGCAGACTGGCACCGTAACGCGTTACGTAACGAAGCGGTTTTCCTCCCATAAGAAGTTATCAATTCAACATTAGTAAAGCCACGTGCGAGAAGGCTTATTACACGACGAAACATTTCTTACAAGACCGCATCGAATGAGTATATTGCGATCGCTGACAAGGTCTTCTAGTAATTATTCTTAAGATTACGTTGTAAAAGACGAATAATAGTAACTATGAAGTAAAGATATGTTGCTGGAGAATTCGTTGCGCCGCTTCTTCTCCTTTAACAGTAACTAAAATTGCTTTAGAAACGACGTTAGACTCCTGGCGTTCAATAAGTAATTTGTGATATTCCATTTTGGAAGAAATACATTCATTTACATTTTGATTCTGAAAATGTAAGACACATATTTCAAACCGGGATTGAGGGTTGTGTAATGAATGATTTGACATCGTAAAAAATATAGAGCCAATCGATACTAAAGGTCGTTGAAAAGTTTGCAACGCAAATGAGATTGTAGGGAGAGATACCCCGGTTACAGCTGCGGGTGGAAATAGACAAGTGGAAATAAAGACCTTAATGCCGGGACAGAAAGCTGTAAATCCCACCTCTACACATGCGACATTAATAGAGATCGCCAGTGAATCGTAAACGTGAGTAGATGCCCAGATTCGGTTTCTGGCCACCGGAGACGGCGCTTCACTAGACATGTGCGAAACAGCTCACTGCACATAAAAGAGAGATATAGCTCTTTTGTTTATAAGGACTGTATCAGTCCTCTAGCTCTTTAGCTCCGACACGTCTCGCTCTAGCATTTTCATGAGTCAAAAGTGGCTGTGACCGAAACGGCGAAATTTTAGTTCGTATTGCTTGCGTCAATAAAATATTAACAGAAATGATATTATATTCAAATACATGTGCTAAAGTATTTTCAACTTTATTTTTACAAATTATACGATACATATTCACAATGTTGTTGACCCTTATCGGTTAAAATTTGACATAAGCTCCATGTAAGTAATGTAAATATCATACCGATGATAAAGGAAGCACATAAATAGAAGGTGTAGGAACTAGCCATTGTGTTTGCTACAGAGCCAATTGAGCCGTTGAACTCTTTATTTACTGAGTGAATGAAAGATAAGTTTTGTAATGGGAACTAGCTCATTCTTATCATTCACTAGCGAGCTTCGCAAGTCTAGGCTCGTCAGTTGCGCACAAGTATACCTGATAGGGCCTGATAAATATAAATTTCCGGTCGGACGCATGATCGTTCCGACATCCGACTAGTTTGATTTATCGTGCAAGTATTACGATAAGACGAAGTGTTATAGAGTGATGTCCCAGTCACCCCAGAAATACGCGGTTATTATTAGGCAACAGGTATCAAAGGTGGAAAAAAACCATGCTAACTTACGTCAATGTAGCAAGGCTAGTTTTTACATATGATATTGCATACATGATATTGTTATAAACAAAGATATAGAGTCGTCAGACACTTTCTGGGGGCCATAACTTTTGACAGACACTTAAAAAAAATAGTGAGATCTTACGTCATTTTAGGAAGGCTGAATTTTATATATATTATCAAGTATAATATTTTAAAATATTTTCCAATGAGCCAGACAAATTTGACGGGCCAAACATCTTCCCAGACTCGTTAAGAGTTCCACTGTGCGAGAGCATCTTGTGCCATCCAGTTGGGCAAATATCCTACAACGTGCCTGTGGGTAGGGATGCCACATCGCTCATAAAAAACGATTTTAAGATATCGATGTCAAAAATATCGATCCTTATTAACGATATATAGATGTTTATGAACGATGTTTTTTTATCATCATTTACATAAACTTTAGGCTAAAGGCCATGAGCCTCTATCAAAATTTATCAAAACGACTCATCGACTCTTCAGGTGATCAGAGGGCTGGTGCCTACCTCGGCCAACGGATCAGTATGGCGATCCAGCGAGGAAACGTAGCCAGCCTCCTGGGCACCTTACCCATAGAAGACGGTGATCTGGGCTCAGTATTCTACTTATAGTCTTGAGGGACTATGGGTAGAATACAATACAAATAAGTTGAGTTTTCTTACATTGTATTCAATAGTATGTAATTTAAATTTCTAATTTATGCAGAAATAAAAACATAAACTTTTGACGCTTGTCCCTGCCATACAAATAAAACATCGTTTTTTTGTCATCGATGTATCGCCCAAATCACTTTAGCAAACCTTTCTTAATTCTTGCTTTCACTAACATCATCCTTTTACAACTGTCACTCCATCTCTCAAAGAAATACCACACACACTTCTCAATGCTCTCATTCCTAGTATTTATACTATGTTTATTGTATTTATATGTCTTTTGCCTTACCCGACATTCACTAATGTACTTACTATTCAACAGCGTGGGCACAGACTAACACATATTACAAATAAATGTACTACATCTAAGAAAAATTGACATTTTCAACAGAAATGAAAGAAATAGGCATTATTGGCAATAAGAAAAAAAATATGAAAAAATGATATAATGGAAATATGTGTAGATCACAGATAGAGCGCAAGATGGCGCGTCATGTCTATGTACGATAAAACATCGTTCTTGAACAACGATGTATCGTCGACGTTTTGCTTTCAACATCGATGTTAAAACATCGATTTCTATGAACCATACATCGACTTTTGGAAACATTGATGTTTGTTTCCACCCCTAGCTGTGGGTGGTTTTGTCGCCTTCCACGACAGTGCCGGCCACAGGAAATTGTATTATTTCTTCGTTCCTGCACGAATAAAATTAAAACAGTGATTATTGTAAAAAAGCCATTTATATTGCAAGTGTGAGACGCAATACTTTTAAATACGCCTTAATTGTGATTAAAGGCATGGCACCATCTGCGCCGCCCCATGCAATCCTCTTAAGATACTCAAACAAGTTTTTCCCCTTCCTCCGAGATAAGAAACTATTGTATTATATTACCAACTTGCTGGTCACGGACCCTTATAAAGCCTTTTGCGGTTGTTTACTTGCCCAAGAGCAACACGCCCTTTCCACTTTATGCGAGATTCCCCAATCAACAGATTTGGTATTAAAACTGTAAATACCTATTCGAAAGCAGTAAGTTTCAAATACAAAGATATTATTAATAAATATATTCCAGCATTAGGCAAAAGAAAATGAGATTCAGTTTTTACTTTTGTAAAAGGAATATTGAAAGATGGAGCTGTTTGGCACTCGATTGTTGCCGGGATGTAAAACAGAGTTTCTACTACTAAATTCAGATCTTGGTTCATATCTTAGGGAGATCCATGACTGGGGGCCTAAGGCGGGAGCTTTTGAAGAATCGCTGGTAAGTAGTTAGAACACTGATCGGTATGAGATATAAAATTCCATTTTATACTTATAATATTTGCAATCTGTAAAGTCGTGGTCGCGCACACGTCCCAGACACAAAGGGCGTAAACAGATTCTTATAGTCCCAACAATGGTGACCACTTTCCATCTGGTGGACAGGCTACCAGTTTGCGTGCCTGCAAACATTAAAAATGATATTGTATACGCGATATTTAAAGAGACAGATAAAGCTTTCAAAACGCACACGCAAAACAATTATACATATCTCAACGGTCCAAATATCTCGTGCAACAATGTACCTACCAATAGTAAATCCCGTTCGTGTTGCTCTTTGTTTTCTTGCGAAGGGCTCATTCGAGCGGAGCCTAAAAGTTAAAGAGTAATTTGAGATTGTTGAATCAGCACCACCCACGGCATTAGGGCAAGGGCCGGAATTTCATAACATTTGGGTTTTCTACCATTTACAGAGTTATCCCTTATTAAAAAAATATATTACTTTTAACATGTTCACAGGGACACTGATTTATCTATATTCACTCATCAAGCGGTGCGGGGTGTTTTAGACCTTTTATTAAAACTACCATTGTGGTGGCATGAGGCCTATTGAACCCCATAACGTTTTAAAATTAAATTACTTATATATAAAATAGTTAATGGATTTTTGTTCTGTATTGTGCAGTATTAGGTCAAGGTAACGCGGTATTGGGTAGTTGAGTCACAGAACTCTGGTTTGAGCACATTTTAAATAACTATATATTCTTGTAGTATATTTTTTCTACACTGAACCAAATTTTAGTTTCGCCCTTCGCACCGCGCAACAGTCTATGTTTTTTGTAGCCGCATCGCCAGTGAGACACGTTCGGGGCCATTTAGACCCCGTTTCATCGTAAACGTGTTCAGCGAGGTCACTTGAAGAAGATTTTTCTAAAGTAGTATTTTCTTTATTTATTTCTTTATACAAATTGAATATGTAAAATGAACATGTTTATTGCAGGTAGGTAATGTATGTATGTAGGTAAATATTTAAGTAGATATATGGGCTAATTTCAATTTGCAAGGATCTTATACATTCTATTTACCCGACCGCTCTGTTGAATAAAGATTTTGATAGTAAGTTGCGGTCTACCGTCACTGACTCTACCACCCACACTGCTGTCATACACTTGTTTTGGCAATCTCTTATCATGCATTCTCTCTACATGTCCAAATCAACTTTGTTTAATTATCTTATTATTATAATTGTGTTATTTTCAAAAAGTTAATTTCATAAAGATAAATATCAGACTAACAGGATGCCTTTGATTGTCTTAATATACACATTTAAGACGTTACTAATGCATATATATCATGTAACGTATTGCAAATAATAATGCTTTGATATTATAATTCAAGGATATCCCAGCTGAAGTGAGCATGATGAATCGGTTGTTTAGTAGGACAGGGACGTACGGAGTTCGTCCGCTATCCCATGTTCCATATTAATGCTCTGTGGCACATCCAATGTGGGACGGAGACATTAGTTCGATAAAGCCTGAGACACATGTAAGCAAGCTAAGCGACTAGAAAATAGATTAAGACTAAGATCAATAATCAAATATTAGATTCGACAATAAAATCGTTCGGTATTGTTATTTAGGCAAGTGTACGCTCCATTTCTAAGTTTCCATAAAGAAAGGCGCGAAGAGACAATACATACCTGCGATGCATACCTATATTGCTCTCGAAAAATTGCATGATTCGGTAAGAAATATTGGTGTAAAGTGACCACCACCATATCGGTTTTTGCTAAAGTTATTTGTCAATAATTACTATCATGCATGGTCTGTAGGCAGAGAACATATCAATCAATCAACTTAAACATATCAACATATCTGTATTAAAACTTAGAAGTGAGTAATGTCAGCTACAAGTGAGAAAAAGTTCTGAGACCGAAGCGAACTTTATTGTGCGAGAACCAGTCTTACCTTAAGATGCCTGTTGTGATAATACCTCTTACTTAATATTTAGAAATTCTAGTATTATAGTATTTAATATTTTATATACTTTGCATTTGCTGCTCTTCAATTCAAACGCATGTTATTGGGTATGGCTCGTTCGTAATTCCAAGGTAGACCATATTTTTAGAAGTATTTTATACTCATGCCAATTACTCTTCAATCATTTATGAATCTAAATTACAAACAATACATGAGTCCCAAATCGCCGTTATTTGAGAACGTTCCCTTAACTCTACCCGCATTTCCTCGTTGTATGGCTGCCCTAAATATAGGCCAGCCCTGTGATTACTTGGGACTTCTGTTAAATATGTTGTTAGATATCGAAATTATGTTAATGTAAGTAAAAGATACTGATAAATTAAGACATCATTAATTTATAGTGATAAATTTTACCGATTGATTGACCAAGACTGGCGATTTGTTCTGAAAATGTAGATTTTATAGTTTCTCGTTTTGGGTTTTAGTGAACGAGAGAGTATAGCTGCGGTATAGCATCGCATTGTATCCCCTCTGTGGGTTAGGTTCCCGGCGTGGCATTCTGATGACAGAGCATTGTGTCACGTTTTCTAAGCCCGCAATATAAGCGGCTTTTATAAAATTTATCGTGCGCTGGACTAGGCGTGCGTCGTGACGTCATTCCAGCCACACCACTACTGTATCACAGTTATATTGGTGTGCTGCAGGGGCGTTCCTGCGGGCCCAAATACTTTATTAAGGTTCAATCTGACCGGTATATTTTCGCAATTGGCTTGCAGGGCTGATGTTTCATTAAGGTTGCTATATATTACTCTGTCTTCGGAGTCATTTATTTCAACATCTCACGATAATTCCCATACGTTATAAGAATAAGAATATAGATTGCCTCTGTGGTTGAGCGGGTTAAGTTTTTGCCGGCTTATCTCAATAGCTCACTACAACATAGAGGCTCCAGCTTCGATTCCTGGTATGGTAATTTTCGGGAACGAATTTTCTGCGTTATTTACTATGGTCTGGGTGTCTGGCATCGACCCTAGAGTAATCTTTGTATATTACCCATAACACAAGCGTAACTTGCTAAGCTACGTTTTGATGGGCGCACTATAGTAAATTCTAGCTTGTTGGATGATTTTTGGGAAGAAACTCATTTGGGAAACTGCAAACGTAATGTGCGTAAAGTTGAGATTATAATCCGTTAATATTAAAAAGCATTTAGGAATCGTGTCAAAAGGCACGCAAAGCCTTCATTTTGCCAACACGCGCTGGAAATGAAATTCCAGGCAATATTAAAGAGACGTGGAAGCCGCCGTCTTTGTTCAACTTAATTCCCACTATAATAAGTTTGCTCGAAGATGCTGATCCAATATACAAAAGAGATTTGCTCGGATTATTCATACACACACCATCAAAAGCCAAACTTATTTATTGTATTGGGTTGTGTTGTGTTAGAATTTCTTGTTTTTCTAGGTTAATGTATTTGGAATTATATACTTTTCTTCAAAGATCATTTTGGTACAGCCCACACGCGATTTTTGCAATAAATTATACGAATTAATGATGTTGAAATTTCTCAATGAAGATAAGGAACATTTTAAGTTAAATATTAAGTGTGAAATGTTATAGGCGGTCTAAGCAGTCTTAAAAACTTAAGGTTTTCAATAGCTAATCAGACAAGGTTGTATGGATTACGTTCCTTTGCCTGCTACTGCGGCGATTAGAACAACAATATCAAGTAGATATATGCATACATATAGATATTGTAATTTCTTGTTTGTTGTAGTGTATATTTGGAAGTAGCGTTCGCCAATGGGCGTGATTCTAAAATATGAACCATTTGCGTGATTCATTGCTTTCGGTGTATATTTGTCTACTTTGCACGATGATATGAAAATATGTCTCGTTTAATTAATTGCGGATGTTTTCGTCGCATTTGTTAGTCACTCGTTTTCGACGAATCCACATGCCGTGGAATATTTGAGCTGTACTCGAAACTGAACAGCTGATTAATCAAATACAATTTTACGCCGCGTCGACATTAAACATGTTTAACACTTATGTATTCAAATTTTGTAATGTGTTTATCATTATGTTATCATTACAGTTATATTATTCCTTTGACACAAATATAATGTTAGTTTGTAGTCATACAATTACAAAAATATTTTATTTAAAAAAATAAACTGTTGCCACCACTTCGTACGACTTGAGCTACAAATAGTATTTATATCTTATGACCCGTGAAACATACGCGAAGGATTAAAGATTAAATATACTTGTTTTTAATCTCTATTTGCAAAGTTAGTTGAGCCATTTTGGCTTTTATTTGAGACCTGTTTGAGTTTGAGACAAACTTTTAAAGAGCTCTTAAGTTTATTTTGCTTCAATTTCTTTTATTGCGTTTACCATCGCCTATGGACATTTGTAACAACAAATTAATTGAGTCTGGAACCTGGCCACTGATATCGGGACACAACCCAAGGTTGTTATGGCGAGATACTTTAGACTAGGGGTGTTGACATCCAGACATTTAGCTGACATAAGTGAAGCTAATACATTACAGTAGGTCAGAGGTCCCGGTATACATTGTACTGTCCTGAAAAAATTAAGAATCAAAGACCCGATTCCATTCTAAACCATCCCGGGGCCCACTGAACCACGCAAAACAGTTCATCAAATTCGGCCCACCGGTGTAGGAAGATCCTAGAACCCATTCCAGCGCCATGTGCCAGTTCCAACTGTCAGACAAAAATCATCAAGATCAGTCCAGAGGCTTCAGAGAGAGGTCAATGACAAACATAAATATATAATCGGCAGACGAACGCACAAGTTCTATATCTCTAATCTAAGCAAGTTATGCTTGTTGTATGTTCGATCGCAGACACCCAGACCATAGTAAATAGCGGAAAGTTAGTTTACGAAATTTACCATACCAGGAATCGAAGCCATCTCCGCTTTAGCTAGTCAGCCACGGAGGCCTTCGTTAGATTACATCCTTGTCACTTATTACTTACTGCTTTCTGTTTGATACGAGGGGCGCGGGCAGTGGAGTGGGGGGGGGGGGCGTCGGGCTTACGTCGCAGCAAAACCTACGGGATGTAAGGCGATTATGGTATTAGGAGTAAGGACGGATGACGGGTGTTGTGGCGGAGCGAGCAGGGCTGGCCCCAACCCGAATTTATTATAAATCGTATTTGGATTGTCTTAAATTTTTTTAACAAAATTAATATTTCTTGTTTATGTATTGTGTATTTATTATCTTTGCCTCGTTATTTCACCAATGTTTCTCCTCTCCTCTTTGGGTTGTAGCGTGGTGTTGTGTATTTCAAATCATACTTAAAACGAGAATTGCCGTAAAGTATTTTTAATCGAATCGTGTTACTTTTGACAAAAACAAGCACAATCTATTGATGATATTAATTAAAATAATTATACCTATGGTAGGTAGAAATATTGGTGGGCTAATCTAAATGGTTTGTTTGTTATGGTACAGTATATTAAGTGGTTAAAAACAGCAAGGTATATTTAGAGTATAAAGAAAAATAAATAAAGATAAGTGTTCAAAATTAACTAACTACTGTATTTTAGATTCGGTTTCTGTATTATTCCCCCACGCCATTTAAATGATATATTTGCCTTCATCGCTTAAAGCTGGGACTCCCAAACTCTTTTGGGCAAGAGACCCCTTTTCCAAAATGAATTGATATCTCAGGGCCCGATAGCCAAATTATTTAAAAATCTCTTGTTTTTTTTTGTACATTTTTGCGATTGGTTGAGTGGGTAAACTTGACATAATTTTTTCATCAAAATTTAACAAAATAAATAAATGTCTATTTATTTTGAATAAATTCAGTAATTATCAAGTGTAATTAATAATTAGTCATACAAATTACGTAAAATCACATAAGTAGGTAATTATTTTTTGAAAATTAGTCATTCTTAGGCGAAAATCAATTTCGAACTCAGGGGGTCGAACACTTTGGGAATCCCTGATTTAAAACCTTTTCTTACCTTAGTTTAACCTTAGATCAAATTCTGTGGCAGGCAAGCAACTACCAATTGTCACAAAAACAACACATTGTTATACGCATTTGATGACCGCCAGGCTATACACGATAAAAAATCAATTACAAAAAAGCCTTTAATTTTATTCGAAAGATCTAAAAGGGCAGTTTCAATAATTTAGTTAAATCTGTGTAAATGACTTCATATTAAAACTTGGGACGTTTTTGAAGTTAATCTCAGGGGATAATATTGAATAAAAAAATTGTCTTTAATGGAATCCACCTTAGAGTCAATTTAATATTATAATGCGCTTCCCTTGGGAAAGTTGGTTTCGATATTAATTTAGTTGAACCACGTCTAAACTTATTTGGACGTCAATCTGATCCGAATCGAAATTCGTTAACCGCCGGACGGACGAGTCGTCCGAATCGATTATATCTTTCGACGCATCCGATTTGTGCAGGGTTGCCAGCGACCAACAACAAATTGCGGAAATATAAAAAAGAGTGCTTATAATTTATGGTTATGTAATATGATATTACGAATGTGAAAGGGAATTTGATTCCATGTTTTGTTCAGGCAGGTAGATAACACTTTATTGCTCACAAAAATAAACTAAATGTATAATTAAAATACTTCTTGGCAAAACAACGGGCGACCTTGTCGCTAAAAGCGAGCTTTTCCAGTTAACCTAGCGTAAAAGAAATTCTTAACTGATCTAGCGATGTAGGTGGAGCAGAAAAGAAGATAGGGCTGTTACAATTTAAACATACATACTAACACTAATTTTGAAATTGAATACATACATAAATACAAACACACTTATAGAATACCAATATATACGTATATATGAAATAATCTAAATATATGTATTTATTAACATTATATATCACAAGCATTCTTTAATTCAAATTCAAAATTTAAACTTTTGAAGTTCAAGTTGAAAGTAACTTGCACTCGATAATGTATTTGGACCACCCTCTATGTTAAAAAAGAAGTTAAATTCCCTATTCTATGTACCCTACATCGAAACGTATTATCGCTTTTTAAGTATATGAAACGACAAGCAACTCCCCAGCAACACGTGTAACTGCCTGTAAACATTGCTTTATTTATATCGATCTCTCCGGTTCTCCGTATGTAGTATTCATTGTAAATATCATTTTTATGAAATTTAATGTCAGAATGTCCAGGAATGTTTAAGTAGGAGAAAAATTAAAAAATCTTGGAAAATCAGGAAAAATACGAGACGAATTGGGGAAATGCACCACAACCTGAGTTAGTATTTCCCTCCAATTTTTATATACAATTTTAAACTTTAAAGTGAATATCTTTATATCTCTAATGCCAAAAATTGCAGTCAATTTAAGTTTATCAATAAAACCAAAAAACACACAATCGTTAATAATATCTATTGTTGATTTTCCACTCACTTTTGTTATAATATTTATAAAATGAACTATGAACAGCGTTCTTCTGATTAACACATTGTTTGAATTATAATCTGGCCCTGTATTTTATATAATTATTGTTTAATTTTAGTGATTGTAATCCGTTTTGTGCTTAACTAAATAATAAGAACCGACTCCCCAGCAAAAATCCGAATTAAAAGAAAATCGGCAAATGCTTAACCATCACTGGCAACCTCCCGCTGGGCATTAGATAAAATATCTGTAATGTAAGTATTCGATCGAAAGTATCCGATGGTGGGTATTGCCTTACAGGGTTCGCGTGCGGCTTTCTTGCATACCACGCCCCGTGGCGACGCCCTCCTTCATTTATAGAATATCATAAGTATATTTATTTAGGGAAAATACTTAGGGCTCTTTTATAGCCGTTCTAGAATGCAGAATAGGCAAGTGTAAAATATACTCTGGAAAACGGAAAATTTCAGCGTTAGAACTTTTAACATAGTTTATAATCCCATCGAATTTTACTTAAAGGTATTAAATAGGTATTAAAACTTGAAAAAAGACAAATGATTTATTTGTTCATTCACAAGGTTGAGTGAGATTAATAAGATGCGAATGTAATAAATCTTTGAAGTATATTATAATGTCCTCCAAGCCTTTTTTCTTCTGGTTACGAAACAGAACGGTCATCCACCCGGGAAACTATCCTACGATCCGGAACAAGAGTAGGTATATATGATGATTCCGTTACCGAATATGAACATAGAGCATATTTCATGATAATCAGTTAATGCCAACGCCGTGTAGCAGGTTGTTGACCAACATCTAAATATAGATGTTTAGAGTTACAGCTTAGACCTGATTTTTTATATATAATATGAAATTTGTAACTTTAGCTGTATCTTGTTTTGTGTGCCAAATAAATAAATAAATAGAGATTTATATGTCAATATCATAAACGCGACAGTTTGTACGAATGTATGTTTGTTAGTTACTCTTTCACAAAGAAACTACTGAATGTATTTTGATGAAATTTTACAGTAATTTAGGTCACACGCCCGAATAACACATAGGCTATAATTTATAAAGATGTCGTGTGAATTATCCAAAATACAACGATTTTTCATCACCACGCGGGTGAAACCGCGGGCGCAGCTGGTACAAAATCCTTTAACAAACTATACTCTAATAAATCTGTAAATGGTTCGAGTTTGTACAATGCGTTTAAACATGTAAAAGGAAATCAGCGGGGCTAATTCGGACCGGCTGATTCCGAAAATACAATTTTTAGAATTTTTGTCTGTCTCATGAAAACAACTGAAAGTATGTAAGGGAAACTCGACGTAGTGCTGAGCCGAGTTCACACTTAGAATATATTATCTCCCGATAAATGACATTGTTACCTTAGATTAGATGAACTAGCAAAAAAGATGCCGCTGTAATCGCGTTTTCCCAATTCACTAGAAAATACCTACGGTGCCATTAGCAAAATATCATTCATTGTATAATTTCAAATCGGGTTGGCTTCGACTCGCCTCCATGTTTTGCTGGGCAGCTGTCTAGACTGCATGGACTTGTATGTAGGTACTTGAATATTCGAAGTGTAGATCGATACTATTTAATGATAACTAAATATGTCAGTCGACTTAAGGAACAGCTTAAGTTAAAAATGTAAAGTTTAAAATAAACAAATATTCCTTAGTGAGGTGAGGCCGCATATGGAGTACTGCACACAGCTTTGGGCTGGAGCACCTGTCTACCAACTTAATCCCCTGGACTGTATTCAACGTCGAACCGTTCGCGTTGTTGATGATCGCATACCCACAGATGGTCTAGATACGCTTGGCCTTAGGAGAGACTGCTTCTCTCTGCGTATTCTACCGACTGTATACCGGGGAGAGTTCCAAAAAACTGCTTAAAATGGTGCCTTCGTACTCTTTCTACCATCGCACCACTCGTCATCTGTTGGGATTTCATCCCTAATTCCTAGAGCCACGACGGTTCTGTAGAAAGTTTCTCTTGCGTACCGTGGGGATTTGGAATAAACTCCAAGCCGAGGTCTTCCCACAGCACTACGGTATGGAGTTTTTCATAAAGGTTATCCTAAAATTGTTCCGAGGCCGGTAGCGCGTTAGTAACATCTCTGGTGTTGTAAACGTCTTTAGGCGACGGTAATCGCTTTCCATCAGGTGGGCCGTCAGCATGCGCTATACTTAAGCTAATATATAAAAAAATATCGAAGACTACTTATAAAAATGTAATTTATTTTTTTTTGTATAAGACTATCAAAATGTCTACAGACGCAAGTCTACCTGTTATATATTAATGTCTGTCACAAGATACTAAATAGGGGTATCAACTTTGCAACACCATTCCGTATTAAATTACTTTTAGTTTGTTCAAAACTTAATACGTTGTGGAGATTATTCAAACACGTCATATGTAATTTCAGCTTTCAGCCAGTTTTGATCCACATGTCGGTGGTTTTGTTTTTTATTAGTAGCTTTGTGTTAAACTACTGTTATGCAATGAAGTTTAGTGGGTATGAGTGCGATGAGTATTTATACTAACCACAAGTTACTGCTAAGCCCTACCGGGATGATTTATGACAGATTGTATCTTTATAAATATGTATTTTCAAAAAATGAGGAAGTTTTTTCACCATAAGCCGTAACATAAGTTGTGGTAGCGTAATGGTTAGCGCACGCGCCCTTAAATTGAAGGGCACGGATTCGATCCTGACCGGAACGCATGCACCTCTTAGTCAGTTTTCTGATCTAATGTGCATATTATTACAATTACCACGTGTTAAAAAGACGGTGAAGGAAAACATCGTGATGCAACCTGCACATCGAGATAACCGATGTGTCAAACCTGCCAAGCCGCCTTGGACAAGCGTGGCGGGTATACTGTCCGATCCCCCTATAATGGGAGGCCCGAGCCCAGCAGTGGGACATTTATGGGCTGACATTATATATATATTTATAATAAGCCGTAAGTTTCGATGTATTCGTTACCACTTGTGTCGATTTTTCTGTTAAACTTGTCAATCTTCAGCCGTTGTATAAAAGCAAAAATAGAATTGTGTACCGACGCTTGTACAACATGACTTTGATAAATAGACTGCACGACGATAAAGGAATAAATACACATAAATTCAATTGTTTTTCCATCGACATCAAGTCGAAGCGATACGACAATCGATTTGAATGTTAATCGATTAAATTATGGATTTGAATTGGTATCGATAATGGTTATTACCATTACCACAGCGGCACAATTAAAACCACCTCCGTAATTGGGTCGAGGCGTCGTCGCTGAATCGGATTCGATTGTTTTTGTCGTTTGATCGCAAAAAGTCGATCGGAATGAGTATCGATGCGGTGCCGTGCGGATCGAGCGGTCGCGCGGAACGGACCCCGCGCCCCGCGCCCCGCGCCCCGCACAGCTCGCAGGGCTGCCAGCCGAGCGCTTTCGAAGCTGAATCCAGCGCTTTTTAGGCTGCATTTTGACATTACTTTTATGAAGATTATGTAGGTACAATTTTAACCGATGGTAAGGCCAATATAGATGGTAAGATGTAGTGAACGGGCGATAAATCACATCCAGTGCCAAATGTAGCATTTTTTGTCTGGTATCTGATATATAAAACGCATTCGGAATTTCCACAAAGCACTTAATTTTTTTATATTCTGTATTGCTCATTATTACATTCTTAATGTAGCAACATTACAATTTAAATTATTTTTTACTGTTTTTTTGGTTTTGTAGCGAAAGTACTAAGTGGTCGTAATATAATATAATAATCTAGCGCTTTTTAGCTTCTTACTGGTGCATCTTGTCTGGCATCCCTGACACCTTCTCTGTAAGGAGTATCAAGTCTATGCACGCACTGCGATTTTTTATCGCGCGATAATATTATAGCGGCATTAGGATTCCAAAGGCACTGCGATATGCAATAAAATAAAATCACATGAAATAAAAACGTACTGCGCGCTTAGTCTAAAGTTTCGACAACAGTACGCGCATATACGATAAAGAAACCGTAGTGATTGTGAAATTGAAAGTTGTTATATTTACCGTGACAGCACAAATAACCAAAGAATGCCTTGGGATATAGTTGGAGATCATTGTATTTTAAATAAAAGACAGCTTAGACTTTCTTAATTGCAAAAGGATGAATGCAGCGTTAATATTTTTTTCCTTCCGCATTAGAAACTTAACAATGCAAGTAACTTGTGCGAAATTTATGTTTCGAATGAACAAATCTGTTTCGGCGATTCTGAACTCGTGTCGCAAAAATAATAATCGCAGTGCGTGCTCCGCCTTACTGCAAGAGTATGTATAAAGATGTTGTTGTTTTTGTGTAACACATGTAAACAGGCTAGTATATTATGAAATGTAAAACAATACGTGTAGTGTACCTAGGCTTTAGATTATTTTCGAATAATCATTGATTTTTTGTGATCTGTACATTTGATTACTATTCATTTTAAAGAATGGTTTTACTTAAATTCTCTGATATCTTTTTTAGGGTACATATTTTCAAATAACGGAACCGTTATATCTTTGTTATGTACGTTCTTCCGTCTGTCCATCTGCCTGTTGGAGATATCACTCATTTTGGTCAGGCACTACTTATAAAATTTTACAGGAAGGTGTAGTCTATAATTGTATGCGCTGTAAAATTATGTAGTGAACTCAGAAAAAAGACTAGTACTGCCGCTATATTTGTAACTAGTGATTGACATACTTGTGTGGGACAATGTCAGCTAGATTTTAAAACGTACAAAACATACTGACTTTTAAGTGGCTGATGTCAGCATCCAAACCCGTGAAAAGTCCCTCTCCTCTAACTTTACTTTTAACTTTTTGAAACAATACCCGTTCAGAATTTTTTGTGATGTAGGATATTTGCAAGTAAATGATTCGTTTTGTGGTTCAGTATCGAAGAGACGAAAACATCGGACATTGAGCATCTGTACTGATTCCTTCATAATTCGTTGACTGTTACACTCTTGACCGATTTCTTTTACTTATAAAATAAAAAATCCCACCGAAAGTCTGAACAGAATTCTAAGAATATCTTGGTCCGCATTACGAAGAAGGCAATATATCCAAGTTGGAATGAGAGATAAGTTAGGCTCGGCCATCCGACCGTTGAAAAGAGTGGAATGGGGGCATCCGGGACCATTTAGAGCGGCCAGGTTATCCGTACCGGCCAAAGGCGGATCCGCCTTCGATTCCGCGATTTGCAACGGAGGTAAAAATCCATCATATTGCTATTAAGGTTCCGTAGCAATTTTGAAATAAAAGCGTATGAATATCCGTCTGTCTGTAACGGTTATTTTTCTTGGAAACTATTGGGTCTATATGTATGTTTGATGGAAACGTGTAGTTTGCTTACAGCGCGTTCCATTAGTAGCTCACAACACCCAAAATGCTCCGTCAGCCATTCCACAAGGCGACCGCGGTCGTAGTGGACGTGGCGAAAGGTCACTTTCATCATCATTTTCGATTACACATCGCTCACAACGACGCATGTCAAGAGGTGGGTCGAATAGCCGTTCCACTTGGATTTACGATCGTAACGCCGGCAAGCAAGTGGAACGGGAACGACGTCGACGTATTGTGACAGTGTATGACATGGGGTGGGGTTCATACATTTCGTGACGTCACATTTCAAAAACGAAATTTGAATTATTAACGAATAACCTCAGCATGTTTCCACTTCTATTTTGATTAAAAAAAATAATAGAAATGAAACCAATTACGGAACTGCTTTTTTATTGCTCTGCAATAAATTATATTATAAATAAACATCTTTTTTTATATATATTGACTAAACCGCATTTTATTCTGTTTTTACAAACACGGCATGCGTAATATATTTAATTGTTTATCTACGGACTATGTATGTATGATCTTAGAGTGGTAAAAAAAATACAAGCAGGTGTGACAAAGTTAAGAGTATTTGAACTAAGCCTTGAGGAGCAGGAACACAGTCGGCGAATAAAACATGTGATGTCACTAGGGAGGAAGGAGTCACATTTATGTGACCAGCTGTGACAAGGACGGGGGAGGAGTCACAAGATCATGAAATGGGTGTGACGTAGGCCCCTTGGAGCCCCGAGCTCTCGGAGTGAAGCCCCTCCGAGAAGCCAATTCTCAGTTCGTTACGAGAACTTGGAGTTTGACCAACGAAGTACACACTCAATGGCAATACTAATAATACAAATGACAATGTCATTTTATGAAAACATTATTACTGTAATTTTTATTATGTAAATGTAATCATATTTTAGCATTCACGAGCTAAAAACATGAATTAAACCATTAAAAGTGAAGTGCGGAAGTTATTATTTTGCACGATTTCTAAATTTGAGAAAAAGCAACAGGAAAAAGACGCCAAATTCAAAGTAAGAAAAACAAGCTTGTTTACGTATTTATGGTAATTTGAAGATGCTCTACTGAATTTTTCTTTGCCTCGCTTTTCTGTCTCTACTTTCACAAGTCAGACACTAGTATTTAATAATCGAATTAGTGCAGGTCAAGGTGGAATGGTTTCTGTGGCTATATTATCCACTATTAATTTTAAACCTTGTGTGCGTATGATTATACGCACACAAGGTTTAAAATAATTCTTCACTTCATTTGAAGCTTTTGTTCACATTGGCCCCCTCTATACTTTTTTAAGTGGTGCCTGAACACCTCATGCTGTGTTAAGCAAGTTGTCTAGCCAAAAGCAATCTATTTCCCGCAGATGTAGAGACTCGTACCCAGTATCGGGATGTTAATGTATTTACATTCCACTCGCGAGTTTAGTATGATATTGTCCCTATACTTTGACAATTTAGGATTATCGATTATATTATAATCTGACCATAACGTACATTAACATTCCACCATCGTATCCAAGTTCTACGAGAATCGAATAGATTCATTAACGATCATACACTGTCTCATCTCTATTATGACCTGTCCAAATTATCGTCCTAGAAGGTGTATGTTCATATACTCTACTCTATATAGGTAAATAAAATTGAAGTGTCTATTTGTAAACCCAAAATAATAGCTTTTTACAAAATACATATGAAAATATATACGGTATTTATATTAAAAAAAAACAATTTTTAAAATTTTTGTCTCTATGTCTGAATGTTACGACTAATCTCTGAAACGGCTGGATCGATTGTCACGGGACGTTCATTGCCATATAGCTGATGTTATGAGGAGTAACTTAGGCTACTATTATTTAGGGATCCGCGAAAAAGAAATTCACGCCGTCAAAGTCGCGAGCACAGCTAGTAAGTAGATAAATACAATTTAAAAGCAGTACAGATTATACTTGGTGCGAAAAAAAATAGAAACCGCGTACCTAATTTGAAATTGCGACATCCCGCATATGGAGGGCTTATGTCGCCAATCAAGTCGCTGTTTCGTGAGGTATTTCTAAAGCAGGTTATTTACATTGTACGCCACATGGTGGCTTCACCGCGCGCGGCCCACGCCCTGTCACTTTCATTACATTATCATCCAAATCTTACGAACCCTTTTTTTCAAATGAACGAATCAACTTGCCGGTAATTACTTGGAGCATTACGATTGGAAATCGAAGTCTCTCTAGAATTTGAATTGCTTTCAATTATGTAATAATCAGATTGTGGCTATGGATGCCATAGAAGTTTATTGTGCATAACTATAATCATTATATTAATATATGAAGCTAAACTTTGTACCCCTTTTTACGAAAATCGCGCGGGCAGAGGAGTATGAAATTTCGCACACTTATAGTTTATATAGAGGAGTGCAGAATGCTATTATTTTTAAAATTATGCATAAAAAATACATTAGATAAATAAAACCACATTACACGCATTTTATCTGTGCAGGAACGGAGAAAGAATACAATTTCCTGCGGCCGGGCGGCCTGTCGTAAGAGGCGACAAAATAACCCACAGCCAGGTGGGAGAGCATTTGCCCGACTGGATGGCTACCACCCCTGGTCTAGAGTATGTCGTCATAACAACCTTGATTTGTATTCCGGTATTAGTGACCAGGTTCCAGTCTCCCTTAAGAGAGCAGTAGCGCATTTGTAGCACCTTTGGTATTGCAAATGTCCATAGGCGACGGTAACCGCTTTCCAACAAGTGGGCCATCTGCCTGTCTGCTGAACTCCCGCAATAAAACACGCTCTACCATGTGTTTGACACACACACGCATATATGCCCTTTTGTTTGTTGTTTAAGCCAAATTAACAGTGTAGCCTTGGTGAAATCTGTGATTATAGATGTAAAGTCTTTGACAACAGAACTTTAATGACGTTCAAAGTTATAATTTAAATTAATTATGGTCGAATTTTGACCACTAGTTACTATTAATATGCCCAGAACGCGAATAGGGAACAAACAAACACATTTTAACATTTGTATTATGAAAGTGTGGAGTAGCAGCAACAGTACCTAACTGTTCTCGCGATCGCCCCCTAACCCACTTCCCATACGACAAATTCCGAATTGCCATTAACATGTAAATTCGTTTTTGGATCGCCGTTCGCCGCACAAATGAGTAAATCATGAAACAGACTCGGCTACAACACAAACGTGCAATTAATCGCATTATTTATCGCGAGAGTATCGTGTTATTCACTACACGGCACGTGGTAACGATAGATGCAGTAAAACAACTCGCCACAGACCGAACGGGAGTGCCTTTACTTATTTAAGCAAAAGTATGAATGTTGTAGTTGAAAGATTTTTTGTACAAATAGACGGCGGTCTAGAGGCGACTATCACTTCACGTTTTAATTTCCGAACGAGTTGAACGTCTTTTAAACTTATTGTACGAATAGCAAAATTGATGTTTTTATGTATTTGTAATTTCAATCACATGGTTTTTTTAAGTTATAATCTAAAAGGTATACTGATTGTTTTCTTGTTAGTTAAATTGTCATTTATTATTTGAATTTTAGTCCATTTTTGAGCTACCTCATAAAACTGGTATTTGGGGTGATAATATAGCATTCAGGTTTTATGGAATGAGGCCATTCACTATAGAAAAATGTTGATATATTTTTTAAATTTTGGCTCTGTTTAATCGATCACAATCTTGGATAAATATTAAACATTTACGTTAACAATTACAATTTAAATAAAATATAAAATTACTTATTAAGATAACACAGATCCATTTTTATTACAAAAGACAGTACAAATTTGATGGAAAGAATTTTATAACTGTACGTGACGACACTGCTTCATTGACGTAATTGCAGTGTTGTAACCAGCAATCAGGTATATACAAGTTGTACACCTTCCTATAGTGTGTGTTTTAATCATGTTGTTGTATATAATATCAGCCCATAAATGTCCCACTGCTGGGCTCAGGCCTCCCGTTGATGTGCAGGTTGCATCACGATGTTTTCCTTCACCGTTGTGAGTACGTGGTAATTGTAACAATATGCACATTAAATCAAAAAACTGACTAAGTGAGCCCGCGCCCTTTGTGTTTGGAACGCAGGTGCTAGCCATCACGCCAGCACGACTGTCATGTTGTCGTGCTGTTCCTGTATTACCGCGGGCCGGCTTTTATAAGTCCTGAATGGGCTCTAATTGTACAACCGGTAATTGCAGCTCTAACTCTACCCCACAATGGCGTCACCGTTTCTTTTCAAACTGTGCTATTGTATCGGTTCACAGTTTTTTGTTTACCAATTATTAAGCAGCATTAAGTGGAAGTCTTCTATTGTGTTAAAGAAATAACACAGGTCTGGAAAGAATATTGTTACCGAGCAAATTGCCACCCGGATTGTAACATCGGAACGCACAGGTTCAGTGTTCAAATCCCGACTTACTGTAGTCTGGTTGTTTGGGATCGACTCCAGATTTGTCCGTCATTACCTTTAACACAAGCATAACGTGCTTGGCTGTGTATTTGTCTACCGATTACCTACTATTGAAAAAAAAACTTAACTAGATTTTTACACGCGGCTTCGCTCGCTTAAACCTCGGACTTGTATTTTCCGACAAAAAATATTAGATATTTTGTAAAAGTCTTATCTATAACATAACACGAGTAACAACAGGGACACTCGTATGCGACTTGGACTGTTATAATATATTTTTTTAATTTTAGCTATAATATATACACATATATGTGACTCTTTTATCTTTTGTTTATTTTCTACTTTACTCTTCTAAAACATACCTTTTTTAAAGTGATCTCTTTATTGAAGTTATGGAAATTTTTGAATATATTATACATATTATAATAATTGCCTTCGTGTTGTAAGTATGGATTTGCGCCGTGAGTCCATAAGCCATGACGAAGGTGAATAATCACCAACAGCGCTGATCACGTATATTTACTCAAACATTAACATAAGTTTATGAAAGTGCTAATTCTGCTTATTATAGTCTTATGTTCATTTGGCATTAATAAATATGATAAACAAACAAGCTGAGTCAGCTTTTAAGGTTATTTCCGCTACGCACAAATATAGGCGTTTGTTCTGGTGTTTACCCAATTCGCAAATAATGCTCCCATTAAGTTATCGCCACTCCCACAGCAGCAAGCAGGGAAACGAGCAGCGTGAATGTTTTGTTAATATATATTAAATGTAAAGTCTGTTATGATTCTAGCATGTATATTTTATGATTTTACAACTATTTATTTATTTAGCTTGTAGACTTTATATAGAAATTATTATGTATTGTTGTTTAGACGTATGCAAGGCGAGAGTCATGTGTAATATATAATAATACTAGCTATCCCGGCAGACGTCGTCCTGCCCGGTAAAAAATAGGAGTTTATCGTAGAGGGTTGAAAATCTAGGGTTGTATGTATTTTTGTATGTTGTATCATAAAAAAATAGAAATTAAAAATTTTGTCTAAAAAATAAATAAAAAAATTTAGGGGTGGACTACCCCTAACATTTAGGGGGATGAAAAATAGATGTTGGCCGATTCTCATAGATACCGGATAAGCACAAAAAATTTCATCAAAATCGGTCAAGCCGTTTCGGAGGAGTATGGCAACGAAAACTGTGGCACGAGAATTTTATATATTAGATGATTTAGTAATGAAATGAGGTTGTAATGAATGAAAAGGTTATTTTAGAAACAACAAGTCTAACATGGCGTACTACCGCTATCCATCTCCCGGCGTGCTGCCGTGGAAATGGGCAGAAATAAATAACAGATTAGAAATGTGATTTCAATAAGCAATCAATAGTAGTTACAGTCTGCCAACTTTATCCATGTTCCCGGAGCATTGCGATGGGCAGACGCATATTCCCCACAGACCCCGATCCCTAGTTCTATTGGCAGTTCATCCCAATAACCCAGTATCTTTTATTGTCATTCCCTACAATAGTCCTACACTGGCCGGGGCTTGTCCTTGGTTGCATTTTTGTATGATGCAGACAGGGATAATCGCCGGTCAGCGTCGCGGCACATTTACAAAACCCGTGGTCTTCAGAGACATATAACAAAATATTAAATTATCTTTCACATGTGAGGTCGTATACCTATCTTGGACGAATAGGAAACCACTTTCCATCAGGTTTGAAGTACCCCGCAAGGAGCAACGCATAGGCGACATCCCCAGACGAATGCCAATGGCGGGCGACGAGGCCCGATAACACGAACACGACTCGTACATGCCCCTAATAAAATAACGTAATACTGCAATTCCAATGCTGAATTCGTGATAACCGAAATCGATATGAACTATGCATTTGCACGCGGGCGACATCGACTACGTGCTTTTCGGATGCATACTCTTGTATTACTCGTTGGCAACACCAAAATAGGATATTTCTATTATTTTTAAACTTTGCAACACTGTCCTTGCTTTTTGTTTTCTCTTCCATTTTAGTTGTAGCGAGTGCACAAGCATTTTGTAGTGATTTATTATTTAGTTTACACCACTAACAGGGTTTAACTATAGTTTACCTACTACGAACAGAGTATCGCCCGCGTATCAGCGTAAAACAAATAATTAGAATATGTGCGACGAGATGCGCACATTACTGGTTTGGGTTTTCATCAAGTCTGTAGAGTTTCATAGCTCTTATTTGTTTATTTTTAAAAATGCAATATTATGCTGTATTCATTCATTCTAGAGATATACTCGTCAGTACGTAGTAATCTATATATATAAGCAAAGTTTGTTTTCTTTGTCCGAGGTAAACTCGAAAACTACTGGACCGATCAGCATGAAACCACAACCATTCGACGCGGAATTAATCTTTCTTTTAAATTCTATGAGCCCTTTGCCATGTTTTCTCAATTTGTTTGTTTATTGATTTATTTGCTCCCATAAAACAAAAGACAGGCATTTATCCTTGGTTCATTTGATTTCTAGCTCATAAAAGAGGAACATGATTTAACATAACCTCTATGTTAGAAACAACTATAGTCTTAACATATAAAGCAGAAGAGCCTGGATGTATGCTTGAACGCGCTAATCTCAGGGACCACTGTCTGATTTGAAAATTCTTTCAGTGGTAAATAACCCATTAGCTGTATAACATCGCGATAAGATCAATAGGAGCGGAGTACCAATGAAGAATATTTCAAAATCGGGTTTTTTTAGCTTATCTTCTTTTTTGTTATTCCACGCGGACGAAGCCGCGGGCAGAAGCTAGTTAATACAATAAACACATTATACCATAAAAATACATATTTTAAGCGGTTAAAAAAGATTTGGCGTTTAGCGTCGGTCCTGTCAGTTCTCAAGTTTATGTATCTTTTATTCAACTAGAATATAACCGATAGCTCTGCTATACTTTTACACTATGCAGACTATACTAGGCGTTCTAGTTTATTGCAGTTTTCACTATGTACCTAATGGTAATTATAAAATGACACAAATGCTAATTTTCTAATAATAACTTAATCAACTTTGCTTATAAAAATCTTGCTAAAAAACGTTTAACCATCTCTTAGCTCTGAAGTTCTTAGTTAGCCTAATCAATCATTATCTTCGTTTCGTTCATAAGCATTGTTAAATTTTGGCATCCTTAAGAGAAGAAATTGTTTAAAAGTTAAGACGCTTTATTTTTGTCATCTGTTGGGGCTTAGCTCTTCTTTACATATCGTTGTAAATTATAATTATTAAACCAAAATAAAATACAAAAATATGTACGATCATTATTAAATTTTGATATTGGAAAGGACTCATTAAGAGCTTACAATGAGCGATAGCCAAAAACACACACAAGTCATTATTTAAGAGTTTTAATCACGTTTACATTTATATAAATCGATGAAGTATTTTTTTAACAAGTTCCAAATTCCTGTAAAGAATTTATTTAAAAAGTTGTTTTATTTTATAAAATTTTAGAGTCCTGTCGGGAGGTGCAATTTGTCCGTGGCGTAAGGTGGCCCGGTGCGTCGGCGCGCGGCGTACCGCGCGTCGGGCGTCGGGCGTCGGGCGTCGCGCTGACAGGCCGTTCTGTACGTGAGCTATTCTATGCAAATGCGCGATGTTATCGGCCGCAGTCGACGATAATGTATTGCAATCGTGATATATTAAACTGTGAGCCCCTATCTATCGCCGTGTGCCCGCTTATCGCCTTCCACGTTGTACATAAGCCACGTCCAGTGGACGCCCTTTGGAGGCGATCATATCGACTCTTTATCGGTTATCGCTGTTCTCAGATATTCCCTTCCGAGTAAAGCTCTTGCCAAACTTATAATTTCACGTCCTATACTAACACTAGTAGCTACTAAAATCACTGCTTTGCTGCTTTAGATGCAACTGGATTCTTGAACAGGCTTTGTAACATAAAATAATTTGACATTGTACATATATATAAAAGAACAGGCGGTAACATAACATCTTATCATCTAACTTTTATACTTAGACCATAAAAAGACCGTACATTTATGCTTTTACAATATCAAGATATAAAGAATTTTTAATGCTTTTCTAGGAACATTGCCCTGCGACAGCGGTTCGGTCGGGCTTGGCCGATTTTACTGTGCACTATTTGTTAGGTTTTTAAAACTGTTTACTTTTAGGATACAATTTACTTTGAGGCCTTATTTATTATTAATAGTGGTCGCCCGTGGTCGAAATTTGACTATAATAATCAATGTCAAAGACTATACTTCTATAATCACATTTCACCAAGACCGCACTGTTAATTTGACTTGAACAATAAACAAAACATTACATGGTTAATGTAATTTTTATGTTTAATTTAAAATAATTATCATTCTGCATTCCTTCTCTGTATAATCTGCAAGTGTGCGAATTTCATACTCCTCCGACCGCGCAATTTTCGCAAAAAGGTTTTGCTTCGCCTATTAATATATAGAATTATTATCTGTTCAAAATGAATGAATGAATGCACAATTTGACTCCTGTTGCGTGTATCTGCTCGTGACGTCACAAGAAGGTACGCTCGTACATAATCATTTGATGTCTTGAAAATAATACTCGTATGCAAATCGACACTTGAAAAACTATTTTGGCTCGGTGACACATCGTTCACTCCAAATTACTCTGTAAGTGGAACGGATTATCATTTCGAGTGTCAGTTTCGGGGTGAGTGAGTATATCTCTAGGACACGGGCAACGGGGTCGTCTCTAACACTAACATAATGGATATCCAATGTGACAGATGTCATCTAGACTATTTTTAAGGTTGATTGCCATTGGCTTTTGTTCCATACTACAAAACCCACAAAAATCAACATTTTTACAGCCTTTTATTACAAGTATTTAATAAGCCAATACTGGAGGTATCATTTGTCTTTCAATTTGGTTGATTTTTGTAATTTCAGTGTTGCCAAAATTATCCCAGTTTTTGCGATAAGATAGGTTAATCCTATGCTCAGCAAAAGGGCACATGAACTAGATTGACTGATCCACTTTCAGATTGTGTCTTTACTCATTCCTCAAAGTACATATTTGTAGAAATATATTTCATACAATATTTTAATGCCAGACCGCTGTCAGTTGGAAACGTGCCCAAAAGACTGGCTACATTACCTCGCTGTATGGCAACGCTAATGCGTTGTCCGGGGTATAGACCAGTCTTTTGGTCACGTGAGACGTCTATCAGGCGTTTCGCCCCATGGTCCCAGGGTCTCAACCCCAAAAAGCCACAAGTATTGTAGGGCCTCGTGTTGTGCAGCAGGTTTACTAGCAGACATGCTAGTGACGTGTCCCATACTAAAGGGCGACCCATCCTCCAGGGCACCAATGACATTCCATCGGATTTCTTGACATCGCCATGGCACAAGCCGTTCGGTTTTAGAACGGCAGGTACCCCGGCAGTGACAAAAGCCCGACGTATTATGTTATTAAGTGCTGATGACGTGAAATTCTGCCGGCACTTCTGGTACAAGATAAACCATGGTGACTGAGGCGCTCCATTTTATCTCCACACTGACAGCGATGTGGGACAACTGGCCGCCTCTAGTCGAATGCGGGCACTTATTCTAAAAGCGCCCAAGCTCGCTGAGGGGAGTGCCCGACGAGCCAGACTCCCAACGCGAAACAGCTAGGAGACGGCCACGCTCCGTCTCAATCTGTAAAACTTAAGACTACATAAAATCGAACTGAATGTCACCCCTTTATGTCTCTGAAAATTTGATTACTGTAAAATAGAGCCCCTAATAAAACAAAGGCTCATTCCCAATGGACACATTTCCAGGATGCTTTATAAACACAGGCGATTCACTAAAAACATTGAACGCGCCGTGCTCAAAAGAGTCATTTAAGACGCGAGTGGCGTGTTTTGAGCGCCATTGTTCTTAGTGTAGGTGAAATTCCAACTCTGTTTGCTCCTGAGCCGTTTTACACGACGCCCTGTACAAATATCCCAGGTAAATAGACTAAATGCAATCGCAAACATAATCAAACCGCCTCTCTCGACCGTATTTCTATACAGTTAAAGTAGTTCTTCACCTGACGAGCACAAAATAAGAAGTTGGTCAAAGACTTAACTCGAATTCGTGTCCGAGTTGTTAGGGACTCGACGACTATCTCCATCTGAATTCTTTTAACTAAAACTTCCATCATTTCCATCGTATAGTTTTTTGTACATTGCTTGCGTTCCTAACATTTATTTTTTTGATTTGTTGCATAAAGACACAATGTATAATCTATTGGAAAATGTTAGACAAGGAAAGTGGCCTTGGTAGCGGTACATTGTGGTTGGTCCCGGTATTGAGCAAGTATCGGCTGTCTCGAGGGAGGTCGACGTTATTCATATTTGACGCCATGTTCTAAGAAGTGACGTCATTGTCGAGATAATATTTGTCCACCGAATAGATTTTGCCCGTCATTTGTTTGCACTTTCACCATATTTGCGTTGAGAGCTGCCCGCAGCGATGGAGGCCGAGCTGAGGCCGATCCAATATGGCCATACAGTAGATGACTTAAGGATATTTACTTGACTGTTTCTTAATGTTCACTTAGCAAATTAGCGTTTTTTTAAAGCTTGATATTTATGTATTTATCTTTTAAGGACGTTTAATTGATTGCGTTCATCTTTTGTGATTTGCATTTTAGGACTCGTCTGCTGAATTGGTGTCATTGGTCAGAGGCATTTTAATACTATTATATTATTACTCCTGCATCTGGGATAATGTTAGTATTAAAGACCGTTTCACACAGGTGTATTACTGGGCTTAATGCGTTATTGTTAATATTTGTTAATGACGTCAAACATTGACTGATAACATTGTTGTAATACACCAATATCACTTATGTTTAATAGCGTCATTTTTAACACTAACATTATCGTAGGTGGAGCAGGTACTTAATTATGGCAAGACATCAACAAATAACTTGCTTTTTTAATGTTTTTAAATACAGGGTTTTGAGATCCCGGATAACATGTAGTAGCAGAGTGCTGGCCAAGACAAGTAAAATGAGACCAAACACAACGGGTCTGACTTGTTTAGTACAGGAGTTCCTATGGCCACTTTCTGACTCCATCATCAGATCAGCTCCATGGTACCATATTATTGTATTGTCACGCGATAGCCAAAAATTCCAGCTCAATCGGAAACCGGGAAGTTGGGTAAATTTAACTTGCAAGATTACACCCGAACTTATATACGTAAATGCATACATACTTAACAAGTTAAATAAAACCTTGCAAAAATTGTAGAGGTCCACAATGTTTTAAAACTGCAAATGAATGTGTTAATATTTGCTCGCTTATTCTCCTCCACGAGCACTGTCTTGTAATCATGAATACGGCCTACATGCAAGTTCATATCACCTACTCGCTGAGAAAGTACAACATTGTCTGCGAACCCTGTGAAGTGTCTATGTGCCACTATCTTAATGAACTCCATTATGGTAATAACTTGAAACCTGTTGTTATATATTAATTATAACATCAATTTACTACACATTTGGAAGTGACATTGACATATAAGATGATTGTTCATTATTATGATAAATATTCATAATATTATTGTTAAGTATTGGTGTCTCAAATGGTGGCAATGGTGGGAGGATTGCCCGAGTGCTGCCTCTCCATAGCTCAGATATTCACGTACCAAAGGTTACAAAGGCCACTCTGAGAACTGATTATATCACAAAGTACCGTCGATACGACTACGAAATACCTTACAATATAGCAAGCAGACAAACGTCCAGAATAATCTTCGTAAAATATGCTTTGATCCAACGGAGAGTTTACATTTATAGCTTACTAGTTTTTGCCCGCGGCTTTGGTCGCGTAAATGTACTTGTTATTTAAACTTCCTTAAATGTTCCCCCAGCGTTATAAAAAAAAGTATATGTGACATACATATCCTGAAATGTGTATGAATTCCCACTTAAGATCATGAAGTGGGAATCTTATAATTCTTAGAAATGTCACCTATACTAATAAAACCCCTAACGCCATCTAGCGACGGTGGAGTTAACCATGAAAGTGTTAAAGCAATTAGAGCAAATAATGCGAATGCGAGATCACAATATTGCTTTGAGCTTACACACATCACAATATTCTTTTTAGATTAAAACCTGTCAGACAGTAATAAATTGAAATAGCATTGTCATTCTCGTTGCCACGACGATATATTTGTTAACGAATTGCCAATAAAATGCGATCAGAGCGCCATCTTTCCGACTATATTGTTCTATCCTGACAAGTCATATGCAAAACATGGCGATTTGTTGCTTAGTAAAGGCGTGAAACGTAAAAAACACACTGACATTCATAATAATGGTTTGTATTTGCGGAACCCTAAACAAGTAGCCCTCGTTATTCCTTCTGACATTCGCTATCTGCTCGTGAAAGTCCCGTCAAAATGATAATTCGGGACACCCCGACATACACAGAGAGACGAAAACTTCTAAAAATTGCATTTTCGGAATCGCTTGCTCCGAATTATCCCCCTGACTTTTTTCACATTTTTATTTTGACATTACAAACAGACACTTCCATTTTACTTATCTGTCTGTATATATGTATAGATATTGACGAGTCTTCTGGGATTAGCGAGGAACGGTGCTTTTAAAATTCTTCAAGTTCTTTACAAGACTGTTGGAAATATATATTTGCTCTGAGAGCTATTCAGACGTCTCGGGTCTCAACTAAATCCCCCCCCCCTGCCCCCCGCGCGCGTCTACCCGGGGCCCCGGGGCCCGGACAACTCGCCATGAAATTAAAACGTCTTTGAAGTATGGAAATTAAAGTATGACGCAGCAGAAAGGCAACCCGGAACGCTTTGAAGGCATTCCTACGCTTTGATAGGGACCCATAGATAACTCCAGCCGGGTCTCTGTGTTTATTTCTGATAGCTTTTGAAGGATACGAGCCAAGGGAGTTTACTTCACTGCACTCGCTCGAATGTGTTGTAGTATTTATAGGTATGGTAACTAATACCATGTCGGTGCTCTGCTAAACAGGCCAGTATTCCAACGTTACTGCCATCCTTGTAAATTAAAACCTTTCGGATTGTTTTTATACTAGCTGTGCCAGCACAGCGTACGCCTTTCTATGATAAAGCCGATTTTACAATGCCATTACAACGACAGCGTATATACTAATGCTAAAAGATTGACCTTGAACTTGGTCTGCTTTTGTTTATGAGAGAATTACATAACATAACTAGTTTTATTGCGAAATTTTCTAGTAGACATGTATAAGCGACGTATGTTTTATCCGTGCAGGAACGGAGAAAGAATATATTTCCTGCGTTGGAGCGGCCTGTCGTAGGAGGCGATAGGGCATTTGCCCGACTGGATAGTTGTGTTCCGGCAATAGTGACCAGGTTCCAGTCTCCCTTAAGAGAGCAGCAGCGCATTTGTAGCACCTTTGGTGTTGTGCAAATGTTCAAAGGCGATGGCATTTTTTTTATTTATTTTTTTATTGCAGGAGGTCAGCAGACAGGCAGACGGCCCACTTGATGAAGAGCGGTTACCATCGCCTATGGACATTTGCAACACCAAGATGCTACAAATGCGCTGCTGCCCTCTTAAAGGAGACTGGAACCTGGTCCACTAATGCCGGAACACAACTCAAGGTTGCTACGGCGACACACTTTAGACCAGGGGTGGTAGCCATCCAGTCGGGCAAATGCCCTACCACCTGGCTGTGGGTTGTTTTGTCACCTCTTACGACAGGCCGCCCGGCCGCAGGAAATTGTATTCTTTCTCCGTTCCTGCACGGAGATAAACCGCTAAACCGCTTTCCATTAAGTGGGCAGTGTGCCTGTCTGCTGAACTCCTACAATATAAAAAATAAAAACGAATAATTGAGTTGGGAACCCGAACGCGTGGTAACCAGGATGATGGTATATTAAGAAAAGTAAAGAATACAAAAAGTCTACAACTAAGAACGTGGTACGTGTATGTCTGATGCATTTATTATCTATGGGCAACGCACAGAGTATATTAATGTAATGAGGGAGGGCAACGTCAGTAAACGCGACCGCAGCACAATCCACTGAGTACATTTTTATTGGCGATGTTAAAAATGACGGCGTTTAATGGAATAAAAAAGTATCCAAGTGTTGACCCGGGATGTAAGCTAACACTGTGTTAAGTTTCATCTAAATCCATTCAGTAGTTTCACGTGATGCTCTAACAAACAGACAAAAATTCAAAATGGTGCATTTTGCACTATAGAGATATAGGCCAGTATATTTTTCATTTTTAAATTCGTGGTACTCACTCAAATTCTCTACAGACTTACTATATTTATAGAAAGATAGTATTGTTCTTATAAGTATTGTTATTCTGTTCTTTTGAATCTTGCAATTAGATTTTCCGAGTTTCTAGTGTTTTTATAACTGACAACAGTACGTACTAAGCTCATAAACATGTCGGCGAAACACTATCTACTTTACTTACAATACTAGCGAAATATGAGTGTTGCCATACCCGCTGTTCACGAGTAATATACTATGGGAACAATAAGTGGAATATGTTGAAGCAACGGTTCTGTAATTGATTATGATACAGTTAGTTAATAGTGTGGTCGATTTTATAAAAACCTAATGGATTCTTGGAATGTAAATGCTAACAATCATAAACCCTTGTATCGCCGTTTTTGTACATTCGTCTATTGAATAAATGAATGGCGGATCCGTGAGTGATGGGGGTGTGGGCGGACGGCCACAGTACACACACCAACAGTAGTTTCACGCCACTTGCTGATTAAAATACCGACGCGTTACAAGTTTGAACTTTTTTTATGAAGTTTACTTTCGATATCAAAAGTTATCTGAAGATTGTTACAATGCGGCATATTTGTACTGTTGAAGGAGATTAGCAAGAATTTATGTCCGTGTAGAAACGGAGAGTAAATGCAATTTACTGCGGCCTGGCGGCCTGTCGTTAGAGACGACAAAACAAGCCACAGCCAGGTGGTAGGGCATTTGCCCGTCTGGATGGGTACCACCCCTCTAGAGTATGCCGCTATAACACCCTTGAGTTGTTTTCCGGAATTAGTGCCTCATGAGAGCAGCGGCGCACTTGTAACGCCTTTGGTGTTGCAAATATCAATGGTATGGCTATGGTAACCGCTTACCATTAGATGGGCCGTCGACTCGTCTGCTGAATAAGCAGAATAATTTTTTTTATAGCAGCACAAAAGACTCTTTCTTTCTCTCTTAATATCTGGACGTTAATATGCTTTTTAATCAAAGAGAAGACGAGAGTTCGCTGTTCCATTATTTATACTGCGGCGCGGCGACGGGTCGTGGCCAACGTCATGCTGTGATTGGCAAAAACTATCATTAGCATAACATTAGCATGCTGCATAATCGCGACGTTCATTCGGCACATCCAGTGTGGATTTTAAAGGTGTCGACGTCAAAGAAAAGTTACACCTGTTTTCATATTTTAACGTTTAAACTAATTTTAGCTCTGTAAATTCGCGGTAGCTTAGTGATAAAGGCCTAAGACCTGCGTCTTAATTTGATGACGTGGGTTTCAACGAATATTTTGTGAAGAGATGAATCGTGTACAAGTGTAAACACTTGCATTTGTAAAGTGTGTGTGATGTGTAGGCACAATATTGATCAAAATGTCTATTCTATGACGATAAAGTAACTGAGAAATAATTTGAATTGGCTTATAGGAGACGTCGCCTGTGGTAGCGGCCAAGTTTTGCTGAAACAGGACTTGTTAGTTATTTGGGGAAAAATGTCACACCACAGGCCTAAAGCGTCCATTTTGCGCAGACACGTATGGCAAACATGACAACATGAATTATATGGAGTCCGGGCTCCGAAGTGGACGTTTCGAATGCAACGGGGACTTAACAATTTGTAATTATTTCTCTCTAAGCAAAGCAAAGTTTATTTGTAACTATACAGCACATTTGTTTTCATTTACTCCTTAAGAATAAAAAGATATGAAGTAATTAATACGAGCGTTAACTTAAAAGCGTTAACTTTTTTAATATACAATTTTGACCTTTAATGCAATGATGTAAGATCTAAAATAGTATCCAGTCGTACGTCAGAGCTGACACACATTTTTTTGATATTTGTCGTTAGGTATAATATTTAGTACAAGTAATATCTTGTTATTGCTTTGTTGCGTGTTCAGTACTTAACAATTCTCTATGTAACAGATTTAGACACCAGTAAAAATTAATTGGTTAATTGGTTATGTAAGGAAACGTTTGTTTCTTTGATTCCACGAAGGAGGTAAATTATCTCGCTGAAAATGACTTCCCTTCAAACACAAGATGTCACCGCGTCGAAATAAGTTTACGACGCGGTTTAAGTTGACTAGCCATTACTGGCTGTGAACGCTCTGTAACTGAGAAGTGGTGTGCGTAAAGGGCAATGGAGTGGAACTGCATCGAATCGTTCTCGTGGGACGGATAGCCCGTGAAGTGTTACTGATTGGGGCATAACCGGCATCTGGCAGACGCGGCGTCGTCTCGTCACCCATTAAAGGGAAAGCGTTCTGAAAATTGTAAAACAAAACGATCGCCAAATCATAACAAGACAAATGTGTGAATTTGCAAATCATTGAACATTTGGGTCTTTGATCTTTATTCCAGCAAATTTGCAAGCAGACACTATCTTCAATAATATTGTTGAGTGCTGGGTTCTGCGTAATGTCCACAAGTGGTAATATTCCCCAGACGCAAATATACAAAGCGACAGAAAGAATTGAAGCGAAAGCCAATTAAAGGAGGCGCTGTAATCGCATTAGATGAGGCGGCTGGCTTCCATCTCGACGGCTTCCCACGGAACGCGGCCGACGCTCGTCGCATAAATGACGCGCAGACAGCTTACCATTCCACCGCAGTATAAACATCAATACAGTAACCCCTCAACCCGAATATTGACGGTTAAACGATCACGACCAAAACTCACATTCCTAGATTTACTACTTTAACGTGGATTAGGCTGTCGTGTTACTTCGATTTCCCAAATTCCATAGATTGAGTTGTTGTTACTGCATCTGTTTTGTTTTTAATCAAGTTACCGTTTATAATTACTGCTAAGTTCTTAATTAAGGTCATAGAGCAAAAAACAAAACGACATGTCTAAAATAAAAATAATTTTAAATCTAACTGGCAAGACTCGAAATATACCTACAATTCCAATTCATGTTAACAACTAACTAATAATTAAAACGGGTAATCAACTGTTAAATATCATGTTACTAAACACCGAAGCCGCCTATACTTTGCAACAGCATTGCTACGATACGATTTATAACTTTCACGAGTTAAGTTGTATATTCATTATTATTGTTTATTTGAATGTTTTAAACTTTTAGAAAATTAATTTACGCTGCGTCACATCTACCGATAATCTTATGGCTTCAGTACGAGGGAGGTGAATTCATCGGAGAAACACATTCGTATCTGCTCTGCTCTTGACTGTGATAAGTGGTGACACTGTAGGAATTATATAATATGATACTGTGTGATTACTATTGAACGTTATAACGCATTTTGGAGCATCGGGAGCGTTCGGCCGCAAAGGCCCTTTGGATTATCAGAAAAAAAATACTTATAGATCCAGGCTAAGCTGTTTTTGTCATTACTAACCTTAAGTAACATAAATTCAACGTATACTCATTAGATTTCAAAAGTATTATACTGCTGTATTATTTTCATCTCGGAAGAAAACTTTTATCTATAGAGACAAATGAAACAGAGAGACATGGGCAAAATGGAAAGTTTCTGTTTTCGGCATTCAATAATAGAAACCTGTAAAGGTATGAATCATTAAATCGCTTTGGTTATAATACAAAGTATCCAATTGAGCATATAATTATATCCTAAAGTGAGTAAAACTAAAATAATTAACGTCAATCTGTCCATAAATATACATCTGTAATACAGCGATAACATGATGCGTTAAAAAATATTCTTAAGTGGAACTTATTTTGAATTGGAATCGATTTTGTAAAATGATTTTAGAAAAGAGACCATAATTGGTTAGTTACTAATTCGGTTAGCAGATTTCAAAATGCAATTTTTTTGATTATTCTTTGCCCGAGAATCACGTCACACAGTCACGTCACGTCAAAACTACTGAACAGATTTAAATAAAATTCGATTTAGAGCTGGCTTATGTCCAGGATCAACACTTAGGATAGTTTTTAATTGTTTGTAAACCAATAAATGACATGTCGTTTCTGTGGGACACATAAATGTAGCCAAAAAGTTGTCGCACCGGATTAATTTTTTGTGCAAACATATATCAATGGCAAACGATGACAACGTGAACGAAGTTCGCTGGCATGCGCTAGTTATTAATATATTTATTAGAATACATCCGGAGTCAGGAGCAGCCGTGGATTATTATACATTTATCATCTTAAATGAAACCAGTGAAAGCTAGTTTATAGTTGAATATTCATGTAAGATAGTGAATGATAGATGGCCCTCTTAGAACGCTCCGAAACATTCCGCAGTCGAAATTTTCCTTGCGTTGAGGTCGATGGCGGCCATTTGCGGCGTCCTCCTTCGGCGCGAGGCCTAATGGCGGCTGCCGCTTCCTCGCCGAGGCGCGTGCGCTCGTCAGGCACGACCGCCTCCGCGACGACCACTCCTTGCGGAGGATCCTGGCCACCCCATGGATTCCTTCTTCAAAACATGCCTCTGACTTACGTGAATTCAGTTCTAATTTACCTTTCTACAATGCCGGCACTATATCTTTTCCTTATTGGCAAACATCTTCTGCCACACTAGAAATAATCACTTCAAGCGGGTGGCTTGAAGTGATGACCATGACATTTTTGGCCTACACTTACATCCACATCATTCGATTCTAACTATTATGCACAGTTTTTAATCGATTTTGATGTCAATTTTGGTTTTTTCAAATTTAATTTTATTGCGTACGCCATATGTTACTGCTTAGGGATTTCTAGACTCCTTTGCAAGCTTCAGTCATTCAGTTACAGTTAGAAATTTGAATCCCAACGGTTTGTGATATTGAGTATCAAAGACATGACATCGTTTTAAAGTTAAAAGCGTAGGTGAGTTTCGTTGTTTTGCCTTGATTTTTCCTTCTAAATACATCGCTAATTTAATTTGAAAAAGTTTTAGTTCTTCCAATTTAGCTAAATGCATTCCTGGTCCCCGCAATCAACTTTTTAAATACTCTATGTAAGCAGCATAATACATACATACATACATAACTTCACGCCAGGTCCCTTGCGGGGTAGGCACAAACAACAGCAGCATAATGTTGATGCATTTGGGAATGGGATCAGCATTTCGAGAGCCCAGCGGTATCTAAGCCATCATTTTTTTGTGACTAGTTTTATAGAATACTTTAGGTATAATAGTATACGCTGCGAGTTACTCAATCAAAATATTATTGATATTGTGTATTAGTGTAAATTTTCCACCATTAAATAAATGAATCAACAAAAAGGTATACGAGGATATTTTAACATCTCGTAAACGTGTGGATACATCTCCAATAAGGAAGTACTGTTGAATAAACAAAACTAATCTGCACAATATGTAACTACAAAAAATACAAATGGAAGTAGGTATTTGTAATTCGATTTGTGTGTATTCGTCGTGTCGGCCATGTCAGCGGAACGCACCCTGTTTTTGCTGATCACGAAAAAGTGACAAAACGCGTATTGATTGGAGCGCCGAGGCCGCCGGTGGAAAGCGGCGGACAAAAAGCCGCTTAGGGTCGTCACGCACAATTGACGCGGCGTTGCTCCCGATCGCAACGCGCCCATTGCGCCAGCGCCAGGCCGCTGCGAACACCCTCGGCCTTTACGGTCACCTCCAGCATCGGATTGACATTACAGTCCACTTTGGTGTCTATGGCTGGTCAATAACGCAATGGCGCAATATTGAGTCATGGAAAGAGATATCATCATAGTGTAACTTCTTCATAAGCCTTCGTTGCTCACGTACAGAGTCACGTCGTATGCAACCAACAACAGGCCAGCACTTGACGTGTGATGGACATGTAGTAGGTACGTGCACCGGCGGAGTACTTATTTTGGATGAACGCTTGAGGCTTGTACTTCCTCCAGATTAGGGATTCTGTTCCTAATTATCCAAGGCGTATAAATCAGTCTGTTTTGTTAATATATCAAATTTAATGTTTTTTACGATTCCTGCATGCATATTTTATGATTAGATTTTATATAGCGTTATTGAGTATTTAGTATTGACGTATGTAAGGCGAGTGACATGTGAGGTTTATAATAATACTATGAAGTAATGAATGGAATGAAAATGTTCTGTTTATCGCAGGCACAGTGTTATCACTACAACCGGAGTGGTATAAATATCGATGTGAATTTCTCAAATATTTCATAAATTAACTACACTTTAGTGACCGATATTATAACAAAAATGAAGAACTGTTCCCGTTTCTGTGTAGTAATTTTTGAAAGAGTGTTACTCACACACGAGTCATTTAATTTTCTTCAACGTTGGCCACAGTCTTAATATTAAAACCCAAAATATCTCATTAGCAGTTCAAGTTTTTATAATTATGTTAATTAAACACTTCTCTTTAATAACTTTCTTTTAAGCCTTAATTTTCACAACTACTAAATGTTTCCATAATATTAAAATAGTCATTGAATAACGTGTTTGAATAATTAATTTATGTGAGAATATTTTGCAATATGATTGACAAACATATTGACCTACCTTTATTGTTCGACAAAAATAAAATGCTTGAAAGAATTAATTTATGCAGCCACGAATCCAGGACGAACAATTATTTAAAGTCAGGAAGCTAGATTTTAGAAATGGTTTTACCTACTAGCCACAGACTATATTTATGTATGATATTAGCCGCATCCATCCGCCTTCAGCCCAGTAGGGGGCGAAGGGAGGGGGCTGAGTTTGATGTAGGGGGTATAGAGCACCACAAATATGTATTTTTAGATCAGTTTAAATTTAAATGTTTGTTCCATGTCCAAAACCCGAAGCGCGCATAATGCGGTTACCCGCAGCCGTCGGAAAGTGCGTATAGAAATCAATGTTTTACATACATTTTCGTAACTGCGTCCAACCGGACGACTGACCAGACTGCGACTAGTCGCATAGTGTGGGCGGGCGCTTACGAGTGAAATTGGTTATTTTCACATTTGGAAGTTGTGGAAAGAAGTGATCACGTGTTTGTACATTGTTCATCTGTGGAATACAATTTCCTGTGTTGGGGTGGCCTGTCCTAAGAGGCGAGAGAACAACGCACAGTCCGGTTGTAGGGTATTTGTCTGTCTGGATGGCTACCAACCCTTGTCACCACAACAATCTTGAGTTGTCTTTTGGAATTAGTGGCCAGGTTCAAGTCTACCTTTAGAGAGCGGCACATTAGTAGCGTCTTTAATGTTACAAAGGTCCGTAGGCAATGGTAACCGCTTTCCATCAGGTAGGTCGTTTGTCTGTCTGATGAACTCGTACAATAAAAAAAACAATGCACAAAATGTATAAACATATAATAATTTCCTCGAGATATAAACCGCGAGTTTTTGGAGCAAGCGGCAGTTTTAAGTCAACAGATTTTCCGTCAAACCTTTTTGGTGGATTTGATGGAAAGCGTTTTAGAGTAAGTCCTCTAAGTTTTTTATGAAGAAAGCCGCGTTAGATGGTTACGGTACGTGTCTCTCCATCCATCGATGTTAGAATGATATACGGTCCGTGTTTATTGCGATTTCGTGGAGTGGCTGCGGGAGTGCGCGTCGCGTGACGTGCGCCGCCGATTGATGGCTGCGATACGTCAGCCTCGTCCTCTCCTCGTCCGCGGCCCACCACTCCTCCCGTCTCCCTCCTCGCTGAGCATGGCCTGTCCCTTCGCACAAAACTAACCACGCTAGGGCTGCCCGTGACGCGACTTTGCTTGTATTCGGGTCGCCGTATATTTCAGGATCGCACTGTTTGTTGTATTTATACTTTTTAGTTTAACTCTAAACCTATTTTGGCATAGATTGGTATTGTAATAAGTATTGATTATTTCTCTGTCAAACTTGGTTTTCTGTCGAGTGAAAATTATATTGTTTATATAAATAAATAGCACAAAACCAAGATATTTCTAGATAACAATTAAAATATTCTGTAGTTGGAAGAAAAAGATTTTGTCGAAAGAAACAGCAACTTACTTACACTTATTACAAATCGTAGTAAAGTTAGTGAGAGTTATGAAAACATGTACGAGTACGCCAAATTTTCAGCAAATGAGATTTGCACTCAAGTTTCGAGCACAACAAGCATTTTGAAAACAGTTTTTAATAGTATTTATAATAAAGTAAAGACACAAAACTGAACGGACAAGGTGGTAACCAATGATATTGAATTAATCAATTTTATATTTCAGTTGATTTATTCAAATTGGAAATCAGAAATCAACTGTCAAATAATAAAGTAAAAAAGAATTCAGTAATGTGTTCGAAAGTGGTGAAATAGAGGGCTTGTCAAGTCACCCGTACAAATTCAAAGTCTAACAACAGCTTCCCAACAAATGTCACTGCACGCCACAAAAAACGTCATGAACTTCATCGATATGCCATTTCAAAAATATTTATTATGAAACCTAAGAAGATATTGAATATACACCAAATTGCAGAAGCTAATCTCTTAGACACACACATACACACGTCTCCCCGCTGTAGCTATAAACATCGACTTTGGTCTTCAAAACACAGGCATCACAGAAAAATTTATGCTTGACAGTTGAATGAATCTTAATTTACAAAAATACAAGTAATAGTTGTACAGTCACGGAACGAAAATGTTCGTCAACTTTAAGTCGACTTTTGCTTGCACGAATACAAGAAACAATACTGCCAACATTTTAATAAATTTTACGTTTGTAAAATATTGCAATGTTGACAATGACAGACGCTGAGATTGACAATAAGAAATAACGAAAATATAATAACTGCGCTTAACATAAATATTAAAAAAAAATTAACTACAACCTATACAAGATAGAAAGTAAAACAACTGTTATGTAAGTAATTTTAAACTTTATTGTCAGACTAGAGTTTACGCTGCGGCTGCACCGCGGTTCAACCTCTAGTGCGTGCCTCTTGTTTAAAGAGCAGCCACTAATACAGGTTACATTGTATAACATTCTTATGCCGGTGCTATTTGCCCCCGGAAGATTTACTTCATTTTGTATCGCAAACTATCCCATCTCCCGGGATGAAAAGTATCATGTCCATTTTCGGTATTCAGACGGTATTTATATCTATAAACTTGAGAAACGATTAGTCTCCCATACAAACTTTTATCCCCAATTACAACCTGTTTTAGTTTTATTTATATATCTCCATCTATCTCTCTGTAAAGTACATAAACGACCAAAACCCACCGGAGTCTGTTTCTCCTGACAAATACAATCTAGAAGCGTTCAAGTCACTAGTGAATAGGTCTCTTCTAGGTAAGCGTGCACTGTCCCACATCAGGTGAGACGGTGGTCAAACGCGAACACATGTATAGGAACGTAAAAAATATGATAAAACTAGCAGACGATGTCAGGTCCTAAAAAATAAAATTTAATCCGGGTGCAATTATGAATCTAAATCATCTCGGGATCCACTTACTTGAACACGCATAAAATATTTCATGATATCCAATCATTTAGGAAGAGTTTATCTCTGAGGTCCCGTGAGGCAATGAGATAGTCGACGATGGCTGGTGGTATGTGGTCCCCCAGCTAGCCAAACAAGCAAGCCGAAGCGCGAACGGCCGCGGCCTGCGCCTCACTTTTAGGAATGGAAACCCATAATCGTGCGTTTGTCGTCATTTTTTATCTCGTCCAATAACATTGTAAACTTTTATGGCTTCAGTCGTTAGTGCACATGTTTAATGTCGTGGTTGTACCATAGTTTAACAAATCATACAGTACGTACACCTAATGGTGCTTATCCTGATTTGCCTTGCTCAATTCAAGACGAGCTTGATTTGCACATTGTTGGAATTTTATTATTTCTTTTTTGACATTGTCTATGACTTGAATTCTTTTCATTGGTGCTGACGTAATATATTTACATTTGTTTCTTTTATAAGCACCTATAGAATAGTTTTTTAAATATACCAAACTTCAAACATTGCACTAACATACAACATTGTCTACAATTTGTATTTTCGACGCACGACTGGTGTCTAATAACGCAAACATGTTCGCTGAAGCAGTAAACGTCCACTTCAATAACTCTCACCCTAAAACACTGCTGGGTTAGTTGATTAATATCGTATGTATTAATTTATATATTGGATTGACCAAATTGCTGACCAGCTAGACATTGAATAAACACGGTATTTCTCTGAACTAATCTCGGTGGAAAAGAGCAATTGTTCACTACCATCTGTCACGATGTTCCGCAGTGAGAGAACGACTGCTGTTATAAATCTTTATAGGCGAAGATCGCTTCCCGACTGGAGGGGGCAAAAAAGTTACTAAAAGGAGCTATTTTAATTTCCAAGTTCAATTTTCATTTACATGAATGTAAAAATAAGCAGAGGCCTTCTGAAGTGTCTTTCATCCTTCGTTTTCGTTTTAAAACTTATTATGCTTCATTTTTTTTATATATTATGCATTATTTTATGTAATATAGTAGAATTTGTTGCAGTAGTTTTTAGTTTTATGAAAATATTTGCCTTTTTTCTTTCTAAATATTCACTAAATTTTTCGGAAAGTTTGGACCAAATCGAACGACAAAAAGCGTTTGAGTGTAAGTCCTTAGACTCATCATCGTCCCATACTCGGGAAGGCGACACGATTAACTAGCATCTGGGTTTACTGTACATTTATACTGTGGCGCTGCCACGCCGACGCGCATAGCTCCGTTTATGGCCTGTAAGACACACAAACAAACGGACGGACGAGCAAGCACACGCGAAATACTTCCCATCCTTTTCAAAATAAACTCCGACCTATGAAAACAAACGGTTATGGACACTCGGTGTATTTTTATATATGATTTGTAAAGTCTGCGCACTAGGATTTGCCTGTCATGTCGCCCACGTGTTGCGGTTTATCCCACGGGATATGATTTATTTTTAGGCGAAAAATATGTTTAAGTATGTATTCAGTTTCTAGATGTTCGAAATAACGAAAAGCGGGAAAAGCGAATTTGCGCCCAAATAAACGTAGCTTGGGATGTCTGGAAGCGTTGGTCTCAACCAGTTCTACGCAAGATCACTCGTTTATATATTTTTGCCCGATGTCAGGGCATTTGCCCGACTGGATGGCTACCACCCCTAGTCTAAATCATGTTGCCATAACAACCTTGATTTGTGTTCCGACATTAGTGGCCAGGTTCCAGCCTCCCTTAAGAGAGCAGCAGCGCGTTTGTAGCACCTTTGGTGTTCCAAATGTTCATAGGCGATGGTTAACCGTTTTCCATCAAGTGGGCCGTCTGCCTGTCGGCTGAACTCCTAGAATGTGTGCGTCTCGGGACGCCCAACGGGAGTGATAACTTGCGTCAGAGAAAGGGAAGCCAGACAGCCTAGCTTCGTAACGTGTTACGTAACGAAGCGATTTGAAGTGATAACTTCTTATGGGAGAGTCCCATAAGAAGTTATCACTTCAAAAAAGTATATATATGTATATTGTGCAGTTTACCTATATCTACGAAAGTAATAGTAATTATGAAAGCTTGACGCGCAGCTGCACTGGCATCAAAATACTGTCTAAAAAGTATCTTAATACCTAATTTTAGGAGTACAATTGGTCCACCTCGATGGCTCTGATTAAAGTGAGTATAACTCAGAAGCGCTTTTGTGATGTTGCTCAATTAATCTTCATGAAAACACAACACTTTGGTTTATTTTGCTTTTGTAGTTTCAAATTTATTTCTATATGTAATTATTTCTTTATTCATTTCATGAATTGCAAGTGATGATAAATATGTAATCAAAAGATAATTTTAATAGTACAGCGACACAAAAAATGAAATGTAAACGATGGCAACACGACAGGAACCATGATAGCGAGTCACAGTGTGTGGGTGGCTTAGTGGGAGAACTTCGTTATCGCTGTACTCGTGTCTAACAAACATATCAATGTATAATACATTGAAGATGCCACAAAGAACCGCTTACTGTAAGATAACTATAGTAAATACTATATTGCCAAGGACACTTCTTCTCCCAAAATGTCTTTATATGTAATCATACTTGAAAGCTTTTTCTTATTTTGTTGCATGTTGTCAAAGCTACAAGGCTGAAATTTGTGATATTCTTTAAAAATTGTCCTTGAATGTTGCGGCACTTACATGGTAAAACATTCTTTCCGATGTTAAGATAACATATATAATATGATACGATTTCTCAATATGTTGGAATGCGTGGCTGTCTTTGAGTTTTTTGTTTCACCAATGATGTTACACTTGAAAATATATGTTGTAGCAACGAAAACCTCTCGTATTTTTTAATCTAGTCTGCTTTGCGCCCAACATAATATGCTTAACTCATATTACGGGATTTACAGGTAATTATATTTCGTTTGGGAATTATAGAGAACAAACACAATAAAAATAAGTATTTTTATTTTCCCTTTAGGACGTAATTTTATATTTGTAATTAATCCTCTGTACTATTTGTTCCATTTTTTTTTCTCATGTTTACAGGTGAGCAAACTAGCGGAAGATTCAACTGGTGGTAAATTATAGTTTGTGGTATAATGTACATGACCTAAGTGATATTAAAGAATTATACAATATAGATTTATTATATATCTTTCACAAAAATTTCACATTTCACAAAATTACAAATATAAGTGACACAACGTTGAAATTAAAATAGTCTTGTCATGTTAAAAGTGACTATACTGTGGCCATGCATTGCGAAATTTCCTCACATTTACGTTGTAAATGTAGCAATTGTACGCGCAGAAGTGATCCTTTGATAAAAATAAATAGAAGAGCGCAGATAAAAGCGATTGCGCGATTCGGAACGACGAACTTGAGAACAATGCTCTCTGCTCTCGGACGATGCTATCTCGCATCCTCCTCCGCGGGCGCGGTGCGGGCCATCTCTTCAATCTCGGATCGAATCGCGTGATGACATGGCGTTAACATTCTTTTAATTATTATGGTTTCGTAGCCATCTTGCTAAAAACGGAGTCTATGATTTCGTAATGTTCCTCCGCCTGTCTTCATAAGTCAGTGACATTTTTTTTAAAGCCTACAGACTATAGACTAACCTCTTTAGTCCTCCTCCTCCCAAACCAACAGAATACCGTGTTGTATCGGTCCGCGAGCAGAAAACATCTCATGTAAAAGTGTCTCGATTGCGAATATAAACTTATATCTTGTATCAGTCTCTCATTGAAGATAAAGATCTAGGCTAGCTCTGAAACCGCTGGCCATCACGGTGCCTTGTATAATATGACAATAATATATAATAGTAGAGACGGTGACTACAACAAATGGAGTCCATATTTTAACGTTGCGGTAGTCGTGGCAAATGTTATGCGCATACCAAACACTGCATTTCAAATGACATACTTCTCATTAAAATATAGTTCTGCTGTAAACACCTTTACTTTGAAAGACAAAATATCACATGTACTTATTAGTATTTAAAAAAAATGTGTTTTGTCTTAATTTTAATTCAATTGAAAGTGGTGATTATCTGCTTACTCTGTGGATCTACCTACTTGTAGACTAGTCCTATTTTCCATGATTTTATATTATTTAACAAGGCACAGTGCGAAGAATTTTGCTCATATCTTAAAAGTTATAAGAAATCAGACATCTCACCGTATCAATGATATTGTGTTGATCAATGATGATGGCTTTTTCGTGCCACCTTCCAACAACAAAACGGCTATTTGAGAAACGAATTTGTTTAGCAATTCAGACATGTAGTTAATAAAACGTATTTTATTATTAATAATAGCAGCGAAACTTCATTTAACTTGCCGTGACGACGTATTAGTTACTGAATTTAATAAGTATTGTAGGTTCTGACCCACTACAGGCTAGCTGTGTGACGTACAGACACAAAAATTCTAAGCGACATTTTTGAAATCTGCTGAAATTTTTGATATTTTCCCACTTTCAAATCCATTGCACAAATTATGTTAAACCTATATTGCAGATGTAGATTGATATTGTATTAGACTGATTTTTCGACAAAAAGCTACATCTGGAATTGTGGGGGCTATGTCACTCGTAAGTGTGGTGCTTCGGGTGGGGTGCGGGGAACCAGCCCTCTTGACGAAGTGAGTTTGCCTCTCTCGGGGCATTCTCAAGCACCGATGCGCAGGATGAGCGTAGGCGGCACTACGTCCTATGCCTCAGTGAGCTTTTCCTCTTTAATAGGGGGCACCTTGCTGAGTTTCCACAGAGTACTTAAACTTCTTGCATTTTATCTTAATGTTATGCGATAAAATATATTCTATTGTATTTGTTTAAGTTTTCGGGAAAATCCATGAAAGTGGGTTCGGATGAGGTGAAATCTGCAAAACAAAAGATGGCCCATATGGTGGGCTCACGGGAGATAAGTGTTTTTGCGATTTGCATGTCGCCGCTGTCAAAACGCAAATGGCCGTTACGCTAGAAAGTATCGAGGCCATATTACGAATACATTTATGGATCGGGGCCCATTCCATATTAAAGCCGTTTCGGAACGAAAACAACGTATACGAATGTAAGAATTATAACAGTTTCCAGCGCGTATATTTCAAACATGGCCGCGTGACGTATTTCCTGCGAGGAGGTCGTCCAGTCGTCCGCAACACATCAATAATACATCAAACTACTGCTCACCGAGTGGCGCACTTCGAATCCCATCGGAGGTGGAAAAAACCAACGGTAGCAGCGCCATTCCGTCAACGCTCGATTTTACTTTAAAATGCGTTTTGATTCTGACTCAATAGGCTGCTGTGACTCTTATCATTTACACCGCCACTATCCATCAAATTCAAATTCAAAAGACAGACAAATAAACACCACACTCCAGCTGTGCAGTTTGGAAACCTCATGACCACAGCACAAAAACCAAATTATGGACTCAACGATGTGACATTTGAAAAGTATTTATTTATTCCAGTTCATTGAAACGATATCATATTGCGATACAGTATTTACATGTTTCACCAAGCATACCTAATAAATACATCGGTAAATGCCTCGCAAGACAATAAACACGCAAACACTCATTGCTCCGTGCAGGAACGGAGAAAGAATACAATTTCCTGCGGCCGGGCGGCCTGTCGTAAGAGGCGACAAAACAACCCACAGCCAGGTGGTAGGGCATTTGCCCGACTGGATGGCTACCAACCCTGGTCTAAAGTATGTCGCCATAACAACCTTGAGTTGTGTTCCGGCATTAGTGGACCAGGTTCCAGTCTCCTTTAAGAGGGCAGCAGCGCATTTGTAGCATCTTTGGTGTTGCGAATGTCCATAGGCGATGGTAACCGCTCCTCATCAAGTGGGCCGTCTGCCTGTCTGCTGACCTCCTGCAATATAAAAAAAATAAAAAAAAATATTGTCGATTCCCATATCTTACCCACCGTTGATTTATCTTATCGTCGGTTAAATCTGACATACGCTCCATACAAGTAATGCCAAAGTTCCATTGATGGTAGGACAAGGTTTGTCTCGCGTCTGCCTTCAAATTGCTCTGAAGCACGCCTACTAAATAAATTTAATAAACAAGCAAGTAACGAGTGACTGAGTAGTTAAATACTCATAGTTGAATTATAGGAAAAATCGAAATGTGTGTGAATTCGTTTTTCCACTTGTCCGTTGAAGTTTCACTTCTACTATGTGTCCCAGCACACATTTGCGAAAATCAAAAAAAACTGAATTCGATCCGGAACAAAAAAAACGCATCTATAGTCTACTCTGAAATTATGCCGCTCCTCCGCGCGGCCGTAACGCTTTTTCGTGACAGAAAAATCCTAAAAAAACTATTCCCACCCCTCCCCCGTCTATATAGAAGTTTCACTTCAATAACCCCTGAAAACAGCTCAGCAGACTACAGGTATAGGATAGACTAGGCTACAAAGAAAATTCCTAAATATGGCCATAGTCATCAAGTATAGTTATCGCAGGTTATACGCCATTATATTAGTGATGCGAAGAACACAACGCAGCGTTATAAAACTGTTTGACGTACACAATGAACAGTAAAAGCCCGGCATTGATAACGCTACAATCGATCCACTATCGGCTATCAGTGGTTTATTGGCTCCGGAACGCGTTACGGCTTCCGGCGCGCCTTTCGTCGTTCCGATCGTACGCAACCGGCAGTGCGTGCCCCCAACGTGTGTGCTCGCGGTCACTACGGATGCTCCTCGTTCACTAAAGCAGTACTGTTAGATAAGGGGACTATATATACAGCGCAGCAATGCAGCAAGTCTTGTGGGCACGCTCCCCCCTGGCAGATTTCTTACATAGTCATTAATGTATATTTATACTAACTGCGCCCCGCGGTCTCATCCGCGTGGTGATACAAAATCTTTAGATAATTCTATTTATTCTGATGTGTACGATATATTATTGTGTTATTGTTGAATAAAACTTAAATATAAATATTAAATTCAAAAATGTTAAAATTGTTGCATTAATGTAAAGTCACATCTGGGACAATGTTATAGATATTGTCTGTGGCCAAATGCATTGTATTTCGAGCGTTACGAATAACGCCGTTATCGAATAGCCACATTAGTGTACATACATATGTTATCTGTCGATATGTATTTAACAAATAAATACATCACCCATCGCTACATGTGGATGAAACGGCCCCAAATGAAGCCCCACCTTCAGCCGATTCGGGGGCCCGCCGTTCCGGATGGCGTCACGCGCTTTCGGCGCCGCGTCAGCCGTCCGCTGGACGACTTTCGATTTTCTTACGAACCCATTACATCGGTAAAGCGGATACTATTAATACCGAATACCAATGTTTCATTGAAGTATAACTGTATCCTGACATCGCCAAACTAGTACAGCTACACATATAGTAGGTATATAGAACAAAACAATTGCGGCAAAATAAGCCTCTTCAGCTCAGTAGCCAGTCGGCCAAAGATTGCGTACTTTGTGAATTGTAACATAAGTGCATAATTATGGCAAGAGAAAAGTCGTCATGTAAAAAATCACATAGTATAATATAACCTGCACCGTGTATTTTTCTATTTGTATTATTAAACAAAATAGGTAGTGAACTAGAATATGGCCAAAACTTGATTCACGTTGAACTTGAAATTGTCGGGGGCTCCCGGGTCACAGAGTATCATTTTACGTTACATTTCAAACATAATGTAAACTAAAACGTAGTGGCAACTGTGTGATACTCGTATAAATTAATTTTTGTGCACCCGAACATGCTGTCAATTAGTGAAAACCGCATCGAAATCGACCCAGTAATTTTTACGTGAATCCCAAATAAATAGTCAAACCGACAAACAGACAATAAATATATACGCCATGTTTAAAATTTTATTATTATTATTGTTTATTTCTCTCAATGAGTCGTTTCAATAATTAATATTATCGATTGGTGTCATTATTGTTTGATGTTGGATTATTTCTTTTTATTTAAACATCATAATTCAATGTCTCAATTCACTTTTGCGAACAGCAGTTAACGAGAGTTTTTTCAATAAATTAATTGTAATCAAGAAACTCGATGTAGATACATTCTACATAATACAGACGGGAGCAATCAGGGGCGCAGGTTTAAGTTTAGCGAGGTAGTTGGGAACGCTCACGTCTGTGCGGAGTTTTCATAAAAAGTCACTCCGTAATCGGCCACCCCCCACTAAGGACCTGAAATGTTCTCCCCCTGCGTATCAAAAACAAGGCCGCGGCGTGTGCGGCAACCGCCTGCCGAGGGCAGCGGAGGGGCTAGGCCATATACCCGACGCCCTGCCATTAAGGACGAAGGACAGAACAACGAGGGGTTTTAGTGGAACCCAGCTTGACGAATCCCATACACTGGCCGCGACTTCCCCCATCGTGCGGCTAATGGCCCTTAATCGGGTTTCTACTTGAAGAAAAAAGGCCAACGCGTGTCAGTCATCTTACAATTTATGTATAAATACTTTCTGAAATTAAAAGGAAGACAAACAGACCCTCCGCTCCGAAGCGCAAGTTTGCTACAGAATCAACGGTGATGGCATTTCTAATGATTGTATTATTGTACATATTTTAATCGTCATTTATTTGTTCCCGTTTATAGAAAGACTGTGATTCATTTTGTTAGGTTAATTAAAAGAACTAATGGCGGAAAGTGTTTCAAACACATATTCAACATTAATTAATAAAGCGATAATTATATTGAAACATGCTCGAACATTATATATATTTTAATGATATAGTAAACGATTATTCCGGTCTGCTAATCGCGACATCTGTCAGCATTAATACCACTCGGGCCTGGTTACGACATATTCCCGGGCTTAATATTATGCGTGTTATATGATAATATAATCTGTAGGACGCACGGATACCATTCGAGAAATACGTTACTAAGCTATATGTTTGGTTCATTAAGCTCGTCGATTGAAAATATTTTAGCGAACTCCAAAATGATAATTATTTCAACAAAAGAACTTACTGCACCGAATACAAGAAATATACACGCTAATGTTGTTTCCCATAGGTCGTGATGATCTGATGCAAGGTCTTCAGATTGAGTTTTAGAAATCTTCCCAATTTGATTTGAAATTTTTCATGTCACAAAACAAGACAACAAGACAAAATTTTAACTAACTCAAACAAAAGTTTCTGAGGACAAATTCCCTGATCAGGAAACCCTGATCCTCTGGCAATGTTTGGCCACATCACTCGCTATATTCTGGCAGGTAACAGAACGCCAGAGTAACTTCAATAATGGTGGTATGTCACGATCACCAATCAGATATCGTGGTAAGTGGAGCGAAGTAAGAGCAATAAAAGTGTACAATCAATAAAAACCGTAATTTATGACTCGGTTATTTATGACACGATTGTATCGGAATCGAGTCATTCTGCCTCTTTTTGTGTAATCCAAGCGAATGAGTTACGACCGTGTGAGGCCACTTCATCAAAGCTAATAATTACGTCCTCCTTCCTATATAATATACCAAGGTGTTGTCAAATTGCCCAACTACGAATATAGTCAATTAAGTATTACTTTTATAAACAATATTTCGTTAATATATTTACTATATGCTATATAAGATATTATATCAAATATAATATCTTGTATAAAATATTATCTAAAATTACCAATAAACATGTATTAAATTGTTGTCATTCATAACCCTTTTAATTGAAATAGTTCCTCAATTACTTCAATCCGCTACCGGTTGTGCCAATTTGCTAAGTTTCTTATACTCGTACTATAAAATTGTTGGAGAGATGTGAGGTGTCCCAAAAATGTTTGTATGAAATGTATTTAAGCCGTAAGGTTCTCTAATTATAAGTATAATGAATGACCAACTTGCTGTTCTTTTATCATCATAAACCCTTGTATGTTGTTGCAAGTATGTATTACAGTAGTTGTTATGGCGGCGTACTCTAGACCAGGGGGAGTCTCATACGATCGTGTAATCGTCTTATACATTTGTAGAAAAAATAATTCACGTTTGTAAAATATTGTTTTTTATTTTATTTATTTTAAAATATGACTTTCGAGCTGCCACAAGTTAAACTGATTCAAAGTCCTCGTAAACAGAACCGGAGAGCAATGTGAAATTCATCAATCCGTTGACTAAACTTCGGTTCGGCCCGTTGCACACGAATGCTATCCACATACTGATTGTACCAATAGCCGTCATAAGGAACTACCGGCACAAAATAATAAAGTACAGAAAGCCTTTTTTCTGCTCCTGCGAATAGTGTAGTAGTAGTCTTACTCGAGGTGATTGTAGTTTCATCAACTCTGGCAGCACATTGGTAGCTTCCGATGTTGCGAATGTCCATAGGCAACGGTAACCACCTACTATCTGGCAGGCCGTACAATTTTTCGTTTGTTGTAAACTACTATTAACTGAGTGCGACCGAGATTGGCATGTACGGCTGTCATGCATAGTGTATCTTCTGCGCTTGTATATATTATGGTATGCGTCGGTGGTGGTCACCGCACACTTATTTGGCGTCGTGTGTCTTTCCCATTACACCGCTCTTAGCGCATGAGACACCTCGCATCGCTAACCTTGCGCTACAAAAACGGAGCTCGCCACTAAACACTACCTTGTATCCATAACATTTCGTACTTTGATTACAAGGACTTTGTATACAACGTTCTTGTTCGACATTAAATCTTCACTTTCTTTTATATAAAAGTCATACTGCAATGAAAAAGAACTACATAATGTTTAGAATTCCGAGTACGTTAAGTGTTAAATATTCATTCATCACTAAATTCCATGGACATCCAGTAATGATGTAAAATAAGCAATATATTTTTTCTTTCCAATTGAAAGGACGCGCCGGCATTTTAAGTTTATCAATAGCGTAGATGACACAGTCATGTTACAGTGAAATCAATTGTAACATTATTTATACTAGTCGTCGCCCGTGGTCGAAATTCGACCATAATAATTCATTTGAATATAATTCAAGTTGGAACATTCACAGATTTCGCTAAGGCTACACTGTTGATTTCACTTGAACAATAAACAAAAGAGTATTGTGTGTTGTCTTTTTCTTTATTGATTTAATGTATTTTTATGCATAATTTAAAAAAAAAATTAGCCTTCTGCACTCCTTCTCTATATTGGTTATAAGTGCGCGAAATTTTATACTCCTCCGACTGCGCAATTTTTCAAAAAAAAAGGTTAGTTTTATTTCTAAAATATCAATAACAATGAGTTTATATACTGCTTAAAGAAAGATTAAAAACATACACGTTGACACTCGTAGGAAATATAATTGGTTGCAACGTTTTTCAGATGATGAAAAGTGTGCGAGTTGGTTTACACTGTCATATAAGGTATATCGCTATTAGTTCAACGTTGCATACAAAAATGAGAGTCGATGCAAACAAATTTGCTGCAAACTAAATCCGAAATTGCTTGCGGCGGAGTGTTTGCTGCGAATGTTGAAAACATTTTACCGTGAAAGTTATGCGCGTCTAAAATGTAAACTGAAATATGTAGGCAAGGCTCGGAAACCGCAGCCGTAAGCCGAGAGCCGCGCGATGCACAAAGCCCTACTTAAAGCGTCGGCCTCGGCAGTCGGCGGTGGGTAGTGGGCAGTGGGTAGTGGGCAGTGGGCACGACACACCTTGATGTGGTCTCGCAATCATAGTTATACTGTACTTCTCTTAAATTTCATAGGAGTTACACTCCACTTTTATACGCACGCTCCTATTCGGCACCAGACCGCAGGTTAGTGCCATCAATTTCATACCATTCCCTTTCCGCGGATCGCACCACTTTTATCCGTATATGAATAGAGTACAGTTTCCTTTAATTCCATGGCATAATAAAGTTTGCTGGATTTAGGCATACCAATATTCCATTTGCGGGTTGAATCAGCCTTTTACTTCAAATAATAAAGTTCAATTTTGGAGAATTTATTATTGAAGTTACCGTTGGTGCAGTTGTAACAACATAGAAGCGGCTTTAATGCCGCCCATCCGCAGGGTTCCGCGTTTGCGGATGTTTAGGGCTGCCGTTTCACGCTCATTAGAGTAATCACAATGTTATAATGTCAGCTCATCTACTTTTATCGCATAAACTCTGTAAATATTTACTTTTAACCTACTGAAAGTATGAACATATAATTATTTGAAGATCTATTGAAGATTTTTTAAGAAATATAATTATGTTCAGGATTTACAAAATAGAAACCAATTCTCAATAAATAGTTTTTATTCGTATAGAAATGGAGAAAGAATACAAGATCCTGGGCAGTTTTCGATAAGAGGGGACAAAACAACCCACAGCCTGTGTTGATGGCCACCAGCTCTGCTCTACAGTATGACGCCATGAGAACCTTGAGTTGCGCTCCGACATCACTGGCCAGGTTCCAGCCTTCCTTAGAGCATGGTATCACATTCACGGTACCTTTTGTGGTACATCCGTCCATATTTAATAGGCGATGGTAACCGCCTTCCATCAGGTGGTTCGTCTGCCTATCTGCTGAACTCATGCAATAAAAAAATCCGTTGACTGAATAAAATGGCATCCAAAAATCATCAGACATTATATCTTGTGTTAGTGCGGGATTTATATAATAAAATTCGAAAAAGTACAGGTAACAGTTATGGTTCTCGAAAAATAATTAGCCACCCCAGAAAGCTGCTATGGCATGTGCATCCGACAAAAGTCGAAGTGAGAATGACCTTCTGTCACTACGCCCGGTGCTCTTATATCAGATTAGTAAACACAATTACCCGCAAATATTACAAATGAACAATAATCGGTGGCAATACTTGGGATAAATATTAACACCAGTGTTATATATTATATTGTCAAAACTAATCCATTATCGCGGCACAGGCTTACTATTATTAAAAACCTAACCAAACTATTTTTTTTTTACTATGGTTTCAATAATAATGATCGTCTATAGTTCATCAAAAAAGTCTTGCTATTATATTTCATCCTTGTGAACTATGCAGTCCATTAGAGGAGGCAAACGCGCCAGCCCTGGCGCCACCTACCGGCATATATATTATATGCTTTACTCACACGTGAAACATAACGACAACTGGCGCGCGCCAAACATGTCATATCGAATTTAAACAATTTATTTTACGATAGTTTTATATCGCCATTTCGCTACGCAACATTCCGCCTCTATTCGACATTACTTTTATAGCAACATTTACTAGACACCCCATATACACAATGGCGCCACCTGCTTACTCCGGTTGCTACTGGTGCACTATTGTTAAACATTTATACTAACTAATATCTGATTTATGAACAATAAGAATAAATTGTAGAAATGTTTTATGTTCTAAAATAATGAAGGTACTAGGTATTAGTTACTAGGTAGGTACTAGTCTGTCAACATTTTCTTTGTTCTGAATTGAAATAAAATATAACAGTTCCCAAAATTCTACGTGTTTCATTATACAGGTAACTCGAGCAGTAAAATTGTAGTCAAAAGAATTTAGTTCCAAAAGTGCCCCTTCCGAGTGAAATATACACCAAACGGGTATTTTATCTTTAATCTGGGCTGATTAAATAAGCTCCTCTATGTATGGCTTGTTCCCGTTTTAATCTCTTCTTTTGCATTTTCTATTAATCTACAGTAAAATATAATTTGCCTCTTTATTCTTTGCAAGATGTAATCAATCATTTTAATTAGAATTTTCGTACATAATATGGAGCCTTACATAATTTGCAAAATTAAAAAAAAACGACACGATACCGAATATAACATGCAAGTCAATATTTGGAACGGGTGTCGTCTCCTACTTGATTGCGAACATATTGACACAGCACAGATAGCAGAGGCCGTAATACAATAAAATTGACAATGAATATTGAGCAATGTCGAGGCGAACACGTGCGCCGATTATGTTCGGCCGCGCTCATCAGCGCCCATTCAGCCTCCCGCTGCGCAAACACCGCCGACGGGCGGACAATCATTCGGCGATTGCCGCCTCTAATCTCACGCGAACAGCTCCCCCCACCGTTCGAGTAATTATCCTTCTGGCAGTGGTAAGGTCCCACTGGGCCACGATGGGTTCTCCACCCTTGAAGGGTGACGCTACCTTTTCTAAAGCAGGTGAGCAAATCATTAATCTATTCATCATTAATCTACAATTTCGGTGCCAAAGCTTATAGTGAACGGTAAAATAGTTATATTAATTCATTTGATAAATTTAACTTTAAATTCCCGCGGGATTCCCGGGCCACAAAGTACCGCAGTGTAGCTATCCGAATAACTTTGAAGCGCTTCGGGAAAATTCTTTCGTGATTCCCGGGATAAAAAGCAGCGCAATTTTTAATTTTGAGAATTAACTGTCGATCAGCGAAAACCCCAGTAGTCTTCGCGTGAATCCCGAACTAACAGACTTCTTCTTATTATCCATCGTTTATGTAGTCTATTCCAGTTGTATTTACTTAAATAGCTTCAATGAACAGACACGGCACGTTTAGAATTTTACAATATAATATTGTAGATTAGATATTAAGACGTACATTTCAGAAGTACACAAGAATTTCTATCTGTCACGTGTACCAATGAAGTTCGATTTGATCTTTCGGAGATGGTGAGCAATCGGATCTAATTATCGACGATGATGCGTCGGTTGTAATATTCCGTCAGCAGATAATGGAGAGCGATCCCATCGTTCGAAAAACATATTCAGAGGCAAATACTCGAGACGGACGAGGCATTATCAAACGACACCCCCTTATTGTACATTTGCAACATCAGGGGCAAAGCCGACGCGTTACCAGCCGTCAGGATGCGGTAAAAACGATTCAAATGCCGAGAAACAGCAATCAATTTATTTTGTGTTATTTCTTACAATCATAGAATAATATCTATCTACATATGTACCGTTGGAGGTCAAAGGAGTGTCGTTGTGATGAGTTCACGCCATGTGTGAGCCCAACTCGATACATTGAAATACGAGCATCGGACGTGTCACGCGCAAGGCGCGAGTCGCGGGTACGCCCGTTCGTCACGAAGCGCGGCTCTTTCTCTCCCAAACTGGCCGCTGCGGCGCACAAATCAACAGCTGACAGCTAAATTGTAGGCGACCTTATCGTCACGATCGCCGAGCCAACGCACCGAGAAGGAGAGCCGGCCGCGGCTGAGTGGCGTGCCGATCGGACGTATTGCGCCTCTTATCTACCCGCTGTCTAACATATTGCAGATTAGGTATACGACAGCAATACAAACATAGCAAATATTCTCATGATCCTTACCATTCCTGTCATGTGTTCGTTTTTCTCCCTTTGCTTGTTAAATTTAATTCTAAAGGGTAGTGCGCTATTAAGGCTTTGTTAGACGTGACGTTCCCATTTTAGAGTCGAATGTGTTCGTTGACACCCCACTGCTCGGGGACATAACAGAGGGATAGTGTATGATTCGCCCGCTGCTTTGTCAGAGCACTCACTAAATACTCCAGAACTGCTTTTGTCGTCATATGCCGAAGTCTGGCAGACATAGGCTCAACTCCACTTTTATAGTCCAGTTTCTTATATAGACTGCACGTCTAATTACAATTTTTGAGGTTGAAATTACATTAATGAATCAAAAATAAAAATGGCCGATGAACCTGAAGAAATATTACTGATCTCAAGGTTGAAGTGGACTCATAAATAAGTCATAATATGACAGCGAAATGAGTAGATCTTCATTACCACTAGTTGTAAACAAAGGAAACCTTTTTTAGTAAACTGATTAGATTGGCATGCGAACATGGCGAGGAGCAGCATCTGCTTTGGTGACCAACTGGAAGGAGAGCGTTGTCTGTCCATACATATAGTATCGTGTTATATGAAAATGTTATTTGTTTAATAGAGCGTACATTGTAAGACGGCTCATAACTCTCTATATTACGAGTAGCTAAGTTCAGCAACAATTTCCTTTACTGCTGGTGATAAAAAATATAATTAATTTATAACAACATTACAATCATCAAAATGATGATCAGAATAAATATAATTTGTTGGACTCAATCACATCTGACTGTGTCTACACTGTTAATAAGAATTTGGAAAGTGATGTTTTATTCATTTATTCAATTTATCAACTACTTTTTACATCGAAGCACTTCCACCAAACATGCAAATTGTAAACACATGTATTCAAGCATGACATACTCGTGCAATACTTTTAATAATCCACAAAAAAGGCTAAACTTAGGATCAATTGTTATTAAATTATCATTTCATTTTGTATCGTAATTCATGATATTGTTACGACCCGACCAGACGCCGACAAAGAGAAATTCACACCTGCATACCTCTAGAAGCATTTTATTACCTTTCGGCATTTGGGCTTCTTTTGTTTACTTTGTTTAAACATTGTGATTAGAAAACAGCCCATTCTGTATTGTAATCTTGACTTGTATGACAGTCATAAGCCAGGTGTGTCGGATTTAAAGCACAAACTAATTCTAGGAAATTCGGACCACGCGGCCGGGCAGACATATTGCATCTGTGCAGTATAAAACAATGCCCCAATTGATAGATGAGACAGTCGAGCGATTACCACGAGCGAAGCAAGACGTGTGTACTACAATCGATAATCTAATAAGTGACGGACTTTGCGCATGCCTTTAAATTACGTTTGGACTTGTTGTGTTCGGTTATATTTATTCCTGTGTTTGTATAGTTCTAATAAACTCTATATTAATTCTAACGGCATTTTAATTCGGGTCTCGCGACTCGTAACAATATTGTTAAACTTTAAAATTCCAAATTATCTTTATCGGATCACTAGAGGATATAAAAACAATATTTTTATATACATATTTGCAGATGTGAGAAACATGTATTACGTGCCTATGTCTTCCCTCGCGACACGCAGACAGACGTGAGTGGTCTCACTGCTGGTTTCCAATATGTATAGTGTTCTTGTTCCATGGCAATCACCAAACGACATAATTGCACGTATGGACAAACATGCCGTGTCTGTACGTTGAAGCTATCTAAATAAAAACATCTGGAGTACACTTTTTTTTTGATGCGGGGGAAGTGCTGTTTACGCACAATACTGGGTCCTGGCAGGGGATCAGACTCACGTCGGTCGGGGGCGGCATTACTGCATGCAAAAGTAATCCACCCGCGATCAGAGAAGCTGCACGGGCAGCAACCCCAATACCCACTAAAACCACCCTCCTCCCATGTGCCCCGCGCTTTGTTGTGTAGGAAAGGCTGAGACTTAGAACAGAGTTACGTCCAGCCAACCATCTGGAGTACACTATATCAACGATCGAGAACACGATGCACTTATTATTATCTACATTTCTTGTCTGTTAGTTTCGGATTCACGCGAAAACTCCTCGATCGATTTCGATGCGGTTTTTTCACTGATTGAAGGCAATTTTTTTGTAATAGAATGTGTGATATTTTTTTTACCCTGGGAGCGGCTGGTAGTTGTTCAAGTGCATAAAAGTTTTAAGTGAAGCGTGGACAAAGTCGCGGGCATGTCCTACTTTAGATGAGAGGTCACGTCGCTTCCCGTTCACGCCGGAGGTGGATGGAAGTGACCTTTCAATGGCGAAGTGCTCTCATCCACACAGGTATATAAATTGTATGAACGACAGCAAAAAGTATTGAAATTATCATACACATACTAATTAGATTTGGAATGCTCGTAAATGTGAATAGTTTAGAGTTTATTTGATTTACGGAGCTAATGGAATGGAGGTGGTCAATTAGCGAGTGGCCTCGTCACCCACTGCGGGGATTTCGCTCACAAATGTCCGTTTGTTTCATACGGTCTTTGTGATTAATCTCCAAGTGCTGGTTAGTCCACGCACACCAATATATTCGCTTATACCACTAGTGATTGGACAACTTTTGTAAAATTACTTTGGAGAGATTCCAGAGGTACAAATAAAATATCACATGCTACCTATGAAAAATTAGCTCCAATCGGGCAAACATCCACGGGTGGGCCGCCGACGTGCTTGGTGGCGATCACGAGGGCCTTTTGAGAATCCGACGTGTCGCGCATCGCTACTTCCAAATTCGTATTGACTTTACACTTTCTAAATCTGGTCCTCGGCATCCCAAGAGGTCTTCGCCATAGTTGATACACCATCAGTAGGTATGTCAAAAGTGCGGTTTCACTGCGTCTGTGTGATGGCAGGTCACTCTACTTATGATGATACAATAATATTGTACTCGCCTAATCGATAAACGTCCAATTTACTGCAATATAAAGGACTTGGGTTTGATTTTCGAAAGATAAATTTCGTGAAACAGAGCTTTTGTTGTTTACTCTATTCTGAATTAGAATCGGACCTGTAGTTTGCCGTTGTATATATTTATGTAATTGCGTATGCCACTACACTACATAGAACAAACGCAACTTCCTTAATTTAAAAATGTACGTTGTATAAGTTTGTCTGTTGTTTAAAAATATATTCATATCACTTTAAAAGCACGTATAAAGGGTAATTAGGTAATTAGGGATTGTATTACAAAAAAGTTGTATTTAAAGAAAAAAATATATGTTACATTTGTGGAGTAGATGTTTCGGAGTTATCTTGCTTATTTACATTGGACCGCGGGTCCCGTTGAGTGCTCGGCGCCCGGGGCGGGGGAAGGGGCGCGCTGCACCTATTTTGCGTGTCCGCCGTCAAAGGATAAACAGACCATTGCGAGAAGGGAGGTATCCAATATATTTTCTTGGTAAAAATGGTAAAAGATTAATTTATATATAGCCTCTATGTCGTTAATAGGGGAAAAAATACTTTAGTAGATATTCATCAACCACTCACCATAAGATGGGCCACCTTCTCTTGCATACATGTTTAGTAAAAACGTTATTTTCCCAACATGTAATATATTTTTACATTTGATCATAGATAAATTAGTAATGTAGGTACCGTCAGAGGGCGTCGTAGTCGAGGCGGATCCGGCCTCCCCGAATGTCAACTGTTCGCAATCGTCTGACATTTCGAAATTAAACAAACACGAGATGAGTGATGTCCGCGGCAAGGGAGCTCCCACCCACTGCGCAGCAAACATAGAACACGGGTAACGCTATAATATACTACGTCTCGTTTGAAAGGTCCTTCTGAAATAGAAAACAGAATAATAACACTGCTCTTGCACCATTAGCTTCTTCATCTCAGATCAACTTCTTCGCGTTGAAGTGAAACACCCTAATTATCAAATAGTGCTTATGGAGCCAAAACTATCAGCAGTAGAACAGGCCTAATGCTGCTATTGCTATCTCGCCAAAATCATAACTATCGTCTCAATCGTAGCTTTGCCTAATGTTGGTATTCTGTTAATAATTCAAATCCATCTCCAATTCTCCACTATTGTTTTGTATAAATAATTATAAAAGAAAACCCCTCGAAATTAGAGGTGTGTAACTCCTGAGTGATTAACTCAAAAGATATTATATATCCGACGCGAAGAGTGATTAGATCCGTATATCACTTGTGTTCAAAATGTATCTTTATATCTTTAAGACTTTAACTCTTTAGTTCATTCCTGTTCCACGCGATGAGAGAGCATGATTGGCCCGCGCACTGCGCATGCAACGAGAAAATCGAATATAATTGCAAGCCAAAATAAATCGTAACACTAGTTTTATGGTGTAATTTAGTTTTAATGTAATTAATTTTATTATATTTCTTCACTCTTTGTTTATATTTTTTTGCGTTGCCACAGGTACGCGTGTCGGCTCTGCCAGTATATCACTTACAGATAATAACTCATCTTGTCTGCAATTGACACTGACACTATTCACTGTAAAGATAAAGATATAAATATATGAAAGAGGGATATATATCTTTGTATCAAAAAGATATATATCACTCTTTTCTTCTTGGTGAGTGATTTTTCCCATGACTAATTGTAGCTTTTCAGTAGTTATTTCATAGTAGTTTGCGTTGCGTCATATTATGCAATGATATCAAAGTTAAACTTTGCCATTAAACACTGGAATAAGGAAGCCATTTATTTAATAAAAACCTTAAAATATGATCATGCAAAAAACGCGAACCACACCGCGATGCAATTCGGCGGTGGCGCCATCTAGTCTTATGAAGATAAAACTGGCACTAAAGAAATCTATTTAGAAACTGAACACGCCATTCCTGCTAAATGAAATATAATTTATTTCCTGTTATGATTCTGCCGCAATGATATCGAGTATATATCGTGTGGGTTTAGCAGAATACGAATTTTTGACTCTAACGGAATAGAATTGTACCTACTTTGAAAATCTTCATAACGCCAAGATTCTAAAAATAGCAGAATTGGATCCCACGACTAAATTTAATTTTTATCAGAGTTCCGTGGGCAAAAGAGCATCGTTGGTTCGTGAGCTATTGATGTATGTTGGCGGGTATAATTCTAACGTGAGCAACTTCAAGCGACACCGTCCCCGCCAGGGGCCAGTCACGACGGCGGGACCGAGGGGTCCAAGGGGCCATCGCGACAATAGTCACTCCGACTTCAGGCTCCGAAAAAAGAACGTCCGCAATAACCAGGGGATGAATCACAGAAGTTGAGCTAAAATAAATTAGAAGTCTGCATAAAAAAAAATATATATATAAATAGGTTTTTCGTAATTATCCAAGTCCAATGTCATCATTTAAAAACAATTTCAGATGGTTACGCCGAGGAACACCTTGTAAATTCCCCTAAACCCCTTAATGAAGAATGCGTTTAAACAAGAAGCTCACGTCGTGTATCAGTGTCATTAGATAGATAGATACACGTAGTACTTATATAGTTATATACGAGTAGAGTATATTGTCACCCCAATATATCTTTAGAATGCGCAAAAAAGAAATTAGTAACAAATGTTAATGGTGTGAGAACCCCCAGGAGACAAGTGGACCGATGGTGAGTTCTGCTTCTTGTTCTCGTCTCTTGGGATCCGCGACGCGATATCGCCCGCAACAGTGATAAGGATAAAACGGAGGCGACCGAAGCTGCCGTCACGCATTAGTGGCGCGCATGTAGGCCAAGGCCCAAGGCGACCGCCCTAAATCACTAATGATTCACTAATTACCCATTAGCCCAGTGACGCAATCGGGGCTACCAGACTCCAACATTAAATTAAGTTCTATTTAATTGACATTATTACTGTTCTGTCTTTTAATGATAATTATAATATTAATAATTAATTTTTTTTTAAACTTTCAGTCGTAGGACTGGACATTTGATGTGAAAACTTTGAATCTCACGCCAATCGAGTGCTGTGTCCAAAGTGCCTAAACAAGTTTTCACTGCAATAAGAGGCGTTAAACATGATATCGCCTTGTTTCTCCTTTCATGTTCTAAATATTGTTTTTATTGTGGCCATGTTTTCGCGATATCCCGCACCCCGCACAGCGAACGCAATTACAAAATCCAAAATATTTTTACTCGTTTATTATGCAGCACAGGATCGGGATTATATTCAAATAAAAACATTAAAAAACAAACAGCATTGTAATGAAATCGGAACAACGATATAAATGCGTTTGGTGCATGCATGCATACTTAGTACTTATTGCTTGCATGGCCTTTCAGATTTATGGCAGCTCGTTCAAGTAGATATATCATGGTCAGATATGCCCACGTACCACACCACCTGTCTCTTATAATTGGAACATGATCGTCGATGGAAGACAATCTGTTACTTTGTTACAATAAACAAAACCTAGGTTAGTTTAAATACTGTACTCCACTGAATACTAGGTCACCGTCTTGTGTGGGGAAGGTGCTCATAGAAGATGACCGGCAGCTAAGATTGAACAGTCGGAAAGTCGATAGATCAAAGAAATTATATTTAAAGATAAACTTGTAAGTATATAAGTATAAATAGTATTGTTAACTCGAAGGAAAGTCCCGCGAAACTTATTGGTATTGCTTATTAATATTTTCTGTCCATATGTGGACAACTTTATAAATAATTCATACATAATATTAGTAATGTAGTTGCATTTCTATAGGCAGCAATAAAACAAATTGACAGATATGATCGAGTGCAATCATTGAAGGGGATTAATATTATTCATTTATTTTTTATCTGTCTCACAATATTATGTAATTTGTGTAACTAAAACAAAAAAAAATACACCAAATTATAAACTAAAAAACTTAAAAATTAAATACTATAAACATATTTTATTTACAAGTAAAAATGTAGTCCAGATCGCTGTCGGTGGGGAGCGTTCCCAAAATGCTGGCCGCATTCCCGCGTTGTATGGCAACGTTAAGCCGTTGCCATAAATATAGGCCAGCCCTTTGGTGACGCGAGACTTCTTACTTAGGAGATTAATAATACTACAATCAGAGATCAGGCCACCCTTTATTTATAGAAAAGTTGTGTTGCCGATGCGGGTGTAGCTAGTAGTTAGGGACGGGGCACATTCGCGCCGGATTAATGCCCATTTGGGCAAAGTAACGAGGTTGGCACCCGCCTCGGCCGCTTGGCACTGCGGCCAAATAAGCGGCGGCCCCCGGCCTGGCGCAACCAGATAGCATCTCCCATAATTAAGCAACTTTTGAAGTGGCCTCCAGTGGCGGGCTTATTGCTCTGTTCCTCAAACGCGCCGCGTGCCCAAATGGCAGGCGGAATTGGAGATGCTTCAGGTCATTATTATTAATTGTCACTACGCACGATGCGCTCAAGAACACATCTGACTAGAGATAACTATTGAATAATAACTTATATGTTATTACACCTCTTGCTTGGCTACAATCCCCGCAACGGAACCTTACCCCGTGGGTGGGCCGACACGACGCCCGCTTGGCCGGCTTTGGAGCCGCTGTAAGCAAAAATATCTCGCTTATTTTTACTGCAGGAGTACAGCAGGTTAGCTAACGGCCCACCTGATGGAAAGTGGTCGGTGTCGCCTATGAATATTTGTTACGGGTTTCCTATCCTTTGTGGCACAGTTGTCACTAAGAAGTTGTTACCACTATAATATTTGCATATAAATGTTGATATATCCATCTAAACGGTAGCGTCAAATTTGCATACTTACATTAGTAATTTTGCGAATATTAAAGAGTAGGTACTCTTAAAAGCAACATTTGAATTTTGTTATAAAAATAGTAGATTGACGTTTGACCACCTGTTCACACGAGATTGCATTTTTAAGAAAAATTGAAGTGTAGTAGATTATTGTTTGATTTATAATAAAGTTTGTGCTTATCTTTCTCCTTTTATTGCTGAAAATTAAATCAGAAATAATAATGCTTCGTGTATATTTTTCAAGATGATTTTCTTGATTATTGTGTAATCGATGTAAATGTGATTACCTTCCTACCTACCTACCTTGGCTAACGTTTATTTTTTCGCACTTTAAGCACAACGTTAAGTTATATTTCACATTTTCATCATAGACAGATGTTTTTTAAAGAAAATTGTTATTAAAATGTTATATAGATAATAAAAGGTAGACAGACGCCGATCGGCGGGAATGTCAGCATACCGATAAGCGGATTCCATTTTCCGAGCGCCATCGACCAGGCCTTAATACCGATATTGTATTGCATACAGAAGCCTTCCATGCCTCGACGCGAAAAGAAAGTTCAGCAAATTAGCACAATTCGTGCAAAATCCTCGCTCGAGCCCATTCGCGCCACACGCACACGTGGCGTGCCATCGGCACTTGGCACTGGCGGACTGGCGGTTGTCGCGCCACACGCCAGATGGCGCATCGGCCCACTGTGGGAACCTCGCACTATCATACTGCTATCATGTTGTGCACACGTAAAGTATTTGCAAGTAGAACATACATCATTATTTTCAAAGAAAATTCCATTTAATGCATGGATAACTTATGAATTTAAGTAAACTCAGATGGCTACATTTATGAATAAAATAAGGTATAATAAACGGTAAAAGGTATAAGGACGACATGACGACTTGTGGTGCAACAGAGAACGTATGCCAGAATAGAGGAATGTGGAAGGACTCGTTGCGTCGATCCCAAATAATTGGAAGAAGATTAAAGAAAAGAGAATGAAGGGTTCCGCAGAGAATATCCAACAAGGATTATTACAAGGTCCTTGTGATCGACATTCACTGTTTTGTTATTTGGCCTAGGTACCATAATAAAACTTTTCACTAAATTCACCAATAAACTCGTCACGGTCTTCTATTAAACTTCTCTTGCAACTCTTTCCTATCGCACTTGTAGCTTCGCTGTCTTGACATGAACTCTTACATTAATATAGTGTATTATCTAGGTAGGCGCGCCTTACGCTGCTTATATACCCTGAAGAATCTTCTAGAACCCATAATTTCGATCTTCTTTTTTGTTATTCTTTTATTTAATATCTATCCCTTTCTACATATCTATCTATTTCTGTCTTTTCTTTTCCAAACCTTCTATTCTAGAACTTTCGTTCATCATCTATCCCTTACTAAAATGTCCTTGCCTTTTTCTTCCAGAATCTTCTTTTTCTAAAACTTCTTAAACCAACTAACTTATTGTTTCACCAACCCTCGCCACAGTATCTTCTTCAAACAAATTTTTGCTCGCAGTATCAGAGATTTCCCCTTTACGGTACCAAAATTAGAGGGGGATTTGTAAAGGAACGTCACATGACTACGTATGTACATAGAAAAAATTGGAAAAAAAATATTTTCAACTTTCAGATATACGAATGATGAACACCCTTTCATTTTTACATTTCTTGAATTTCGCTTCAGCATGGTGTAGTAACGGCGAATAGATTAATTTTCGACAGTAGTTTCCGAGGAAATGGACTCGACTGTGACATGCAGCAGGCACACGTGGCAATTATATGAAGGCCACGTTGATGTTAAAATAGTTACAAAACCTTGAACGCTGAATATAATGATTGAAAACGTTTTCGGTGCGCTTGAGAACGGTACATCTCCCTGAAACCGTGTTGAGGCGTCGTCGGGGGCAAAACGGGTCCACTCGAGTCGCGACTGCCGACTGCCGACTGTAGAGTGTGCGTGCGACGTAATGAAGTGGGCGCGATTTAATTGCCGCCACTGCGAATAAATTGGACATTTGTATCGCAAATGCTGCCTTTTTATTTGGGCCTGCTCAGACCGGTCTGTGTGCTCCGCTCGTTAACCACCCAGCACCCACACCAACTAGGCGAACCTTAGCACTCACTGTCTGTGTTGCATTTCATTTTGTAGTTTCTACTTGTAGTGATCTCTTATCCCGTGAGTAATATATTCAGTAAGTAAACAAGTTAAGATCAAGCACACTTACTTAGAGGCTACTTGTTGAAGCGGGATTTGAAGACACCTAAATTCTAGACAGTGCAAACAGACGAAGCTAAAGTAATAGGTACGATATACATAAATGTGGTCTAGTCTATAGTCTATGAGAATACCTAAAGTAAAATCTTTATTATATTAGTCTTAATTATAGTCGTTTTTTCAGAAACTATTATCTTTCGTTTACATGAGCACTTACCTTGCATTTACTAGCAACTCTACTGGTCAGCTACTCTTTGGTTTTGTTATAAAAAATTGCGCGTGTGTTTCATAAAATTGATTTTAAAAATGCAAAATTAAGTATTATTTTAAAATGATCTTTGCGATGGCCAGGAGAAGGCAAAGGGCCGTGGAAGAAGGAGCAAGGGAAGAGCGTCTACCTCGCCACCAGTCCACCGCCACACTGCACTCATCCCCCGGGGGTTCACACACTAACTACAACTTGCTTATGAGTATTAAATTATTATTAAAAAATCGAATCAACAGTATTTTTAGAAGCTTTAATTATTAATATTGTGATGTAATTTTGGCAGAAAAAAACGTCTTTTATTTTACATTTTTTTTTATTCAATAACAAATAAAGAAATCCCCAACTTATCAAACACTATGGTACAAATATGGAGTATCTATATCAAACATCTTCCAAACATTAAAAGAGACAAGGTTTAATTTCGAAAAGTTATAATGATTTATTTATTTTTGTGTTGCAACAAATTCACTATATTGCAGTGACAGCATTGACACAAAGTTAAATGTGTTTTGTTTTGTGCATTCTTCATTTAAAAGTTTCTCCTTTCTTGATGGCGAGGATGGGGAGGAAGAATTTATAAGGTGTTCCTCGGCGCAACCAAAATTCTATAAACGTTTGACAGGAAGGTAGGTATTTTAAATATGCCGCTACACGCTGGCGAGATGAAAAAGCGAAATTTTTAAAAATTGGGATGCCTAATACGTTAAAACGAGTTAGTTATCCAATTTGTTTTCAGTGTACAAAGGCTGGATTCGATTTTAATAAACCGAACGATGTTTTATAGTTACAAGTTTGCGAGTATTTAAGTCAACGGGCCAACGTTTTAATCAGAGTATAGTATTTCAATTTTATCATCAATTTAAAATCTGTGTCAGAGAGAATGTATTTGAATGTGCTTAAATCGGTGACGCGGTGACATAAGCATTCGTGTGGAAACATTAGTAATCCATCGGACTGTAATTAAAATAACCGTCTTGTAGTAATAACGTAATAAATACTTTAAAAAACTCTTCATCTTTATATACAAAAATTCTTCTGTTCGTCTGTATGTTACTGAACTCCTCCTAAAAATCTATACCAATTTTGATGAAATTTCTTGTTGGTATTTGAATGGGTTCACGAATGGTTTAGATTAACAATTGGAACCTGTAGGAAACTATTTGGATGATTTGTTATGTGTGTTTGAGTGGGTCCTGAAATAGCTTAGAATTATAATTAGAGGCAGGTGGTGCTGAAATCGGCTCGTAGACTTTTAGGGGAAGGACGTCTCTGTCTTGATTCCAATACGTTTGATGGGCACAGGATAGCATGACCGTTTGAAACACTTTTCATTCATGTGGTAAAGATGGATTTCAAGTGCCTCAAACAAGCAACGGAGCCCATTTCCATGTATTATGATATCCTGCAGAGCAGAGCTGAATTGTATGTAAGGAACCACCTGGTGTATCATAGAGAAAACCTTGTTGATATTATGTTTGCGCCAAGTGCTCGTTACAAAGGTTTTCATGGTAATTATACGATCGAAAATATGAGTGCTGGGAGACAGGAGTGGCGGCGTCCCAGCGCGCCTCCTCCCGGGGCACCCTTGAAGCGCTTTATTCGACAATTTCCCGCTTTATTGCGCATTCACTTTCAAATCATTTCTGCGTTTAGTGTCGCGACACATTCGTTGTCAATTACACACCTGCACCATTTTAATATCATATAAGCCAATGTCGTGTCTTCTACCTGTTACGAATATAGAATTTGTACAATCAATTTAAAAACGCAAAAAAATATGGGACCAATTCCGACAAAAATTTCAAAAATGCAACCTTTAGGTTTGTCTGTTAAAGTATTACATGAAAACTAATGAACGGATTTTAATGAAACTCGACACAAGCCTAGCTTATATTCCGGGTATAGACCCGGAGTATAAGACTTAGAATCCTCTTCGTACGGTAGACAAACGTAACCAAAAAGTTTGCGCTACGCTCGCGTGTTGTTTGTTGCTGAAACTCATCGTTTTGGCACCGCTAACGAAATTTCAAAGGCACTACTAGTGAAGAATAAATACTGTATCTTTATACAGTATTTACTATCAATGATACAAGGAGACATTTTCTTGAAGAAACATAATGAAGAAATTATATACATATTTTTATACGAATCCCTTTAGGACGCGAAACATACCTACTGCGGGCGCGATGCGTTGGCCGGGAGAAGGCAAAGGGACGGGAAGCAGAAGGAATGAAGAAAGGTCTTACCTCGCCACCAGTCCGCCGCCACGTCCCCCACACTCTCACTAGGATACTGTGTTTTAACATTAAATGCAATCTTGGTTTATGTTCTTGTTTCGTGTTCCAACAATTTATATGGTTTTATTGCGGTGACAGCAGTGACAGTTCTCAAGAATCTGTTTCTTGTTTAGCGCATTCTTCATTTAAAAGTATATTATATTCTTGATGGCGAGTATGGGGAGGAAGAATTTACAAGGAGGTGTTCCTCGGCGCAACCACCTATTGTTTTATTTTCGTGAGGGAGGGGGAAATATCTTTACGATGGTCGTAAACGACGGCCAGGAATCGAACCCGCGTCGCCAAGGAGCCACTTCCGCGAGCGATCGATGCGGGGAACGGTTAGTGGGGAAACGGGACGCCAAAAGGTTTCACACGTCGGACACTAAAATATAGTCTGTCTATATTGTACATACCTAAAAGTGCGAGCATGTGTGTCCGTAACTCGCTTTGGATGTAGGAGTCCACTTTGAGCGTTGGGAACTTCTTCTGCTACTCATTGTTTGTGTTTTGCAAGCAGCTTCTTCAATGTTCTTGTATAACATACTTGTGTATTATTAAAAAAAAAAGACCTTGGAATAGATAAATATGAAAAAAAGGATTTTTTAGCTAGAAGTGTTGTTGAGGCCTTTCTTTCCGCTTCTTTTCCTTAAACTTGCGAAGCGGTGTACGTAGAATATAAAGTTGATTCAAATTTTAACTTATATGTAAAGAAACCTATTAATTATTAATAAATAAAAAATAATTTTGAATTAGTACAAGTAGTAGAGTATGACCTATACGAAGTCACAACGCATAGATTCAATAAGAATTTATATTTTTGTGTTAATTTCTTCTTTCCGCGCGGCTTTTACGAATTTATTTTATCACAGTTGGCATTTGGCATATAAACGCAAGGGTTAGTGGATAAAGACAGTGTCGTCGACAAAATATTTCTGGTGTATACACTGTGAAGCGGGAGCTGGTGCTAGGACTCGATACAAAATCCACGTGGAGCACCAACACCGCCTTATGGCGAACTTACACATAGAAACACGTACAGTTTTTTGCACCTACAACAATTATTTTTTATTTTTAGTACAAAGTAATACATAATACGATTTAATGAGGCAATTCATAAAAATACTTAAATAATTATTTACCGTAATACATTTTCTGCGTCATCTCTATACATTTATAGATTATTTTAGGATGAGTCTGAAACAAGCGTGTATGTGAAATTCCATGAGGACCGGTCGAGTAATTAGGATGTAAAAATGTTTTAAATATATAAAATGATAAAACTTGAACAGAAAATATGATTTAGGCTCATAAACCTAACTTGCTTACGAGCAGATGACTCCAGTTCAGAATAAACATACCTAGTGTTATGTATGCAGCTGCACCTATGGCCAACATGGCCTTTACAAAATCATAAACTTTCAATTAATAATATTAATATAAACAACATGCGAATTCAAATCGTGCCAACTACATTTCTTAGTTTTGAAGAGCACCTGCTGGTCTCGTTTAGTCTGAGCGTCGCCACAAGATATCCTTTTGTATCTCTGCATCAGGTGAAAGTGGTCATTTCATTTATTTGAGTGAATCAAGTACGATTTATTAGTTCGCCGCTATTCCCCCGAGGCCCGAGGAGCAGCCGCGTGGCGACAAATAACTACACTCCACACTAACATTGCCATTATAGTGCTTTACTTTATTAGCTACTTGATTATTACTAACGTGAACTAGAACTTGATTTTATATTTAGATTGAACAAACCTCACAAAAAGCAACTCCCGGTGCGCCGAGGGTCTTGATTAGGAAAATCCAACTGAAGAATCATCATCTAAATGCGTAGAATACGTCGCTGATTCGGATTTGTTTAAGTTGATAATCAATTACAATGAAACTGCGACGTATATATACATTGTAGATAAATTTGTTGGTATTTTGCCGCCAACTCAATTAGATAATCATCTGTCTTGTAAGTATGTGCGCTTAAACGTCCAGCGTTTTGCTGACGCTGCGACCTACTTTAGGCTACTTTAATATCATAATATTAGCATAAATAATGCTCACAAATATAAGACAACATCTGGTGTTGTCTTATATTTGTGTAGTAATAGTAAGATAAGTAGATGGAGCATGTCCCGTGTCCCCAAAGGTCGGCGAACCTGTCCTTTGCATAACAATTGCGTCACAACATGAATAAGCTTGTTTTTCTTTCTGACAATAAACAGGGGCTCGTTTTGTTAAGAATATTTTATCATTTATAAGAAAAGAAATGTCTATCATTTTAAAGATAGCCTTTACCATCAACCCCATTTTAAGCTTATCAATATGAATCGTCGTTACTGGGCTTTGCTTGGGGTTGAACTCGCCTTAGTTTTGTTCTCACCGCGTTCTACTCCCAGGTTTCTGTGTCCACAAAAATTGACATTTTCAGCGAGTAGAAATTCAAAATCTGTGATGTATAATACTTATATAATAATTTATTTCCTGTTTATACGCCTAAAATCCATTACAGTATTGTGTTCTCATAGTTCGGCTGCTCCCCGCACGCGATGTGGCATGCGAACTAATAATCGCGTTCACAAATAAGTTTTTAAACGTACGGTACATGCGAATTAATTACTTGACAACATACAAAACTCATTTGTATGATCCGTAAAACAAATAAATGTGTAAGAGTCCATTTGGATGTTTTTACGTTCTCTCCTCACCGCTTTGGGAATGAACAGATTGCATTAATTTATTCAATGCTTATTTATTTCATTTATTATGAGTTGGAGGCACTTTTATCCAAGAAAATAACATAAGAGTTTTCACGTAACATAAATATTCAGATTTTCTATAAGTGGAGAAGCGAAATTAATCAAAGTTATTGCCTATACATAATGGTCTTATTCATATTGAATTAGGTAAAGTTTGGTGACTTCATTAAATTAAAGCGTTAACACTAAAATTGTTAACCATAAGCACAATATTAGCACTTTAGACATATAACTGGTATTCATAATCGCATTTTAGCACTAAAGCGCTCTAAAACTCCTTGTTAATTTAAAACAGCTTAGACCCTACTTTAAATAACTTTAAATAAAATGATGGATAAGTGGTAAACGAATTCGAAATTGACGTGGTACAGTTGTTTCGCCAAAGCCGCCCGAGTTGTTGACGACGAGCACACGTTCGGATGTCTGTGGTGGCATCCACCATCCACCATCCACCACAGTCACCATCCACACCGGCAGCGTCGCGCCTCCAAAGAAACGCTTATCGCGTGAATACCCTGTCGTTAGATCGGCCTTTTTAACGGTATCATTAGACATACTGTAGTTATCTTATAATTACTTATAATCTTTAGCCGCCAAGTATCAAATTTCGTTCTTATTCATTTGAAACATGACTTATTATGATTTTAATGATTTTATTTCTTTATTGTTTTCCCAAGTAGTATTTCATTGTAATTAGTGTGTGCGTTTCAAATGTGTGCTCTGCAATTCAGGTTGCAGGCGCGCCCAAGGAGGAACAACAGCCACTTAGTGGCAAGTGGTTCCGTATTCTACGATATTGTAGGAATTCTAGGTGTCAGTAAGGGTTCATACTCGATAAATACTAAATTTCATTATATGGATGTACTTATGTACGTACATGAACGCAAATGAAAAGATTGCACTTCACACATTTTACGTTTATATAATAGGGATGATTTACTATTAACGTGAGACAGGTTGCTGTAAATACGCATTTTGACGACTGTGCAATATGCCCCCCTGTTTCACCTTTTAGTGACTGTGTCGTAATACATGAGTAAATTGAACAATTTCTAAAGCAATTATTAATGTCGCATTTCACTCTTGGCTACATCTGCGTGACATTCATTAACACTACAATTATCCCAGATGTAGCAGAGGCATTACGATAAAAACTTACAACACAAAACATAGGCATCAGTTCGTCTGCGTCGCCAACGTCAGTACTCATAATGGCAGTGATTTATGAGAAGAGCAAAACGCAGGCAGATTGAAAAAAAAAGATTGACAGACAAAAGGAATTATCATACTTAATACTATTTCTAGAGATGGTTTTAAGAAAAATATCTTTTTCGATTATTCCGGTTGACGATTTACAATAAGTTTCTTTTTAAACACCGTATTCACATTTCAAGCTCCGACGGTTTGTATGTTGAACAGGTTCTGAAATAATCAGATTATTTTTAATGGTGAAGCGAACATCGGCTGCTTCAGTTCCATCTCGATAATAGCAATAAACACGAAGTGAGCGTCTCGAAGCAGAAGCACTCGTGCTTTAATTGATCTAGCACTGTTCAAAAATTAACACAAAAACAAGAAAAAAATAAAAGGATTTTAACGCTTTGCTTAATTTGATGGTACATAATAGGAATCCGTTAGTTGCTTCAAGTGCGTCGCCGTCGTGATGAAGTTTTCAAATGATTTTTTTACGAGTATAATTATGTTAATTGCGCTGCTTAATGTAATTAGGTGATTGTGGTCAGAATACAATGGCGAGGGAACCGCGCTTCGGTGCGATGTGGTCAAAACACCACTCTTCAGCAGCAGATTTCGCTTTTTTACACTCGTCACAAATTTGCTAGCCGCAGACGCGAAGTGTATTCCTGGCAGGTGTAATCAAACACAGTCTCGATACTGGTGCAGATAACTTCAGTGTCATATTATCAATTACTAAAATATTAATTGCTTAATATGGCATCGTCATTAAAGGTAATGAACACGTCGCAGATTATGTTAGTATTTCATATTTGGAAGTAGGTATTCAGTAATTGTAGCAAATATAATATATGTTACGTATAGTAATGTATACGCTAGTTTAGACAATATTTCTAATGGTAAATCAGTTGAGCAGAGTCAAGAGGTCAGAGCAACCATCGCCGATAATTATTATTTTCAATTTCCACGCATAAAACCACTTTTTTGAAGGCGTTTTTGCACAATCGCATCAGCCGACAGCCACTTAAGCTTGAGTGCTTGTTCATCAAAGTTGATTCATAGAAGCGTAAAAATGAGACAAGCGCACGATTTTCGCGTCCGCAACGGCGCGGCGTCAGGCAAACATTAAACTGCCTTTTCAAGACTATTTCTTAAATTCGTACATCGTGAAATTATCTTTGAAAGCGTTTCAAATTTCATTAGCAGCCGCAAAAAAAGACGTCGGGACAGCCGCGTGCACCGACCGACCCGAGGTGCTCCAATGCAGTCCATTCATTCAAAAATCGACTTACGCAGAAGGCAATAAAGCGTCCGTAGGCGGCAGCCATCTCGTGGCCGGCAGCAGCGACGCCCAGCATCTACTAATGGAGATAATGGATCGGGCTGCCCGCGTGCCATCCGCCCGACCCGTTCGTTATCTGTGCATGTGCAACGCAACACTCACTTGCACAACATTAGGGTTTTAGACCAAATCTACCTATATGGGTACGTAAATACATAGCAACGTCAACAAAAAGTCTTGAAATAAAATTGAATAGATAACATTATAAAATGTCAGTCATTCATCTCTTGAATTAGTTTAGTATGTCTCATTATTTCCACTTGTTTTTATATTTTAATACTAGAGCTTTTTCAATGAAAAACTATCAAACTGACGGTGAAAACCACTTAAAAGCCCGTAGCGTGGTTTAGGCGGAGTTAGCAGATATACAGACAGCCAACTTTGTTTTGTACTATGTAACAAAGTTTCATGCATATTTCCATTGAGACAGACGTTAATGTGATCTAAGTATATTTCATATACATCGGCAATTCTTTTTGCTTGGAATGTTCTAGTTCTATTAAGATTTGGTTACAATATATACTGTTGCTTTGAGATTCCATCGAAATCGTTCCACCATTACATACGCACTCCATGCGACGACGACGAGTTGTGCGTGCGAGGTGAGATCCCGCCCGAACACGTCCTAATCGTCAACGGAGGGCGAAATCCGAAAGGTGGGTGCCCCCTAATGGCTGTCGCGCAAATAACAAGGCACCCTCCTCAATGGACAGCGTCGCCTGCAATCTTCGCAATTCACCCACACTTGGGAGCATGTAGGAAACATTGTAGCAAATCGCTTGCAACCGCCGCATACCTAATTACGAATTATGAGCGTAAGTACCTATTCTAATCATAAAATAATAGGCCCGATTTGGCAGTTGTCATAACAACATATTTAAATCATTGACAAAGTTACCAGAATATAATGAGAAATCGACAAAAAATTATACAACTTTGTAAGCGTTGGTTTTTTTTAGAACTTCGCCATAGAGTAATAAGACAGAATTAATAAAAATTGCATGTTATTTTGGCACTTGGATGAAAATAATATTTTTTTATATGTGTTCGTTGTATATCATCACATAATGCACCTGTAACAAATAAATTAGTTTTATTGGCCTTCAGTTTTGTTGATTGGGATCAGGATCAGAATTGCGTTAAGCGCAATTTCCGATCGACGAGAGGAGCGTTATCGTGAAGAAACAACACGCCCAACGACAGTTTTCGACGACGTTTTTCTTTAATCGCTTCACGCACTTTCCGAATTAAATTTGCATGATAGGGTTCAGTAATCGTCTGGCCTTTTGGCATCTAATCAATAAAAAGGACTCTTTGACTTCCCAAAACACTGAGTCCATACCTTTGCCAGCGGTAGGTGCATTTCGACATTTCTTAACGGATGGAGAGGATGATCGTTTCCAAGACATGCTTTGTCACTTATTATCATGATCGAAATGGTGGACCCACGTTTCAACCTTGGTGACAAACCAATGGAAATAATTATCCGAATCACGCCGGAACATTCCAAGATTACGGTTAGAAATTTCCAAACGTTGCTTTTTGTTATCGTCGGTTAACATTCGTGGCACCCTTCTCGCCGACACCTTTTTTCGGCATCGATATCAGCTATGTGTTTTATAGTTATTCTTCTGTCTTCCAAAACGATTTTCTCAACCTTTTTGACATTTTCTTCCGTAACGGAGGTTGAAGGCCGCCCAGAACGCGGGTCATATTTACAGCTGCAGGTCACTGCCTCTTTTAAATTCAGTTACCCAGTACCGAACCGAAGAATTGGCATCAGCATAATTGAATATCCGAAAAAACTTCTTCCTTTCGTAGACTTTTTTTCTAGCTGAAATATTTTATCACTTTTATCCATAGTTTTGCGTTTTTAGCAATAATATTGTGTGATTGAAACTCTTTAATTTGAATATCGAACTTTTCCCAAAAAGTTTTTATATATATGCAAGAACTTTTTGATTTACCTAAGGATGTAGTTATGTTTAGATCGACCTGGAATAAATATACGCACACTGTAAGTATATACACACGTAAGTCCGTCATCGTCTATTATAGCTGACAACAGATGTGCTTGGATATGTGCGATGATTGATGCCTGTCGCCCGCACAACGTCAGCCCGCAGCTATTAACGACGACAGAGGGCGCAGCTGCTCAGGGCGGGTTCTGGTTTCAGTGGTGTTCCTCTTTGTGAGCACCACCTGGAAGGAAACGCATCCGCGACGCATAGTGCATGAGCTTGTTATTATTAAGTGCACGTGGACATTCGAGAACCCCTGCCGAAGGTCATTTTTGGCTGTCAGGTTGTACTGTACAACGACAAGTTACGTGGAATTCTCAATATGGTGGAAAGATATTCGCTTCCTAATTCGAAAAAGTATGCACGAGACCCTCTGCCCCTCTCCCTTCTGAATTTTTGATCGTATCGTAAAAAAATAAGGTGCTGCAAAGCTTACAAAAATAATTGTATATTCGACTTTGCGGAGCCCTGCGCTATGCCTGAATTGCCCACAAAGGTATATGGATTTCATATTCTTCATGGCTTCAAGAGAATAAACTAACTACTATGCATTCACTTGCGTTATCATCGGTTGAATTATGACATTACTTGTCGGTAAGATGTAGGAAGGCGGCGCATGGGCGTGGTGCATGGAGTGGTGCACCATGCCACGAAGCCACGACGCCGTGCGCAACGATTTATTCACGCACTTAACACGGTATCTCGGCTCGTGGTCGAGGCATTAGACACGCCGTGTCAACGGGGTTGCCACCACTCGGTCCTTAAAAATATTACTGTCTTCTAAATGTTCAAAAAATATATACGCTTGCAAATTTTACTGTTGTGATTATATACTTTGATATATTTTTGTTTTTGATACCGAAGTTGATTACTCTTATCGGGATAAGTAAAGCCGGGGGAAACCTCTAACATTCCTAATTATTTATTCGTAATAATATTAATATGGACATTTCACCACCACAATTAATCGATGGACTCCTGTGGCCACTGACGGCAACCGCGTCCAACGGGAAGATCTCTCACGTGACAAGCACCTGGATGAAGACTTACAAACACACCTGTACCATCTTTGTTCAGTAATTTAATAAACCGAAAAACCGAATGTTCAAGTGGTAATATGAACAAATAATATCAGTTTTCTAGATAAGCTAAAAACAATGAATAGGAAGATGTATAAATACGACATAAATTGTATTATCTAATATATTGCGGTTTTTAATAATTTGGCATCCCCGAAATACGGACGAAGCCAGGACACAGCGTGGGACCGGTTTGGAATGGGTGTGCTAACAGATGTATGTGAAGCCACCTCAAAAGACCTGGTTCGAAACATTCGCACTCCGACGCAACAACAGTGTACCTTTTCGAATGTCATATGCCGGCCGCCACTGAAACAAGAATAAAGTCAATTTCATACATAAAACGATGTATGTAATATATTGTTCGGAAAAATCAAATAACTAAAAATGCAAACTCGAAAAAGGGAGATAATAATTTTAGTTTTTAAGAAAATACAATAAATAGACTTCCCAAAAAAATGAGTTCTTAATTTTGCTACTATACGCCGATATCACAATGTCCGCAGCGTAATCTGTTCGCTTTATCCTGAACAAAGCCTTCTAGTTTTGATCGAAACAAAATTGCATAGTCTTATTTCTTTAAATTCATTTACAAGAGGTTACGTCAAACGACACAAAATCTAGGCACGACGACGACGTATGAAATGCATGGTTTCATACGATTATATTAAATTTATTGACCTGATCCGCCTGCGTATTGTAGCCGTGAAGTTTTGTAGGGTTTTGATATTCGAACTAAGGTTCGAATAAAATTTAAGTTAAGACTTAAAATGACAAAATAAAGCGTAGAATAATGAAGGAGGGATGACTTTAAATAAAACGAACAAAGTTTGCACGTGTTGTTGAGACGCATTCCTTACATTAATAACTTTTGCCTCGCAAGGTATAGGTACTAGGTATTTGAAACAGGCCGACTATACTGTCGTGGGCGCGATGCGATGGCCGGGAGAAGGCAAAGGGACGGGAAGAAGAAGCAAGGAAGGAATACTCACCTCGCCACCAGTCCGCCGCCACGTCCCCCGGGGGTTCACAATCTCACTAGGATATGACTTTGATTAGTTAAATGTAGTAATCTTGGTTTATTTCCTTTATTTCGTGTCCAACAAATTATATATATATGTTACGTAGTTTATAGCGTTGACAGCAGTGACAGTTCTGTCTATGTTTCTTGTTATGCGCATTCTTCATTTAAAGTATTATTTTTTTCTTGATGGCGAGGGTGGGGAGGGAGAATTTACAAGGAGGTGTTCCTCGGCGCAACCAGTCGTAAGCATAAATACGTACGTACGTTACGCTACGTACTTTGTAGTACAACGGCTATATTAAAATGTTATACACATAATATTATTGCAGTGAAAGAAATTCTTTTTAAAATAATTGTTTTTTTGATTTTATAAATAAGTCCACAGGTGCCGGTGGACACATGAATACATTTGTATTGCTTCTAAACGATTAATATAGAACAGAAATTTATTTTAGATCATTAAACGGAATTTCCAATTACTCATTGTAGAGCTCGTCAGAGTATAATGAGATTCTGTAGCCTGGATCCTTGGAGCTTTAAGCTCACAATAAATGCCATCTCCAAGAGCGCGTTCCATTATTAGCTCACAACGCCCAAAATGCTCTGTTAGCCGTTCCACTAGGCGACCGCGGTCGTCGTGGTCATGGCGAAAACGTCATTATTTTTGATCACACGACGCTCACAACGACCCATTACAATAGGTGGGTCGAGTAACCGTTCCACTCGTGTTTACAATTGTAACGCCGGCAAGCAAGTGGAACGGGAAAAATCGCGGTCGTTGTGCGTCTCTAATGAAACGAACCCAAAAAGTGTAAAATCATCAATAAGCAATCCGTGTTCGTGCGTCGTTTTTTCTTAAACACATACTAAACGTATCATCATCAAGTATTAAATAACTTTGAATTGCGTAAAAGCATAACTTTAGATTCCGCTTGTCACTGTTCACTGTTCTGTAAGTTGGCCACCGGCCGGCCACCGTTGCGGAGCGAGCCGGCGGACAAACGAACACATCCCCAGACGGCGCGGTTCCTGTGCTTTCGACGGAACTCCGGAATTGAATACGGATTTTACAGGCGTGTAGCGTGTAGATAACTCGTACTCGTATATGCCAAATGTTGTTATTCAAGTGTCTGTTTATGTTGCATCGAGGCGAGGATATAACGATGAAAATTCATTCAAAGTGTATGAATAACGTTAGCTATATTAGTAAAACGGGTCCATTATAATATAGTACACCTTTAAACCCCAGCAATGAAGTTTATTTTTGAGCGTAGATACCGACTTGTCATTGGATAAGCCAGGAAATTAATAATGACCATCCTGAACACTTTTCATATTAAACCAATAATTGATAAAAAATACAGCTGTGAAAAAAAATATTAACTGTGAAAGTTGTAAACGGTGTACCCAACCTCATTTCAACTATAAGATGAGACGTTTAAAAAAAAATCAAGGTACTTAAAGTAGTACTTCTAGTAGTTAGTTTTCAAATGAAAAAACATTGTTTTTTTTAGTTCGGAGTTATGTAGATGTGTCGAGCCGACCCGGAATAGATTATTCGCAATCTGATGCCAATATCGCGGCCATCGATCGTACTGGGGCCCGGAGTCCGGGGCCTGAGGTCCCTTCGCCCACAGCCTCTATCACGCTACCGTATATCCGCACGTATCGCCGTTGATTTATCGAGTGGACGATAACCTCTTAATACTCACTTTTATTCACATATAGTTAGTAAGTTAGCAAAATTTTATTATTTTGCTCTTGTGTACTATATCCTACATTTCGGTTATAAAAGTACAGGTCTGATTCAAAAACATTTTGATTGATATATAGTTAGATATAAAACATTTTAATGTTCACCACATACGCATAAAATAAACAATTACAGTGACTATATTAAATTTATAGTAAGGGCAGAAACAACGGGCGGCCATCGCTATACCATAGAGCGATCTCTTTCAGACAACCCGAGGCAGGAATACTGCCGATTAGGAGTGGCGATGGCGATAGTATTATAACATTTAAAAAATATTATATCGTTTTAACCATTTATATCTAAGCGCAACCGTTTCTTGGAAAATCCACCTCTCATCGAGCCATCGGCGCTCCTCTAGATCGGTGTTACATAGTTATACGTACGGTGGAAGATAAAGTTGATCACACTTTTATTACTTTGTTTGCCCCTTTTCTCTCCGAATCCAGTTTATTACTTTTGTTTCTGGCTATATTATACATCTCTTCAATTTATTTTCCAGCAGATAGGTAACGATAAAATAAATGCGGAGTGAAGGATGTGTATTAAAAACAAAACCACGCACACGATGATAAAACATATATAATTTACACGAGCGACGAGACATTGCACTGGTGACTGCATTGTGAGAGCCATTTGCAATATATGTACCTCGATCACTTAGCCGTGCATAACGCGTCGCCTTATTGCCGGCGGGGTAACATGAGCCCTCGGCTGAAGGGCGCCGCGCGGCCGTCCACCGCCCACCGGCCTAAGGCGCCACGTACCCTTCATAGTCTCATTACGTCACAAAACACAATAGCGGCGGACACTTACCGAGACAGTGGAAAGCCTACATGAATTGCTCAAGCTTAAGAGGCGACCTGTCCAGGAGGTTTTATGTCTATGCACTGCGAATGTGGCTGAGGTGCGTAATGTGCTGTGCACCCTGTGCTGCCACAGGCGGGCGTTAGTTCGGTTCGTTTGATCGCGCATTCCCTTTGATGTCGCGTTTGGCCAGAGCCGCCCTTGCGCGCCGCGCCCCGCCCCACCTCTCATGGGCTTGAAATGTCGATTCAATTTTCAAGTGAAAATTTCTATTAGCGCTAATACTATGTGAGTATTGGATCAGACTGAGCGGTCAAGCGTCACGCTCGGCTAAGTCACGCTCGTTAGGAGAAGATAAAGTCGGCTCTAGTCGACTAAGTGAGCGAGAGAGATATGGTCAACGAGTCACTGCTTTAATAATCGTTCGGCGAGCGCCGATGACTTCAATTCAATTTACATGATGCCAGTATGAAGCCAACACTGGCTTCCTTCGTATTTGAAGTCAACAATTGGATCAATGTAAATCAGCTATCCTCGTCTTGATCCAGTTGTTACTTCTGTCGTGTGCTCTTGTGCAAGTTTAAAAAAAATCAAACTAGTCTGAAGCGAGTTCGTTATACGGACGACAACAGCGTGCTATTGTGTTATTTCTATATTACATGTGAAATCGACAACATGTGGTGATGTTATCTCCACAGTGCGTAACCTAATATGTTCGTGTAACATTCGCGCAGCGGGCAGGATGTTCGCGTGCGACACAGGCACACACTGCCAGCGACGGAATCGTGTAAAAATAGAGACAATTTTACAGGAATTTATCTTTCTATCGGCAACGTTGTAGGCAGTTAGTATTTGTTACATCACAGTGCAATGTTTTGAGTTCACTGACTCTACTCATCAAAAATGTGAGATTTTGAATAAATAATGGGATGGAGCGAATGAATGCAACGATCAGTGCGTAAGCGTAGGTACACCCTTCGGCCGTCCGCCGCGGCGTTCGCAACGCTATAGCTGCCACCGTTTCGCAAGTTGGTTTGATGAAGTTGCATATTATCAAGTGTTTGTTTGGTTTCATTGTGAGACCTAATGCAATATAATCGTTACCTTAATTTTTGCCGGTTATTCTTGTAGTAACGGCGTACAAGTATTTCCGTTCGAATAATACCTTTGAACGTAGAAGTCAATGATTAAATAAACTAAAGACAAACCAAAGTGCTCGAAAAGCATCGTGTTAAGTAGTTAGGACTTAAGACCATCCGTTTTATTAATGGTTATTACAATGTAGCAAGTCAATTATTTATTTAATGAAAAGGCAGTAATTTAGCAATCGTGTGTCGTCGCGGGCTCATTGCTGGCTCCGACTGTGCCGTCGACGGCGTCTCAAGAGATAAGGCTAATTACAGATCGGAGATATGCCGTGACGGTGGACGGTGGTGCGCCGACGCTCTTGTAATTATGACTTCAACCCGCGGCCATTGTGGAATTATGACAGGCGGACAACGGCCACTCCCGATGCCAATGCTCACAGCTCACTACCCACTGAAGCATGGTAAGTAACGTTATCGGCGTAGCGCCGCGTCGTCTCTTATGACCAGTGAATGCTGTCTACGGGTCCTCGGCGCTCAATTGGCGTCGATTAATAGTCCATTTACAAATAGCCGATCAATAGCGGACTCTGTTTCGTGTCGACGCATACGTTCGTGAACTTAATTAACGTGTTTACAAAGTACCTACCTAATGTGCGCAACTGGGCAAAACACAAACATAGCGAATCAACAACATTTTCAACATGTTCATTCTATTTTAATAATAGTACAGTTATTTATAAACGACGAGTCGCCAAAAATGTTTGTATGTCAACAAAAATTCATTCCTTGATCTAACGTTTAGAAACATTTTACACGCTTTCTATGTAGCTTCGGTGTTGATAGTGACAGCAGATACAAGTACGAGTGCAACGAATGAGCCTGATCATCGCCGAGGCACAACTCAGAGATAACAACAGTACCTGATTACACCGCTGCGACTATGTTAGTTTTGTTTTCCATTGACAGTGGATTGCACTCCGCTAGAGGTCACAGATGTCCATTGAGCAGCCGATGGCGTGCCAACGTCCACATCCACAATACAATAACTGGTACGCTACAATGGATTGCTAACATGGTGGAATGGTTTCCGTGCCGATTGACGGCGCATCAGGCGATGTCGGTGAACCCAAAGCGAAGCCCATCAAAGCGAAGCTCATCCACTGTCCAATTCTGTTTTCGGTAATGTAGATACCGATACCGAAACCGGATTTCTACGATAGTTAATCATTCTGGTAAATAAATGAAACGAGCACGTGCTCCGCCAAGTGTTACAGATGTGAATCCCTCACTCGGGTGAGTGCAACGTGCACCCCTCGGCCGAGCAAATCCGAGTCCGCTATCAATTATGTGGGTTCGCGGGGTGCGCCTGCTTCCTGCGGATACGACGATGATCATACATCGACCATGTGAACTTGTTTCATTTTATTCAAGATTAACTTTCTTTCCCGTACGAGTGTCGAGTGATTGTTTACAGAAACGGTCGACTCGACTATTTGGAAGAGGGACTGCGTCTGCACTCCCTCTTCATCACATCAATAGGATTCCTTTCTATCTTTACATTTAGGAACTCTAAAAAATCAATTTTGATAACAAGAAAATAAACATATGCGAATATAATCGTGTGGCACATTAAGTAATGCAATAGGGAGCGAGGCCTGCGACCGCGACTGTGCGGCTTCCTAATGCTGTTACCGCAGTGATTGCTGCTCACGAAGCGAGAGGACGCCAGCTGCGCTTACTCCTCGTGAGAGACCCGTACAGAAGAATATACAAGTTGAAATACTTTTAAAATAAAAAATCTTTTATATTATTGTTTTAGTCTACTTCTTTGGCCGCAGCTGTATGTTATTGCAACATTTTAGATACTTGTCCAAGTATATAAGCATTTGCGAAGTGGGTTTCGTCTGCCGCAAAGTGGCAATAACCGTTTCGTGGCGTGGCTCAGTCCAGAGTAGTCTAGACTACACGTCTGTTTGCACTCATTATCTTTTTAATTGGAAGCACCTACAATAATAGGTACTAAGTACCACAATACATAACCATCATTTTGTGGAGGCTCTTACGATACTATGGACTTGCCACTTTTTTATACACCAATACAAAAGCTATATTTAATTGCAATGTAATCGGTTAAAAATATGTTAATTACGATCAAATCGCAATTTAACAGCGTATGGGGGTACTGCAATGTGGGTGGAAGATTTAAAATTGTATATATTCACTCAGTATGCGCAGATTTGGTTGTCTGTGCGAGGAGACGCAAGGTCATGTTACCCTTAGTAACAGAGGTTACTAAAGGTAACGTGACATTTCATGTATTTATGCTTGATCAGACTGGTGTTTATGATTGAACTGCTATCGTTTGGGCAGTCACCGACCCTCCCCTCTCCCGCTTCGGCTGCCGTCTTGTAAACACATTCGTTGTCATCCATACATACGTCCATTACCTTCTATTATTGACATTCGGAGAATTTATGCTGATCGGTGGTGTTCAACTCATTCCCAATATGTCCATCGGTGACGACCAAGAACAACTATATTTAATATATTCTGCAAACAAATAGAAGTCTTTGTAAAAAAATATCATTGGGCACCGTTCTTCGCACTCCTGCTGCACATCGGTAGTTGAATCTGACCTTACCCATAATGTAGGTACGAATACATCGCCCTCTGCTGCACACCACATCTGTGCACTATTGATTTAGTACGTAAATAAAAGTTATAAATAAAACCACCACGAGCAAAAGTAGAGTTGAGAGTTTTTCCCGATTCTCGCTCGACAACAAGTGGCCACATCGAACTCCGTTGCACGGGTCGAGGACTCGTGGAGTGGATCACACGTGAGTTGTTCATAGACACACGGATGACTATGGGCCGATTCGCATACTTTGCGGACCGTTCATTTGCCTTACTTTCGGTTAAAATATGACACAAATAATGTCAAAGTTCCACTGAAGGCAGGGCAAATGAAAGAATAGTGAGAAATAGGGACTGACCGTATGTAAACATTACAAAGTTGCCTGCTTGTGCGTGCTAAGCCAACTCAACAACACAATCTATCTAATATATTTGACAGACGAGCCCCTTCCTCCGTCCGTGCTCCACGCTCCGCTGCACGGCGGATATTGTACATTGCAATTTGCTTGAAAAACAGCTTCTTAAAAGGAAATGCAGGAAATTTTAATTATTTTCAAAGTTTAATATCCGCCCGCAGACCGCAAGCCCTGAAGGCGACAGCTCGAGTACCTGCAACCTTCGTCTCTCGACAGAATGTAAAGCGACCCCGCGGCCGGACACCGGAGATTCCGTGCTCCTATGGGCCCGTATTATAGCTAATCACTTTGACAGGTCCCCCGGCCCAACTTCAACCTACCCCCGTCGTTCATATGGTCTCTTTTGCTCTGACTATAATAGATATGCGGGCTCCGAGGAAATCGAAACTCTGTCGCAGGGACATAAAGCCGATATTAGCGGTGGTCGGGTGCAGGCATGTTGCGCCGCGAGAGACGAATAAAGCCGCCGAGGCTCGTCCTCCCATATCCAGAGCACGGGGTCTGCCATTTTGGTGCAGTGCCCGGATGCCGCGACGTGCCCCGGGTGCAAAGCGCTCCCGCATTGTCTACGTTCGCGTCCGCGTCCGCGGAGCAGCTGTTCGAAGAGCCATGGCGTGCTCTTCGTCCACGTCGATGCACCACTTAATTACCATATGAATTGCACGGGTGCTCATTAGCGAAAGACGTTTACACGTTTTCATTATAAGAACATGGAATACAATACGCTCTATATGGCCCTGTTTTCAGTGCTTGTTTGCTCCAGTTTGTACTTACTTGTAAGACCAACAATTTTAAGCAAATTGTAGAATAAACTAGTATCTTTATTCGTACTTAAAACTCTTCTTCGTTATCAGAAGTGGACACATAATTATCCTATAACTTATTAATGGGTAGAATACTGAGAAATGAGAAAGAGAAACGCCAATCAAAACGTAATGCGTAACACGCACTCCAATTACAACTGGCGCCACCTATACTGTCCTTTTTTTTATTGACAATCTCAATTTAAACTTGCAATATACGTTTTATTATTTAATATTTATTTTTTACATAAATAAGTCGTACATTGAAAGTCCTGCTTAGCTCTTTTTTTTTCCAAATTAAATGTTAATTTCTTAAAAATTAATTTGAAAAGGACTGAAGTTAATAAAGTGGATAATTATGTAGTGGTATAAAAACAGCGTAATGACATCTAAGAGACATTAAACAGGTTTCATAAGTGACATAAATTCCGTTTCATTTTACATTTCATTAAATTAACTCACAAGAGCTTCGATACTTAGACCATGTCGTTCGACTATTGTTCCATAGATGTCTCTGTTTTCATTAAATGATTTTTTTAAAATAAAAATTTAATAAGAAGTTTTGAATTGTTGACCAAAACTCATTTATAAACGTAAAATGTGAAAATTGTAAATACGATAATAGCTCAGTCTCAGAACTCAGAAGAAGGTAAAGCTATATAGACTCGTTTCCATTGCCTGCCATTATGAACAATAAAACAACAACAAAATCAACATAACCTTACTTCCTTATTTTTAGAAGTTTTAAATTAATCTTAATTTTGACTGCCGATTGATATATAACGTTCCTGTTATACCTGTTAACCTGAAAAAATACACCACTGTGTCACTTGTGTACTTCTTTCTTTGAATGCAGTGCCTTTATTTCTACTTAGACGTGAAGTAAGTATCGACACAAATTTTGAAGATACGAAGACGGCTCCACTTCAATGGAAGGCAGGTGTCTCGAGTTCGGCGGGTCCTGGCAAAATTAATTTCTTAGACGAACGTCTTGTTGTTTAATGTTTGGAATTGGTTATTGATTACACATAATACAAGCATAGTTTAATAAGGTGTATATCGCTGATGTAATTATTAAATAAGAGTTGTAATCATCCCATTTTGATGTAATCGTTTATGATTTCGATAGGTGCAGTAACAGGGACACCAGTTTGACAGTGAGACGAGCCATCGAGGAGGCGACCAAGGTTCTGTTCGGCGAGTGCGGGGCGGCGGCCATCCAGGCGGACGTGCTGCGCGCAGCGAGCGGGCGCGCGCTCGTGCGGGTGCCGGCGACGCAGCTGCGCCGCCTCGGGGCAGCCCTCAGCCTCCACGGCCACTTGCGTCTGCTGCGGCAGGCGCCCACCCTACTTTCGTTACTCTAAGTGTAACGGTGAGTAACAGCTTACAAGTGACAACACTAAACAGATGCCTACCCAATAACTGTACAAATTGTGGAACCTTCTGTGACTGCGAAGCGATTGCCTTTTTCTACTTTATGCAGGCTGCTATGCAATGTTATTTTGTCTGGGTGTACTCCTCGGTAACATGTTTAGCCAAAAAAAAATCATATTTTTTTAACAAAAGTACAACTCTTCTAAGCATTCTCCATTTTTTTTTTTTTTTTTTATTGCAGGAGATCAGCAGACAGGCAGACGGCCCACTTGATGGACAGCGGTTACCATCGCCTATGGACATTTGCAACACCAAAGGTGCTACGAATGCGCTGCTGCTCTCTTTAGGGAACCTGGAACCTGGTCACTAATGCCGGAACACAACACAAGGTTGTTATGGCGACATACTCTAGACCAGGGGTGGTAGCCATCCAGTCGGGTGAATGCCCTACCACCTGGCTGTGGGTTGTTTTGTCGCCTCTTACGACAGGCCGCTGGGCCGCAGGAAATTGTATTCTTTCTCCGTTCCTGCATGAATAATCCATAAAATAATAAATATTTTTTTATCTATACTAATATTATATAGCTGAAGAGTTTTTTTGTTTGAACACGCTTGATTTAAAAAATTCTTTCAGTGTTTAATAGTACATTTATCGAGGAAGGTGGAGCATCAATGAAGAATGTTTAGATACAATATGATGACATGGGCAACTAGTATTGAAGTAAAATGAAGCATTATGTATAAAAGAAACTACATGGTTCAAGATGGAAGCCAAACTGAGTTTATTACAAAATACCTACATTGACATTTAATATTATGACAACTAACAAAACAATACACAACATACCTTCCCTCTATAATCATTGTGGGTTTAGAACATGTGTATAATCAATAATAATAGAACACTATTAAATTTAACAAATAAATGTAAACAAATTAATCTTCTTGATTATTAGGTATTCCTATTATATCTGGCCATAGCTCTGGAGCTGGTATGTCAATGAGTGGATCTGGAGACGATGAGCCTGATATTGATCGCTCTCTATGTCTGAATGACGGTTGTTTCTCACAGATTCGTGGGAGTACTCGGGCTACAATCTGATCTGCATGACGCCGATGTAACTCACCATCCTCTGTCCTTACCATATAAGAGCTAGGACCCTCTACTACTTCAATCATTGCTCTATTCCATTTTTCCCCTGGTCCATAATTACGAACCATGACTGGCTGATCCACTATGAACCTTCTGTTTGGCACCTTCTGTGCTGCCGTTTCGAGTTGGATATCTTGTGGGCTTGGCATATTATCAGGATGTAAGCTCGAAACAGCTGACCTGTATCTACGTCCATTTAACATCTCTGCTGGTGTTTTATTATTGCTACTATTTGGGACTACTCTTAATGAATATAATGCTTTAGGTAGTTTTTCAGCCCAGGGTACATTATTTAAAGACATTTTCTTAATCTTATTTTTAAAACTCTGTATAGCTCTTTCTATTTGTCCATTAGTAGCTGGGTGGTAGGGCGGTGAGTATAAATGCTTAATTCCATTATTCTTCAGAAAAATATTGAACTCCTTAGACATGAACACCCTAACATTATCTGACACTAAGGTGTTTGGTAACCCTTGAGATGCAAATATTCTTCGAAGTGCAGCTATGGTAGCTTCACTGGACATTGACGCAATAATTTCGGCTTCAAACCATTTGCTATAGCTATCTATAAGAACTAAGAATGTTTTACCCTGGAATGGGCCGGCGATATCAACATGCACCCTACTCCAAGGCTTTTCTGTAACAACCCATGCTTGAGGATCTCTAGGTGGGTTGTTTCTTACTATCTGACAGGACTCACAACTGCTAACAGTGTGCTCGATTTGCTGATCCATACCTGGCCACCAAACATATCCTCTGGCATATGCTTTAGTTTGGACTATACCTGCATGTGGAGCATGTAGTAATTTTAAAACATCCTGTTGTAAACAACTAGGAATAATGACTCTGTTACACCACAATAAACATCCTTTATTGAGGGAAAGAGCCTCTCTACGTGTCCAAAACGGTTGCATGTTGGAGTCAGTATTCTTACATGGCCACCCATGGAGGACATGAAATACCACCCTTTGGAGTACTGGGTCTTTTTCAGTATCAGATGCAATTCTAGATGTATCTAGATTCCACCCATCTGGTTGTTCTTCCAATAATAAGACTTCTCTAAGAGGTTTTTCATCTAACTCTGATGTTTCCGGCTCAGTCCATCGACCTAAAGCATCAGCATTACCAATTGCCTGGCCTGGTCTATACTTGATACAATAATTGTAACAACCTAACTTCAGAGACCAACGCAGCATACGAGGGGAAATCTGGTCAGGAATTGGCTTTCTCGGGTTAAATAAACCTACTAAGGGTTTATGATCCGTAATTATACAAAATTCACGGCCTGCCAAGAATTCATGGAACTTTTTTAAACCAAATATTATTGCAAGGGCCTCCTTATCTATCTGCCCGTACCTTCGTTCATGGGGCTGCAATGTGCGTGAAGCCATCATAACAGGTCTCTCAGACCCATCATCCATTACCTGGGCCAATACCACGCCAAGGCCATATTCGGATGAATCACATATTAAAAATAATTTCTTTGTGAGGTCATACCCCACCATTGTCATATCAGACGATAACAGATCCTTAGCTCGGTCAAATGCAATTTGTTCTTGGTCACCCCACCTCCAGACTGATTTTCTATCTAATAAACGGTACAGAGGTTCTAAGATTGTAGCTTTGTGTGGAATAAACTTTTCATAGAAATTATATAAGCCTAGGAAAGCTCTCAAGGCTTGTTTCGTCCTAGGTGCTGGTTTCTCTTTAATTTCTTTAACCTTATTTGGAGAGGGATGAAGACCGTCGGCATCAATCCTGTGCCCCAAGAAATCTATGCAATTAGAAGCAAATACACATTTCTCCATCTTCAAACGAAGACCTAATTCATTCAGTTTTTGTAGAACAGCATGTAGCATTATTATGTTCCTCTCTAGTCTTCCCAGTTATCGCAATATCATCCAATAGGCATGCTACACCATCCATACCTGCGAGCGCTGATGACATGACACGTTGAAAAATTCCTGGTTCAATCCATTAACACCGAATGCTAGCCTGTTCATTTTCATAAGTCCTAATGGAGTATTTAATGTTAATAGGAGGGCCGTATCTTCATCTACTTTTAACTGCATGTATGCTTCCTTCAAATCTAATTTACTAAAGACACACCCACCACTGAGTTTCACAAAACTCTCTGCAGCTGCAGGTAAGGGATATGTGTCTACATCAATTGATATGTTTACTGTTGATCTATAGTCTCCACAAATACGAAGTGAGCCATCCCTCTTCTTGACTATTCGTAAAGGTGTCGCCCATTTAGAATATCTTACAGGAGTCAAGATGCCACATTCAATCATCCGCTGCAATTCGTCTTCCACTTGCTTTTTAAGTGGAAATGGCACAGGCCGGGCCTTGATGAAACGTGGCTGAGCATCTGCCCTAACAGTCAAGGACACTTCCGGACCCTTATATTGTCCCAACGTTTTATTGAATAAGTCAGGAAAATCTTTGAGCATATCTTGTTTCACTTCATCTAATGTCCAACAAATCCCTAATATTTCCAAGCCTAAGGACTTAAACCAATTCCGCCCCAATAGACTGGGTCCATTGCCAGACACCACAATCAATTCACACTGCGCTTCCTTGTTTCCCAACAAAACTCGTACAGAAACACTTCCTATTACCGGTAACGTCTCACGTGAATACGTAACCAACTTCACATTGGTAGGCCGCAGAGGTGGAGGTGATTTCCACATATGATTGTACGTGTCTTCCGACATAATAGTCCGCGAAGCACCTGAATCAACCTCCATAAATGTCTTAGAACCATTTATTATCACTTCAGCCTTTATTGGAGCTGCATATCCTTCTGAACAAGTGTATACTCCCATCATATTTTCCTTGGAATCATTGCATTGTGCTGTTTCATCCACAACCTGATGTTGTTTCTTTAGCTTTCTATCACAGGCTGACGCAATGTGACCTAGGCGCCTGCAAGCAAAACATCTTGCTTTCAGAAATGGACACCGTCCGCCTTCTCCATGGCGTCCTTTACAACGGCTACATTTTATAGCACCTATTTTTCCAATATCCATTGCCTCATCCGTATTTCCATGAGTTTGCTTCGTATTCGGATCAACCTCTGAGTACATTTCTTGTATAATTGTCTGATGATTTAAACATAACTGTACAGCTGTTTCATATGTCAGGTTCTTTGTTCGCAACAACTCGCGACGCAGACGTTCATCACGCACGCCCAGCACCAGTCGATCGCGCAACTGACGCTTTAAGTCCGCGAAGTTGCACTTTGCACCCAGCAACCCGATTGCCGCAACAAAATCTTGAACACTTTCCTTATCTGCTTGTTTACGTATGTGAAATTTTCCGGCTTGTAGTATTTCATTTATTTCCGGTTCATAAAATCGGTCTAACACCGCAAGAATGTCCTTAAAAGGAACTTCAGTAGGTCTATTAGGCACTAATAATGACACAATAAGTGAATAAGTGTCTTTTCCACATTGTGATAAGAATATAGACCGCACTTTATCCAAGGTTTGATTTTCGTAACCAGCAACATCCAATGAGCACAACAAACGTTCCTTATATTCACACCATTTATCAGTCTTGGGGTTAAACTGTCCCGGAAATACAATATTTGTCAAATTACACGCCATTTTCACAATAATAAGTTTAATTTATTCTCGTCGCCACTAAAAGAAACTACATGGTTCAAGATGGAAGCCAAACTGAGTTTATTACAAAATACCTACATTGACATTTAATATTATGACAACTAACAAAACAATACACAACAATGTACAATAGAGAATAAAAAGTCTGAGCAAAAAGAGAGCAGCCATGCAAACTGCATAAGCATTTTTTTACTTAGTATGAAATGTTTAATATTTCATTTGTAATATTAAAAAAAAAAAATACATACCAACAACCCTCTACTAAGGGAACAATATTTTGTGAAATAATTTAGGTGTGGGAGAGAAATGTCACATTTTTGCAATTGAACCATTTGTATCTGGAACAGTAAAATGTTCCCGATCACTGATATGTTTCATTTGGAACATTGAGTCAAAGATATCCGTGCAGGAACGGAGAAAGAATACAATTTCCTGCGGCTCGGCGGCCTGTCGTAAGAGGCGACAAAACAACCCACAGCCAGGTGGTAGGGCATTTGCCCGACTGGATGGCTACCACCCCTGGTCTAGAGTATGTCGCCATAACAACCTTGTGTTGTGTTCCGGCATTAGTGACCAGGTTCCAGGCTCCCTAAAGAGAGCAGCAGCGCATTCGTAGCACCTTTGGTGTAGCAAATGTCCATAGGCGATGGTAAGCGCTGTCCATCAAGTGGGCCGTCTGCCTGTCTGCTGGTCTCCTGCAATAAAAAAAAAAAAAAAAAAAAAAGATGAAATCATGGTTGTCTTGTTATGGTATGTCGTAGACTGAGGCTGAGAAATGGGCTGCAGTTTCATTTGAAACATCGTGTCAAACTTGTCAAAGATAAAAATACAGTACTGTTTCTACTTCATATCAAATATTAACCAGTAGTAAGGCGAGGGTGTCGTGCTCAGGGATGGCGAGCCGCGCGGTGCTGAGCCTGGGCCCCGAGGGCAAGGACGTGGTGATCATCGCGTCGCGCGAGGAGCTGGCGGCGCCCAGCCGCGTGACGCTGCCGGAGCCCGAGCCCGCGCCGGGGCTCATCCTGGCCGACGGCTCCATCAACTGGGGCTGCCCGTGCCTCGGCGGCATGGCCACGGGGCCTTGCGGGGCGCCCTTCCGCGACGCCTTCGCCTGCTTCCACCACAGCGAGGCCGAGCCCAAGGGCAGCGACTGCTACGACAAGTTCAGCCTCATGCAGGACTGCATGGCGCGGTACCCGGACTTGTACGGCAAGGACGACGACGACGACGAGCTGGCGCAGGCGATGGAGGAGGCGCAGGCGGCGGCCGACGCCCCCACGGCCCCGCCGGAGCCCCCCACGGCGCCCCCCGACGCCCCCAAGGCTTAGGCGACGCCCCCAAGGCTTAGGCGACGCCTTAGTTGCTTTATTACTAAATAACTGTACTAACAGTAATTATAATTATTCAGAGTGTTACGTTGTAGTTTCATTTTATAAAAATCCGTTATGTCAAGGTCAAACCAATCCTCAGACCCTAACACTGGCTCTGTCTACGCCGTATAGTAATGCATCAAAGCACAAGCCCAGGGCTATTGGGGTGAACTGAAAGTGGAAAAAAAAAAAAAAAAAAAAAAAAAATGTCCGGCACCTCAAGGAAATGTGGACCCTGGCGAAGAAGAACCAGTTTCCGCCAGAGACGCTCCACCATAGACGCCATCAGGCGGTGGGAGCGACGCTCCAAGATAAGGTGCTGTTGGCTGCACCTCTCGATATCGCTAACGCCTTAACTAATGTCCTGGAGCTGTGTCAAAGGAGCACTTGTAGGATTCGCCAGATCGGGGGTGGGGCGGGTGTACACTAGCGTGCCCGATCAGCACCGGAGCCACGCTATTTGACCACAACAGCGCAATAGATGTCGCTGTATAAGAAAGAAAGACGGTATGGTTTGTAAAAGTGCTTACGCTTTATACCGAGTATCCATGATATGTATCGGGTTGGGTTGGGTTGGGTTGGGTTGGGTTGGGTTGGGTTGGGTTGGGTTGGGTTGGGTTGGGTTGGGTTGGGTTGGGTTGGGTTGGGTTGGGTTGGGTTGGGTTGGGTTGGGTTGGGTTGGGTTGGGTTGGGTTGGGTTGGGTTGGGTTGGGTTGGGTTGGGTTGGGTTGGGTTGGGTTGGGTTGGGTTGGGTTGGGTTGGGTTGGGTTGGGTTAGGTTAGGTTAGGTTAGGTTGCCCCCAGGGGGTGCCGCCCTGGTCTCTTCTCCGACCAGGTAGCGGCACAAGGGGATGCGTCCCCGGGGCCCCGAACGGCCACTGTCACATTCCCCCCTTCGCTCCGTGACAGTGGTGTCCCACCTTTCCGCCTCCAAATCCCAATGCCTGCCCTTCCTTACCAAACCTCCTCCCCAAACGCCCCTCCTTTCCGATGGTCAAGGACGGCGGTGGTGATGTCCACCCCACCACCGCCCTCCTGACAGGCGACCTATCCTCCCCGACCCCGTCTGCCAACGCTGCTGTGTGCGCGAGGCGACGGGAAAAGGGGAGGAAGGAGAGGGGGGAGGGGTGTTGGCGCAGGAGCAATCCTTCGCAGCCTCCCCCTCCCCCCATCGCGAAGCCCCCCCCCGCCGCTGACGCTGCTTAGAGCGCGAGGCGGCGGAGGGGGAGAAAGGAGAGGGAGGGGTGATGGCGCAGGAGAAATCCTTCGCGGCCTCCCCCTCCTTCCTATCGCGAGGCCCCCCCCGCCGCTGACGCTGCCGATTGCGCGAGGCGGTGGGGGGGCGGGGTGGAAGAAATGGGGGGAGGGGTGTTGGCGCAGGAGCAATCCTTCGCAGCCTCCCCCTCCCCCCATCGCGAAGCCCCCCCCGCCGCTGACGCTGCTACGAGCGCGAGGCGGCGGAGGGGGAGAAAGGAGAGGGAGGGGTGATGGCGCAGGAGAAATCCTCCGCAGCCTCCCCCTCCCCCCCCCCCATCGCGAAGACACTCCCCCCCGCCGCTGACGCTGCTGAGTGCGCGAGGCGGCGGGGGGAGGAGGAAGGAGAGGGAGGGGTGATGGCGCAGGAGTATTCCTTGCAGCCTCCCCCTCCCGGCGGCAGCGGGCGTCGAGGTCTGGGGGATCAACATAGACCTCCGCCCGCACTAATGCCGCGAGAGGGCGCGAGAGGTAGCCGCGCGTCCCTCTCAGGGCCGGGGACCACCATCTCCCCCGGCCCGCACACAGGAGAGGCCGCCTCTGTTTACGAGGCGGCCGGCCGCTGCCGGGGTTGCGGGTTAAGCTCACGCATGTACCGCGACCCCGGCGCTAGGCGGAAGGAAGGCTCCCATGGGGTTTTAGTGGGTATACCGGCAGCCGGTCGTATTGAACCGGCGTCGGGGAGCCCCACACACCGGCCGCGCATGATCCCCCGCGCGGCTGACGGTGCGGCAACGCATTTCCCCATGTAAAAAAAAAAAAAAAAAAAAAAAAGGTTAGGTTAGGTTAGGTTAGGTTTTTTTTTTTTTTTTTTTTTTTTTTTTTTTTTTTTTTTTTTTTTTTTTTTTTTTTCTCTCGTTCCTAGCCCGGGCGTTTCAAGATGTACCCAGGTATTACACAGTTTGAATTATGCTATTCTATAAATATATATATGTTGTAGGAGTGTAAGGTGTGGTGGGATTCTAAGTGTTGGTTACTGTTGGTTGTGGTTGGTTATATTATAAACTTACATATACTAAGTTATATTCGTGCTATTTATATATTTAATATATTTACATATTCGGGTGCCCGCGTTGCCTCCCCCGAGTCAAAATCACCACTCGGTTTGCGTTTGAGTAGTGCTTTTGGCCCGGGGAAGATGATCAGGCGTCCGGATATGCAATTCCCTACTTTACCTATTCTACCATATTATTTATATACTTAATTATATGTTATATATCTGAGGATGGGAAGGTTACTAACTCTTTTTTTATTGTCTTTATTTAACTCAACTTATGACTATTACAGTTTTGTTTTCTTATATATTATCTTATATATTACAATTTTGATGCGAAATTTTTATTTTATTCTATCATCTATACAAATTTTATATACACATGTTTATAGTATAATAACAATTTGGGCCAAATTTATTTATACATGTTCAGTTGCTTATAATAGCAGTGTATAACCTGTGTTATCTCTAATTCGTACATCTTCTTAAACTATTTATTTGCAAAAGTTCAGAGTTTCTCAGTCCATTTCTTTCACGTAGTGTGTCTTATTATAGGTATATTACTTTATGCTAGCTTACTTATTCCTAGGTACTGGTTAAATATATAACACTATATATTCTCAGTGCCTTTTTAATTACAGATTTTTGTTATACTAAGTTATTACTACTAATAATTTATGGCTCAACGCATATTGCCTATACCTCTTCTGTTATAGATCACCACTACGACCGGATAACAGGGGGATCTTTTCCTACGAAGCGTGTCACCGGAGCCTCTCAGTCCTAGCTCGCTACGCGAAGTCGTAAGTAAGTTATGTGTACTCTAACTTGTGTGTAGTATTTGTATTTGTATGTTATTTGCTAATACATGTGTGTATCTACTGTGTGTCTGTGTGTGTGCATGTACTTGCGTGAGTGTATGTGTGGGTTTGATTGTGAGTGGGTTTTGTTGTGCACATGTTTATGGCTGTGTGTTGTTTTGTTTGTGTTTTAATGCATGTGTATTATACTTAGAACCGCCAATTTTTGCAATAAAAATTTGCAAGTTTCTTTATGTCTGATTGTGTTGTGTTTGCTTAAACGTTTGCTGAGTTTCCTTGAGTGTACTACTCTTGAAGTATGTGTCTTGTACTTGTGTGTGTGTGTTTGTGTTTGTGTAACCCCCGTATATCCGGTTCCTTCATATTACTAAGGTTCGCCGCTTTGATGGTGTTCACGGTGCACGTCGCCGTCTAGTGCTAGATACTTGTCTGGGGGCTCCACGCACAATAGCGGGGTAGTAGGCCATGCTTGTTGCCTGGCTGTTATAAGTAAAGTATTACCATTTAGCGGGTGTTGTTTTGCAGCAAGGTATGGCTTCCGACCCATTACTATTGTGTTGTTACCCCCAGGGCATCTAGCAATAGGCGACGGTTGCACGAATAATTTTGTCCCAGCGAGCCCTCACCGGACACTTCCCGCTGAATGCGTTGTGTGACACATCGTCCCGCTTCTCCCGGGTACAATTAATACATGCTGGCTTTGTGCCCACTACTGCCTCTTCGCATTCAGTACGCGTGTGAGGACCGCCACAATGGCTGCACATAACCTCAGTCTCGCGACACTGCTTCCTGCCGTGCCCGAAACCCAGGCATATCGTGCATTGCGTGAGCGGCGACCTATCCACCACCTGCAGTGTTTTCAGGTCCACCTTCACTGTGCCCTCCTCTGTGAATCTTTTCCATAAGGCCGGTGTTACTCTCAGTATCACCTTGTTGGTGTACGGGTTCCTTCCTCTTATCTTGTACGCGACTTCCATACAGCCGTCGTCCCCGCCCAGGCCCTCAAAGATCAGACTATTCTGGTTTCTGAGGGCCCGGAACAGGTCGTCGTCCGTATGGTTCCTTAGAACGCCGGTTATCATCACTAAAGGTCTTTTGTTAGCGATGTCTTCTGCTACTAGTGCTGCCTTCTTCTGCTTGAGCCTAAGCTTAAGCTTCTCTCTGTCCTCTAATGTTTTGCAGCTCACTATTACCCGTCCATCCTTGGCCTTACGGACTCGCTCCACGTTCACCCCCCCGTCTTTGGCATTTAATGCATCTGTCAAGTCTTTGAGGGTGTCGTCACCGGAGCGGTTTTCTTGGGCACTGGTAATTGCCACCGAATGTAGCGTTTTATAGGTCGGTAGTTTTACCCCCGTCCTTGTTGCCGCCACACTCGCGTAGCTCACTTTTGGGACATTTATTTGTTTGAGTTCTTCCAGGTGGTTTCTCATCTCATCCTTTAGGAACTTTTGATGATCGCGCATTTCTTCAAACATGCACTTCATACGCCTATCGTACTCGTGCATGTTTTCTGCAAGCGCGTTTACACTTCCTGTGAAGAACTCTTTGTCCTCTTCGTTCAGGTGCCATTCTGTCCCATCAGGGGCTTCCTGTATCTCAGGACTCTGGTCTTCTTCTTCTAACTCTGATTGCGTCTGTGCATCTTTTGTCATCTTTTTCTGTACGCCCGGGGCTACCCCCTTATCCGCTAGGGCCTTTTCCAGTTCTCCTTCTGATTCTTTGAACAGAGCGTACAGACGGTCTACCGCGTCTGTTACGCCCTGTTTGATCTCCGTTTTGAGATTCCTGGAGCCATTTAAGTGTTGTTTTGCCTTGTTTATGCATCTCTTCGCTTCGTCGACCCTGTTCGTTTCCGTTGTCCCCTTCGGTGGCGTTCGCTTTGTGAAGGTCCTGTTCACAGCTATGGGGAAGGTCAGGGCAACGCTCTTCTTTATGCGGCCTTCTTGGTCTTCGGGGGTTGTATAAATGTGTCTCCTTTTCGTTACTTCCTCTCCCTCGGGGGAGGAGGTCACAACTGCCTCTTCAATACTACTTCCCGCTTCTGCGGACCTTCTGCGAGGCGGTGACTCTTTGTCTGGTGTTACTTCTGTCCTCACTGGGACACGAGGTCTTACCGGTGTGCGGTGCATCTTTCTGGCAGCCGGAGATCTATACTACCAGAGATGAGTGGTCACTTAAACTAGTCGACAAGCGCAAAAACACTTGATCGAGTTGTCATAAGATAAAAATAAACAATATATGTTGAGCCAGTCAAAAATAAATAAAAAACAAAATAAACAACGTTTAATTGTCAATTTATATTTACAATGTCCTTAAAGCTACTTAATCTAATTATTACTATGTTTTCAGGTACCCCCGAGTAGGCACCAAGCGTCAAGGAAGGGATGGGATGCAGAAGAGGATAAGGTAAGTGTGAGGTAAGTTTTTTATTATATACTGTGTGTGAGGTAAGTGTGTTTGGTGTGTTTGGAGGATGCTTGCGAGTGTGTTTTACGAGTTTGTTTAGTAAGGTAAGTGAGGTGAGTGAGGTAAGTATGTGAGGTACTCGAGGTAAGTGCCTCGAGTACGTGTGTGTATGTGTATGTATGAGGAAGTGATAAATGTGGAGTGTTTCTGTTAGGTAAGTGAGGTAAGTGTATGAAATTGAACAATCTGCCAGGCCCAGATCGCTGGTCTCGGCGAGCCGAACTCGGCAATACCAAACTCGGCTATCCCAAGACCAGCAACGGCTGAGTTACAGGCAGATTAGTTCAGGGGGGGAGGTAGGGTACGGGGGGGGGTTCCTGATGGAAGAGCTTGAGCTCCCGAACAAAATGAGCCCAAGGTCGAGTGCCTTAAGTACTATAATAGCCTTCTGGCAAGGTTCTAAAATTTTGGAAAAACTTCCAAAAAGTCAACCTGAAACTTAGAACTTCAGTTTCCTAGTCAAATATAGGTCCAAATGGGGCGTGTTTGGGCTCGTTTAGTAGGGCCTCTCAAGCTCCACCTAAATCCGGTCGAAAATCGGTGCACAATTTTTGTAAAAATTTCTGCTGTTTTTATTGGCCGGGTCGATGGCGGGGGGGCTGGGCTTGTCAACAAAACAAACCGCAACTCCGTACGACCAATAATACCGAAGATACGGCCACTTTAAAATTCCCAATATGGCGGACCAACTGTCAAATGCCAGTTTCAAACTGCGATAACTCCGGGACTATCCACCCTAGGACCCTGATGTTTGGGTTTATTCAGATGCTCCTGAGGTTTTCTGTCCGCCCAGGCAAAAATCCAGGCTCAAAAATACGTGACGATATTTCCGGGTTTTTAGGCCCGGACACGATAGTCCTGAAGGATCCGATGTTAGTGCAGAAAACCCCGTACTCGTAGGGCAAGTACTTCCCGAGATATCTCAATCCAAAAATTCCCAATATGGCCGCCGAACTGTCAAAGTCCGGCGAGAAATGGCCGTATCTTGGCTAATACTGAACCGATTTGATCCGGATTTGGACTGGGATGGTTCCCAGTGTGTCTTACACCCCGCTACGGGGGGGGTTTATGTCAAAAAATTTGACCCTATTTTATGGTCTGGTCGTGTTGAGTAGGTCGCGGCAACCACAGCATCCAAAACCCCGTCGCTGTGCGAGGTATAATTCTCGAGATATCAAGAAAACAAAAATTTCCAAGATGGCGGAGCCCTTGGCCAAAAGGTCGGAAAAAACCGTATCTCGGTATCTACTGGGCCGATTCCGCCAATCTTGGGCTCTGGTGAAAGAGCACGACGAGCTTCTGGTGATGCAGCACCTAAACCTATACTAATTTATATATTTATCTATATATTTACAAAAAACACTTTAAAAATCTATATCTCCGTGAAAATTAGCGCTAAAATCGCCAAAAAATTGCCAAAATAAGCCTAAAATGTTGCTCTATTTGATTCTATAATAAAGTAATTTTTTCCAATATAAAAAATTGGAAAAAAGTTAAAAATTTTGAATTTTCCAGTTTTTGAATTTTTTCCCAAGTTTTCTACTTGGGAGAAAAATGGGTTTTGGTACGGCTGGATAGAGCTATCCAGCGCGCACAATCCTGTAATTTCAAAACCCACGCGCTCTTAATATTCGCGAAGATATAGAGGGTCAAACTTATATATTCTAATTAAAAATAACTTAAAACTATCTACTCTAAAATTCTGGTCTAACCGGATTCGCGCCGTCCTCTTGATGGTCTTCAAGCCTCCCTAACCTCGAGTCGATTGCTCCAGTAACTTCGGAGCAATTTCGAGGTTAGGAAGTTGTTTTTTTGTCCCGGGCCGCTCCGGGTATGGTCCGATACCCAAGAGTGGGGTGTCAAACGACGCGTCTCCCGAAGATCTTGATGGCTACCGTGCCGCTTTTTTGAGTCCGGAACACTTTTTCCGACTTAAGGCCGATAAACAAAAAAGTCGAAAAATTTTTCTAAGTTTTTAATTTTTAAAAATTTAACTATACACAAATCTAAGATTGTATCTGGCGTGTTCGCCTTAGTTTTTGATGCACTATACGGTGGTATTTTTTAGTTTTAGAAAAAGTCAATATTGCCAATTTTCATACCACGTTTTTCCACTTTTGCAGGTATATCTTCGTGCGCGGAGTTGGGAAGTTGGTGTTTTGGTGTCGGGGGCCAGGGGGCACACGAGCCCCACCAAAGCCGCCCGAAAAAACCGCACCTCGCCGATTTAGTTTTTTCAGAAAAAATTCACAAAGTTCCGAAAAACAGTTTTTTCACTATAACTTTTTTGCTAGATAAGTTAGAACTTTTCTGTAATCACAGGCAGATGCGCCTCACTTTCCCGCGTACACTGATATATCGCACTTGTCTGTAGGTGGGTGCTCTCAACCAAGGTTGGCGTAAGACTGGGTTAGGTTAGGTTAGGTTAGGTTAGGTTAGGTTAGGTTAGGTTAGGTTAGGTTAGGTTAGGTTAGGTTAGGTTAGGTTTTTTTTTTTTTTTTTTTTTTTTTTTTTTTTTTTTTTTTTTTAAACTGCCAGGGTCTCCATCATAGGTCAGGACAGAGATCTCATTATCTATTATAATTCTACTATTAATCTATTGCTTTCCAAAAAAAGAAAAAGTTTTCTTGTTACTTTACTACTTTTATATATTATTACTTATTTTGTGCTGTAGTGAAGCTACTTGTAGATTTTCATGCAACTTGGGTAAATAAGTTCCTAATTTTGAGCTACTTGGTTGAGTGGGTTGGTTATGGTTGGGTATGGTTGGTCGGGAGTGTAAGGTTGATGGGAATTAGGAAAGTGATTGGTTTTGGTTGGAAGTTGGTTGGGAAGGGTCGGGAGTTGTTTGGCTGCTTTTTTATTTCTTTATTTATAATGTCAAATACAATGGCCTCTTGTATATAAATTTTACATTTTCGTCTTACTTGCTATTTTTACTATATTAGGTTACATTTTGTTCTTATTGTTGCGATTTGTTAACTACAGTTTTTACAATTTATAATATTTTTAATAAGTAGTACATATTTTTAAATCTTATATTCTATTTCATTTAGCATGAATGACACAACTTGTTACCCATTCCTTCTTTCTTAGTAGTAGATATCCTATTTAATTAATTACACTATCATTCTTTACTTAATACTATATATTATATTTCTACTATGTTGTCGATTCTGTATACAAATATACCCCAGTATATTGTTACAGTATCGTATACTATGCACTATTGTATTACTATGTGGTTTTTGCCTGGTCAATATATATTGTATTTTGTGTGTTGCTACAAATGTTATTAATTACTCGTATTTTGTTCTAGGAACCTCCACCTCCCGGTTCCTGCAGCGCGGTAGGTATCCTTTATCTCCTCTTTGTGTTAGTATTTCTGTTTGTGTTGCCAATGTTCTTAGTATCTTTGTGTGTCTTGCTAGCTGGTGTGTTTTTACAAACTAACAACTTTTGGAATAAAAGTTGCATGTTTTAGTTGTTGCTGTTTATGTTGTATGTGTTTGCTTGCGTTCCTGTTTGTGTGTTATGTCTGTATGTGTTATGGTGTGTGTGTAGTTTACATTGGTGTATGTTTTATTCTCCACTGCAGGTTTCCGGGTCCATGCGAGTACTAGGTCGCGTAAGTTGGTCGTGTGGTACCCCGTACCAGCACTATCCTAGTGCTAGAAGAAAGTACCGGTTCTACGCACGATAGCGGAACCGTAGGCCATGCCTCGTTGACTGGTCCATTGTTGCGTTTTTACCACCAGTATATAAATCCATTTTTCTTCAACGCGGCACAGCTTCCGGTCCATTACTATTGTGTTATCCCCGGTGACTCTTCTAGCAGTAGGCTACGGTCGCGCGCACTATTGCGTCCCACCTCGCTCTTACTGGGCACACCTCACTGAAAGCGTTGTGGTCCGTTTCTGTCTTCTTCTCTTTGACGCAATTCTTACATTTTGGTGGCGCGCCCACCGTGTACTCCTCGCAGTCATTGCGAGTATGGGGTCCACCACAGTGGCTACACAACACCTGGGTCTCCGTGCACAGCTTTTTGCCGTGCCCGAAGCCCAGGCAGATGGTGCACTGTGTTAAAGGCGACCTATCCTTTACCTGCAGGGTTTGCAGGTCAACCCTTAGCGTGCCGGTGTCTACCATTCTCCTCCAGAGGGTTGGCGATACCTTCAGTATTACTCTCTGAGTGTTCGGGTTTCTCCCTCGGATTTTATAGGCTACTTCCATGCGGTCGTCGCCCTCCTCCAGGCCCTCAAAGACCAATTTATTTTGGTTTCTGAGGGCTCCGAAGAGGTCATCGTCCGCATGTGACCTAAGAACACCCGTTATCATCACCATCGGGTGTTTATTGGTGATGTCCTCTGCCGTGAGGTTCGCCCTTTCCTTGCTGAGCTTTTGCTTCAGCTTTTCCCTCTCCTCTGAAGTTCCACAACTGATGATGACCCGGCCGTCTCGTGCTTTGCGAACGCGCTCGACCTCTATTCCTCCCTGCTTGGCATTTAAAGCCTCTCTTACCTCCTTGAGGATTTCATCGGCTGAGGCGTTCTCCTTTCCGGAAGTGACTGCTACGGAGTGCAGCGTCCTGTAAGTCGGGGGATTTGACCCCGGTCTCGCAGCCGCCACGCTCGCGTAGGTCATGACCGGAGCTCTTGCCTCACTCACTTCCACCGCATGCTTCCGAATAACTACTTCGTAGTTATTCATCGCATCGGTGGCTTGTTTGAGGAGTCTGGCTTGCTCCTTCATGTTCGCATTGAGGGTGTCCCAGCCTTCTTTGAGGAAGGCCCTATCCTCTGTATTCATGGACCATGATGTTGGTTGGTCCAGGTCTACCCTCGCTGCTTCCGGTACCTTTCCTCCAAGTTCCTTATCTTCAACTTGGGTTTGCGTGTCCTTCATGCTGCTCTGTCGTTTGCCCTGGCATTTATCTCCTTTCATTGGGCTTTCCAAGGCCTTTCTAAGCTGTTGTATTTCACCTTCTGAGTCTTTAAACAGGGCGTACAGGCGGTCTACCGCGTTTTGTACGCCCTGCTTGATCTCCGTTTTCAGGTTTCTTGAGTCAGCAAGATGTACCTTGGCCTTGGTTATACAATTCTTGGCTTCAGTTGCCCTACTTAAACCTTTTGCCGGTGTCTGTCTCTTTGAGTCCCCTGGTGGTGTCCTCTTTAAACCGGTCCCTACTTTCATCGGTGACTCAAAGTATTCGGGGATTTCTTCCCCCTTATCCCAGTTGCAAACGTACCTCTTAACTGGCGCTCCATAACGCGAACTTCTAACTCTTTCTTCCTCGGGAGATGAGGTCACCACTACCTCTTCCACCTGAGGCAGTGTTTCCTTGTCCGGTGTTACTCCCGTCCTCACTGGGACACTGGGTTTAGTCGGTGTACGACGCATTTTCCGGCAGTGGAGATCTGAACTATCGGTCAAATGTAACTTATCCTAATCGACCGGCGCAAAAGCACTAGGTCGAGATGTCAAATAAAATAAAACAATATATATTGAACCAGTCAAATAATAAAACAAAACAATATGTTTATTGTCAAAAATTATAATCTTAAAATTACTGGTTAGGTTAGGTTAGGTTAGGTTAGGTTAGGTTAGGTTAGGTTAGGTTAGGTTAGGTTAGGTTAGGTTAGGTTAGGTTAGGTTAGGTTAGGTTAGGTTAGGTTAGGTTAGGTTAGGTTAGGTTAGGTTGAGCGACTAGTTGGCATAGTGGAACATGCATTAGCTAGTCGATCATGGTTGTTAAGCGTCGGTTAGAGCAGTCAGTACTTGGATGGGTGACCGTCCAATGGAAAGCTAATCTGCCGATGCGCACTTGGAGTCTACGTCGTACATTTCGGTGTGCGGCGGGGGGTCAATTTGTGCATTCCGCTTCGGCGGAGTGTGGTGGATAAATTCGACTTACCTTTTTCCCCCAGGGGGTGCCGCCCTGGTCTCTTCTCCGACCAGGTAGCGGTACAAGGGGATGCGTCCCCGGGGCCCCGAGCGGCCACTGTCACATTCCCCCCTTCGCTCCGTGGCAGTGGTGTCCCACCTTTCCGCCTCCAAATCCCAATGCCTGCCCTTCCTTACCAAACCTCCTCCCCAAACACCCCTCCCATCCGATGTTTTAGGTGAAGCCTTCACCGGAGTTCGTGGGTGAAGAGGAGATGGGGAACGTCGAGGGAACTGCTGCTCCGTTCCCCGTCTCTAGAAGAGGTCAGGAGTTGGTCCGCCAGGATTTTCGAGCGTACGCCTTTTGCGGACGCGAGGTGGCGGCGGGGCGGCGTCGGTTCCTGCAATTCGTTTTCGTTTTGTTAGGTTGTCCGGCGTTGTCTCGTCGCGCTTCTGGGTCAGGAGTTAGACCGTTGGGTGCTTTCTGGTCTCCTCGCCGACCAGAAGGGCCCTCTGAGTCCGGGCCCCCCCTGTCGCGTGGCTGGGGTAGGGGGGAGCGTTTCACCAGCCACCTTCCCAGTTGGCAGCCCTGGTGAAGTGGAGCGTCAGGAGTGGAAGAAGGGAACCTGGGGGGCTGAGTCGAGCACGGGTCGGAGCCAGTTACCCGTGTGAGACAATACTCCCCCTTTGGCCCTAATTTCATGGCCGAACTGGCAACCCCATCCCGCTAGCCGGCGGGTGGGGTAGGCTGCAAGGGGCGGCCGACTAACGACGCCTTAGGCTAGGTGCGTAGGGGCTCCGGTGTACCGACCGGGGTGGGGGCGGTCTTGGAGACGGGGCAAGGGCTGCGCGGCCTTACCAGCTGCGCTTCTCCGAGCCCCCGATTTGCGCGCCCAACCCCCAACTCTGCGTACCTATACCCCCTTGATAGCCCTGGTGCTCAGCACAGGAGGCTGGGCATCCCCAATGCGGACTCCAAAGATGGGTGGGGATTCAAGGGGGCGAAATCCTAAATCTTAATGAAATGGCATCAATAGGTACAATTGTTTTAAATGACGAAGAGCCTGCGAAGGGCGGAGAAGAAGGAAGTGGAAGGCCTGAGAAGGGCAAAATAAATGAAAAAGGAGTGATCGGGAAGGAGAGAGACGGGGTTGCAAAGGCGGTCACTGGGGTGATTGCGGGGAAGATATCTGCCCGCAAGCGCCTCAGTGCCCACTCACGTGGTGAGTCCGAACCTGACTCTGATGAGTCGGTTCGGAAAAGGATTAGTGGACCGGAAGAAACGGGAGCCGACACGGACGCGTCGGTCACCCGCACCTTGATTAAGAAGGGCAAGGCCCGCGTGGCGGCTCGTAATAGAGGTCGGGGGGCAGTGTTGCGGTTCCCTGTCAGAAGGGAGACCACAGAAGAGTTGCTGGCTCGGACGGATGCCGTCTGCCAAGAAATACAGCGGTGCCGCGAACGCCATCAGAAAGGGGCTATGGCAGTGCCGGTCGAGACGGAGGCGGTAACGGATGCTGTGTCCACTGGCGAGATGGGCGGCAAGGCCCGAAAAGCAGCGGGGGGGAGGCCTACCGCAAGAAAAAATCGGACGGACCATCTGAGGAGGCAGAGGTTGACCCGAGGGAGTCGGACCTGGCCAGATTGGGTGCAGAAGAGCTGCACCAACTGGCCAAGGAACATGTGGCGGCGATTTATCGGGTGGCCCAGACCTCGGGCAACCTCAAGGGGGGCTTCATAAGGAAACTGAAGATGGCGGCCGGGACCCTCGCGGATGTGGTGGAGAACCTATCCGCGAGGTCGCTCAATGCGGAAAACCGGAGGTTGAGTGTCGAGAACCTCCGGTTGAAAAGAGAGATCGACTCCCTGCGGGAAGAGCTTAGGGCTCACCGCAGGGAATTCTGCGAGATGAAGGCAGCAGCCAAAACTATGGCTCCTCCTGAAGCTGCCCCCCTGGAGTCCCTCCCCGCCCCGGATTTTGAGGCCATGCAACGGGCCATCATCACCTCCGTGGGGACAATGGTGAACGCCCGCTTCGCGGCGCTGGAAGACCGTCTTCTTCCAGAGAAGACCATTCGCCCTCCGCTGGCGGGCGATAAGAAAAAGAAGGGCGGTTCCAACCCCCCCCAGGGCGTTATTCATGCCCCCAAACCCCTTGCTACCGCGGAGGTGATGGAGGTCGACGAGCGGGCGAGAAAGGAGACGGGTCCACCTCCACCTTCAAAAAAATCTGGGTCTAAACGCCCACCCCCAGATAAGGTGGGTACAGCGGGTCCGTCCGGGGCTGGAACCAAAGAGTTCCCAGCGTTGAGGGCTCCTAGGTCTAAAGTCCCAGGCTTTGCCCCCCCCGTGGAGAACGCCCCCCCACAAATAATGAGTGGTCAGTGGTGGGTGCTGGGAAGAAGGGAAGGGAAAGAGGAAGGGAGAGGGCAGGGGACCGAACTCTTCGGCCCCCCTCCAGTCCGCCCAACCTCCGCCAGCAAGCCGGGTAGTTAAACGCGGGCCCCCGGGGAAAATCAACCCGGCGCGGCTCACCGAAGAGAGGGCCCCGGTAGTAATGGTTAAATTACTACCGGAGGCCGAGAAGAATGGGGCGACATATCGCGACGTGTTCACGAAAGCGAGAGGCGTCGTCGATATTGTCGCCCTAGGACTAAAAAAGGGGCTGAGGCTCATCCGAGGTGCCAACGGGTCGCGGCTGTTGGAGTTCCCGTCTGGCGCCGAGAGTGCGGCGTTGGCGGATCAGGTGGCCGGTCAACTGCAAGGGGCTGTTGCTGGGGTGGCTGAGGTGTCCAGACCAGTAAAAAGGGGTGACATACGTCTTACAGGGCTGGACGACTCAGTCGACCCGGAATTGATCGTGGAGGTGGTGGCCGAAGTTGGTCAATGTCCCCGGTCTCTTGTTAGGGCTTCGGGGATCGGCATTGGTGCAGGGGGTCTGGGCATGTCGTGGGTCACGTGCCCGATCCCAGTGGCGAAGCGTCTGGCCGAGGAGGGCCATCTTCTAATCGGCTTTACCTCGGCCAAAGTGGAGGCCTTCGAAAAGCGCCCCTTGAGGTGCTTCAGATGCCTAGGCGCTGGGCATACGACCGCGACGTGCCCAGATGACCGGGGGGACAAATCGAGCTTGTGCTACCGTTGTGGGAAGAGCGGGCACAAGCTCATGGAATGCAGCGTGAGGAAGGCGCACTGCGTGGTGTGCGCCGAAGCAGGACGCCGGGCAGACCACGTGGCAATGACCAGGAGCTGCCAACCTGGCATTGTTCGCGCCAAATTTGTCCCCCCGGCCAACAGGTTCGGAGGTTTGGAGGTAGACGCACCGGGGGAATCTCACATGTCTGACTAATGCCTGTACAGCATGTGAGATTCCTCCAGGGGAATGTTAACCACTCCGCCGGGGCTCAGGACTTGTTCTTGCAGTCGATGGCGGAGTGGAGGATTGGTCCAGCTGTGGTGTCGGAGCCGTACTACATCCCCTCCCAGGACAACTGGGTTGGGGACCTCGACGGCCTGGTGGCGGTGGTTGCCAGATCAGGCACTAGCCCCCCTCTCATTTCCATCGAGAGGGGACGGGGTTACGCGGCGGCCGGTTGGGGAGAGTACATCATCATTGGGGTGTACTTCTCCCCAAACCGTTCACTGGCGGAGTTCGAGACGTTCTTGGACTCCGTCAGGGCCGCCGTGGCTAGGCAGTCGCCGAGGGCAACGTTTGTCCTTGGCGACTTTAATGCCAAATCCCGTTCCTGGGGGAACACCGTCACCGATGCGCGGGGTAGGCTCGTGGATGCGTGGGCTCTGCAAAGTGGTCTGTCGATCTTAAACCGTGGGACGGTCCACACCTGCGTGCGATCGCAGGGAGGATCAATCGTGGACTTGTCTTTCGCCACCCATGCGATCGCACGCAGGGTGGAGAACTGGAAGGTTGAAGAGGAGGTGGAGACACTGTCAGACCACCTTTACATAAGGTTTGATGTCTCCCCTCCTCCTAGTAGGGCGACAGACCCCCCACGCAGCCACGGGCAGTTCCCGCGCTGGGCTATCAGCCGGCTCAACCCTGAGCTGGCTGAGGAAACGGCGGTCGTCGAGGGCTGGACCAATCCGGTGGAAGGAACTCCGGAGGAATTGGCGGAGCGCATGCGCAGAGCCCTTACAAGGGTCTGCGATGCCTCCATGCCTCGGTCGCGTCGGCGCAGGCAGCGCCCGGGCGTCCATTGGTGGACAGCGGAGATCGGTGCCCTACGGGAGGCAGCCCAAAGGTTGCACCGATCCCTGAAGCGCTGCAGGCGCCGACTTCCTCCGGAGTTGGAGGAGGAGCTCAGGTTGGCGGAGGAGTATCGGGCTGCCAGGAAGGCCCTTCAGATAGCAATCAGCCAATCGAAGGCCCGGGCCCGGGAAGAACTCTTGGAGTCCTTGGACAGGGACCCCTGGGGACGTCCGTATAGGGCGGCGCGCAAAAAGCTTCGCGCCTTTGCCGCCCCAGTAACGGAGTCCCTACCAGACGGGGTCCTTGACAGAGTTATCAGTGGACTATTCCCGGACCCGGGAGCCCATGCTCCTCCGGTCATGGATCCTCCTCCAGGGTTGGAAGCCTCTGAGACGGATCCTCCCCCCGTCTCAGAGGAGGAGTTTGAGACGGCCCTGGACCGCCTCCGTGGTCGAAGGACGGCACCAGGGCCGGACGGGATTCCAGGCCGGGCCCTCTTCCTGGCCGCCAAACACCTCGGCGGCCAGCTTCGGGGACTATACGACGCTTGTATTAGGTCGGGCGAGTTCCCGAGGCAATGGAAGGAGGGCCGGCTGTGCCTGATCCCAAAGGCAGGCCGCTCCCAGGATGACCCCTCTGCATACAGGCCCATCGTCTTGCTTGACGAGGTGGCCAAAGTATTTGAGAAAATTTTGGCCAGTCGCCTCGTCAAGCATCTCTCCAACGACGGGCCTGGTCTCTCGGAGGCACAGTATGGCTTCAGGTCAGGGCGATCCACGCTGGACGCCCTGAGTAGGTTAAGGTGCCTCACGAGAGAGGCAGAGGGGATGGAGGAGTCTGTCCTGGCGGTATCGTTGGATATAGCGAACGCCTTCAATAGCCTCCCGTTCGAGACGATTCTGGAGGCACTCCGCTATCAGGGAGTGCCTCCGTACCTCATGAGGCTGTTGAGGGCATACCTCCAGGACAGGCACGTCCTCTGGGGGAGCGGCTCTGGCCAGAGCACTGGACGACGACGGGTTGCGTGCGGTGTTCCACAGGGCTCGGTGCTAGGACCAGTCCTGTGGAACATCGGATACGACTGGCTCCTCCGAGAGCCAGTCTTGCCCGGGATGGGGGTGATATGCTACGCCGATGACACCCTCATCACGGCCCGGGGCGGTACCTACGACGAATCTGTGGAGTTGGCCAACGCCTGCGTGGCGTTGGTCGTCGATAGGGTGGAGCGTCTGGGCCTCAGAGTCTCTCCCGAGAAGACTGAGGCCCTGATGTTTTGTGGTCGTCGTAGGCGACCGCCTCGGGACACACGCGTCGTCGTTCAGGGTGTGGCAGTGGCGGTCGGGGCCCAAATGAAGTATTTGGGCCTCACACTTGACGGCAAGTGGAATTTCGGGGCCCACTTCACTCAGATGGCCCCGAAATTGATTAGGACCGCCGCTGCCCTGGCCAGACTCCTGCCGAATGTGGGAGGGCCAGGTGCGGCCTGCAGGAAGCTATACTTGGGCATTTTGCGGAGCATGGCACTGTACGGTGCCCCCGTGTGGAGCCAAGCCCTCCACCGCAAGAACAGGACACTGCTGCGGCAATGCCAGCGCGTCCTTGCGGTGAGGGCCATTAGGGGTTATCGTACAGTGTCATGGACAGCTGCGACTCTCTTGGCGGGCGATCCGCCTTGGGAGCTCCAAGCGGAGACGCTCGCCAAGGTCTACCGCTTCCGTCAGGATGCCCGAGAGAGGGATTTAAGGCCGTGCCTGGCAGAGGTGAAGAAGGTCAGGGCCGAAGCGACCGCGGCCCTGATGGAACAATGGAAGGAGGACCTGAGGTCCCCAGTGGCTGGTGTCGAGACGGTGGAGGCGGTCCGCCCCTACCTGTCTCGTTGGGTCTCCCGAAGTAAGGGGACCCTAACGTATAGGATGGTGCAGATACTTACCGGGCATGGCTGCTTCGGTAAGTATCTGCATCGTGTTGCGGGGCGGGAGCCTTCGCCGGATTGTAAGCAGTGCGGCGCACCCGTGGATACAGCGGTCCACACGCTGGTGGAGTGCGCCGCCTGGGGGCCTCAGCGCCACCTAATGGAGCAATTGGTGGGACCAGTCGACTCACTCCAAGGCATGGTGGCTGCCATGCTGAGGAGTGAGGATTGTTGGGCGGCGGTGGCCTCCTTCTGTGAAGCGATCATGCTCCAGAAGGAGGTCGACGAAAGGGAAAGGGAGGAGGACGCATTTGCGGACCCAATCCGCCGGCGGCGCACAGGCCGCCGCCTGCGTCAATACGCAAACCTCATCCTCCCACCCTAGGATTCCACCATAGGGGCCCGCAGGTCCGGGGGCACCTGCGGGACTTCCCCCCTATTGGTGAAGAGGGTGGCCTACCCCGAGGGCCACCCTGTGGAGCTTGCCAGGCGTAGGGGCGTCACAGTCGAGTACCTATGGTCTATATCCTGTGACGCCCCGTAAAAGCGCGGGAAGGGGCGCAGGTTAGGTTTAGTGGGTAGTCTGTCGTTCGGAATCTCACGACTACTACGCTTTCGTAGTCATGCGAGGAGATTCCGGACGACAGGAGTCTCACACACCCCTCGGACAACCCCCCCCCGGGCCCGAGGCAGTGTCACAAGAAAAGACATTCCCCCTGCGTTATCAAAAAAAAAAAAAAAAAAAAAAGGTTAGGTTAGGTTAGGTTAGGTTAGGTTAGGTTAGGTTAGGTTTTTTTTTTTTTTTTTTTTTCTCCTTCTTAGTCCAGGCGAACAAGATATGCCCAGATCAAATACTATTTTTGTTTTACTTTATTTAAATAAATTTTGTAACTAGGGGGGATTTTGGTTTTGGATTGGTGAGTTGGTTTATGTTGGCTAGGGTTGGGAATGGGTTTGGACTATTTATTAATACTATTACGTATATATATACTACGTCTGCATACGCCCGCGTTGCCTTCCCCGATTCGCCACCGCCCACACGGTTTGTGTTTGTGTTGGTTGTGACGTGCCGGGGGAGATGATCGGACGCATGCATTCGTTATGTGTAAACTACATATCAATACATATTATACTTATATATTATATATATATGCTGTATATATTAGTTGGACTTGGTTGGGTTACATTGGGGTATTATTTCTTTATTTAAAATTTTACAGTAATGTACTTATTGTCTAAACAATCTTTAATTTCTAACGTTTGGTGACAATTTTGAATTTAGATCTATTTAACATTTACTTATTGGCATATCTTAACTAACATTGTGAGATGCTATACTATACATGGACTTAATACTATCTTACCGTAGCATACTTATATTTTCTACATAATTTATTTATTTATTATATACAGCTGTTACTTATTGCTAATTCTGAGCATCTATATTGCAAATATAGTGTCAGTATTATTTCATTATACAAGTGTTTATTTCTAGGTTCTTATTGTGTCTTATTTAGTTTCGCTGTTTCTACCTTATTCTATCTGTTTTTGTTTTATTACAAGTCGCTACTCCCGGATACCTGCTTTCGTCGATTCATGTGTAGTGTGCTTCGTGTAATGTCTCTGCAGAGCATCATTCCGCAGCGTCTTTTTTGGTCAGGTGAGTGCTTTGTGTGTACTTCGCATGCTAATGTGTTAATTTAAACCTGCTACTTTTATTACTAAAAGTAGTCTGTTTCTTGTGTGTCATGATTGTTTGAGTCGATTCATTGTTTGCGATGTGTATGTGAATAGGCTATGAGTTGTGTGGATGCTACGTGTGTAATATGATTATGATTGTTGATTGTTATGTGTTGATTATGTATGTTACTATGTTATATGTTTTATATGTATTGATATTTGTGTTTGATTGGCTTCCTGCAAGTACCCGGGCCAACTCGTTCTTCATTCTTCATTCTACCACCCTATGTTGTGTGGCTTCCCATATTCGCGTTATCTTGCTAGGTGCTACCTTCGGTTCCGCGCACAATAGTAGAGCCGTAGGCCGTTTCTTCGCTGCCTGGTTGTGTATACGACGTGTCTTCCAGTTTATAGTTACCTGTTATTCCACAGCGAGACTCGGCTTCCGGCCCATTGTTATTGTGTCTTCCCCGGGGTGCATCTAACTGTAAGCGACCGTTGTGCGCACTATAGCGTCCCATCGCGTCCTAACCGGACAAGCTTCGCTGAAGGCGTTATGTGCGACGTCAGATCTTTTCTCCCGGACGCAATTTTTACAAGTTGGCGGTGCGCCAACAGCGTACTCCGTACACTCTCCTCTAATATGGGGGCCACCACAGTGACTGCATACCGTCTCGGTCTCCGTGCACAGCTTTTTGCCGTGCCCGAAGCCCAGGCATACAGTACACTGCGTGAGTGGTGATCGATCCTTGACCTGTAGTGTTTGCAGGTCAATCTTAACAAAACCCACCTCCGTGAATCTCTGCCACAAAGTTGGCGTCAATCGGAGCACCACTTTGTGGGTTTTTGGGTTTTTCCCTCTTATTTTATAGGCTGCCTCCATCCAGTCGTCGGCCTCCTCCAAGTCCTCAAAGATCGCCCTATTTTGATTCCTGAGGGCCCGGAAGAGGTCGTCGTCTGTGTGGACTTTTAGAACACCGGTTATCATTACCAACGGCTTCTTGTTGGTAATGTCCTCTGCCACTAGGTTTTGCTTCCTTTCCTTCAACTTCTTTTTTACGTTCTCGCGGTGTTCCTCCGTCCTGCAGCTTATAATTACTCGTCCATCTCTGGTTTTCCTAACCCGCTCCACCTCAACCCCCCCATTTCGGGCTTCTAACGCCTCTCTTACCTCATTGAGGGTCTCCTCGGTGGTGCGGTTTCCTTGGCTGCTGGTGATAGCCATCGAGTGCAGCGTTCTGTAGGCCGGGGGACGAGCCCCCGGTTTTCCAGCCGCTACACTCGCGTAGCTCTGTACTGGCTGCTTGACCTCACTCATCTCTACCCGGTGCTGTTCGATAACTTGATTCAAGTTATCGGTCTGCTTGAGGCTCTCCCGCATGAGTGAGGCGTGCTCTTCCATTTTCCGCACCAGTTCAGCCTTCTCTTCCTTGAACCTTTCCCAACTTCTATCTTCTTCCTTTCCTGTCTCGATAAGTCCTTGTGATTCCGTTTGTGTGTGCATCTCCTTTCCTTTCTTCCGTTGTTCGCCCGTACTCTCACTACCCGCTTGTGGATTTCTAAGGTCCTTATCCATCTCCTTAACTAGTGCGTACATCCTGTCTATTGCCCCCTGTACTCCCTGTTTAATCTCTGTCTTTAGATTCCTCGAGTTGGACAGATGTTCATTCGCTTTTCATAAGCAGTTTTTATCTCCTTCATCCGGTATACTTGCTTGGCCGCATCTTTAGTAGCCTCTGGCGGCGTACGTTTTGTATACGTCCTACTCGGTGTGGTCCTGTTCAACATCGTTATCTCAGGGGAAACTGGGACCTTTTTTACAGAGGGGGCAGGGAGAGGAGGAGGAGAGAATCTTAACGTCACTGCCTTTTTCTTGGCCTGGTGCTGCCTCGAAGAGACGGGACTTGTTGGAGATGGTGGTGTGCGCTCCATTTCCTGTACTCTGTTTGGGAGCGTATTTGTCCATGGTCCGGGATGTACTTTATGAGCAGAGGGGGGTGATTCGAGGCGTTTTAGTCCTTTACTATCTCTTTTGTCTCTCTCTGCCTGAACTTTTTCCCTTATAATGCGCTTCTTCTCTTCCTGTGTTTCCGCTTGGATATATCTTGCTTCAAATTGCAAGAACTCTTCCTCTGTCAGTCTGCCTGCTTCCTCGTACCTTGCGCGATGTGACGGCGTTCGGTACATCTTGTGTTTTAGCGGGAGTGTATAAGTGTCTATAGACAACTGTCCTTAATCTAGCTATACTATTCGACTCTCGCAACAGCGCTGAGTTGAATGTTGAGTATACTGTGTGTGTTTAAGTGTGTGTGTGTAATGTGTGTTTTGTATAGTGTTATAGGGCTCCTAACAGTTATTAATCTAGTTAGCTAGGCGCAAAAGCACCTAGTCAAGTGTCACACAATAAAATGATAAATAAAACACAACAGATGTTGATCCGGTCAATTAAACTTATTCTATGTCAAACTTAATACTACTTTATTATGCAGGTACTCCTGCTGTCCGAGTCTGGGAGTCGACAAGTCAACAGATAAGTACTTATCCTACTTGTTATACAAAATACTTTGCCAAAAATGGCAGAATCAGGCCACAGGCCTTACAATCACTAAATCTTAGATCTAACTTACTCTAATTATCAACTAAATATGTTCTACTCGAAACTAATCTAATTTTTCTATTTTCAGGTCCAGGGGTGGAGCGGGAAGGCGCCGGGAGCCGGGAGGTAGACAGGTGGACGCGTCTCGTCGGTACAAGTTCAACGAGTCCTCGCACGCCGGGATTGGACAAAAGGAGCTGGAATAACAGGTGAGTAAAAGTAGGGGGGGAGCTAGAGGGGGGGGAGGGGGGTAGATCGATAGGTCTCGTCGCCCCGAGTTGGATGATACCAAACTCGACTATGTTGGCGTTGAAATTGGCTGAGAAACAGCCTGCGAAGTTTTGGTCCCAAGAAAGCCGGATGAAACTTCGCAGTTTTCAAATCGTTGTTTCTCACTCAATATTAGCGCCAGAAGACCGAGCTTGGGCTCAAACCTCTCAGCGCGGCGAGATCTATCGACTGGGTCGAAAAAACTAGGTAAAATTTTTAAAGTCCAAAAATGGGTCCAGCGGGTACCCCTGGTGCCGGGAGACACTTCTAAGAAAACCCGAGCTCGCTCGGTTGGATATTGGCCAAGATATTCGGTCTTGAAAATATCCAAGATGGCCGCCGTCGAAGTTTGTACTCCTGTATCTCAGTCACCAGGAGGCCTACTGTGTCCAAGATTGGGTTCGGGGGGATGGCCCTGGCCTGTTCTAGGTCCTTATATAAAAATCTAGACCCAAAAATTTTTGCCCTTTTTTGTGGCCGAAATCGAAAGAGGATCCTGTCCGAGCACCTCCAGTCGAAACCGCAACTCAATAGGACCAATATCGGCTGAGTTATAGAGATTTTAAAAATCTCAAGATGGCCGCCCAAGTGTCAAATCGCGGCGAGAAATGCTCGCCACTCGGTGGTCTTTCGTCCTATCGAGCCCGGATTTCGACCAGAGTGCTTCCCTGAACTTCCCCCAGGTCGCTCTGGGGGGGTTAATGTCAAAAATTTTACCGCCTTTTTAGGGGCTGATCGGCTACAGAGTCCTGCGGGAACACCAGCACCCAAAACCCCGCCGAAATCCGTTCAATAACGGCCGAGTTATTGAACTTTTAAGAAATTCAATATGGCGGCGGCCCTTAGCCAAAAGGCTCGGATTTTCCGTATCTCCGCCGCTATAAGTCCTAGAAGCCTGTTCTTGGGCTCTGTGAATAGGTCTCGGCGAGACCAGTATGCTGGTGTCCTCAAAAATATATTTATGTATATATTTATTAAAATATATACAAAATTAGGCAAAAATATAATATCTCGAAAACTATAACTCTAAAAATTTCCAAAAAATATGCAAATGATAGGCCTAATGATGTTCTATTTTACCCCTAATTTAGTTGAATTTACCCTGATATTAAAAAGTTATAAAAATTTAAAAATTTTGAAAATTTCGGTTTTTTAATTTTAATTTAAGAATATTCCTAGACAAAAAATCGGGATTTGGTACGGGCAGATAGAACTAACTACCGCGCACAATCCCACAGTTCCAAAACCCACGCGTCGTGTATAGTTTTCGAGATATTTAATATACAAGTTTTATTTTCTAATTAAAAATAATTAAAATCTATTGTACTTAAAATTATTCTGGGTCCAGATTTGAGCTGCTCCTATAGGTGTCTTGAGTTGGTCCAAACCTCAAACTGCTCACGTCAATATTGACGGAGCAATTTTTAGGTTATGGACTTGTTTTTTTGGCGATGGTTTCCAGGGGGCTGGTCCGATTTCGCCAAGTGAGGTGTCCAGAGGTGCGTCTCCACAAGGGCTTTCTGGCCAGATAGAAAAACTACCCGGATATCCTTAAAAAATTTGAAGTTATGGCCGAAAAACGAAATTTGCCTAAAATTTTTCACTGTTTTTAATTTTTTGCTGAGTAACTATTTACAAATTTTAAGTTCGCATTTGGCAAAAGGCCTTAGATTTTGACACTTTATCAACACGTATTTTTAGTTTTTGACTAAGTCCAAAATTGACAAAAATGGTACCACGTTTTTTCAGTTTTTGCGTAATAACTTTTCCAAAGTAGTTGGAATTTTGGCACTGATTTTTTGCGGTGTGGGGGCACCAGAGCCCCACAAAAGCCGCCACTAAAAAGTATATGTCGTCGATCGCTTTTTCGACTTATGAATTTTTTAAGATCCAAAATTTTGTTTTTTCGCACTAACTTTTTTGTTCGAACTGTAATCGATTTACTTGTTGCACTGGCACCTGCGCCTCGGTTTTGCGCACACTTTGATACTACGCACTGGTTTGTAGCTCTAAAAAATCCTATTTTTAGGAATTTTTTCCCGCGGAGCAAAACTTTTTCTGACCGATTTCGAGCGCGGTTCGAGCGGAACTGGTTAGGTTAGGTTAGGTTAGGTTAGGTTAGGTTAGGTTAGGTTAGGTTAGGTTAGGTTATTCCCGCTCCGGCCGTCGTCGCGAGCGGACGTGTCGCCGAATTTTTCGTCAATTTTCGAAAAATTTTTGTGAGTTGTTTTTATGGTTTTTCCGGGTTCCTTGACATCGAATTGGCTTGTTTAAAGGACTCCGTGGATTTTGCACTATCGTTTTGACCTGGTTTTGCTTGGATTTCGTTTCTTCTAAAAATATCGACTTTGGCTTGTTTCTTGGATTGTTTCTGTCTGGCACGTGACTTGGCTAGCTTTTTGGACTTTGGGGGTGCCCCCCCCCCTTGTGGGGGGCCCATAACATGGCGGAATCAGACGCGAGCGCTGTTTCGGGGGTGATTAAAGGTGCGATTGCTGCGAAGATCACCGCCCGTAAGAGGATCAGCTTGCGAGGGGAGACTGAGCCCGACTCGGATGAGTCGGCTGCTAAGGTGGTTGGCACGGGGGAGACCGACGTTGACACTGAGACGTCAACGAGGAAGATGGTGACGGCGGCCCGACGAGTCTACAAGGCTCGTTCCGGACCGCGAACTAGTGGACGAGGTGCGGTGCTGCGGTACCCTCGAGGGGGGGAATCCTCTGAGGACCTATTAGCTCGCTCGACAGCCCTCTGCCAAGAGGCGCAGCGGCAAATCGAGCAGAACTCCGAGGTGGCGAGGGCCTCAACGTCCTCAAAGGGGGAATCGTTCCGGAAGAAATCGGATGACTCTTCGGACGTGATTGAGCTGGTGGATGGGAAGGATCCCAGGGAAACGGATATCGGTCGTCTTGGCGCCGAGGAGCTCCAATCCCTGGCTAAGGCCCAAGTGGCCTCCATTTACAAGGTTGCCCAAACTTCGGGCAACCTAAAGGGGGGGTACATTCGTCGCCTAAAACTGGCGGCGGGAACCCTCGCGGACGTGGTTGAAAACCTGTCCGCGAGGTCACTGGACGCGGAAAACCGGAGGTTGAGTGTGGAGAACCTCCGGTTAAAGAGAGAGATTGGCTCCCTGCAGGCGGAACTTAAGGCCCACCGCAGGGAGTTCAGTGAAATGAAGACGGCGGCCAAGAATGACAGGTCCGCCGCTCCCACGAATGCCCCCCCCCCACCATTTGATGTGGAGGCCCTACAGAGGGCCATTATCGTCTCGGTGGGTACGTTGGTGGACGCCCGCTTGGCGGCGTTGGAGGACCGTCTTCCTCCACCAAAGATTGTCCGACCGCCGCTGGCGGGCGATAAGAAGAAAAAGGGGGTTCCAACCCCCCTCAGGATCTGCTCCAACCCCCGTTTCCGCGGAGGTGATGATGGTGGACGAAAGGGTGGAAAAGGCTCCACCCCCGCCTCCGAAGGCTGGGCCGTCTCGCCCGCCGCCAAAGAAGGTGGGGTCTGCGGGCCCCTCGTCTGCTGGGACTAAGGAGTTTCCCTCTCTGAGGGCTCCGAGGTCTCAGATTAAGGGGTTTTCCGCCCCTGTTGAGAGTAGTGCCCCCCCCACGGACAATGAGTGGACCGTGGTGGAGGGGGGACGAAGAAGTAAGGGTAGAGGGAAGGGAGCGGGCAGGGGACCGGATGCTCCGGCCCCCCTCCAGTCCACCCAACCCCAGAACCAAGCGCGTTCTTCCGGACGAGAGGATCGCCGCGGGGAGGCACGCCGGGAGCCCCGGCAGGATCGAAGACGTGGCATCCCGGGGAAAATTAGCCCCAGGACCCTCGTAGAGTCCAAAGCCCCGGTAATTAGGGTCAGTCTATTACCGGAGGCAGTGGAGAAGGGGATGACATACAGCGCCGTCTTCGCCAAAGCAAGAGGCGCTGTTGACGTCGTCGCCCTCGGATTGAGACGGGGGCTCCGCGTGTTGAAGTCCGCCAACGACTCTCGGTTGCTGGAGTTCCCGCCCGGCGCCGAGAGCGCGGCATTGGCGGAACAAGTGGCCGGGCGTCTTCAGGTTGCTTTATCCGGGGTAGCAGAGATCTCCAGACCCGTCAAAAGGAGTGAAATTCGTCTCACGGGGCTGGACGACTCGATTACCCCGGAGATGATTGAGGAGGAGGTGGCTCGAGTAGGGAAGTGTCCCCGCTCCCAAATTAGGGCGGCAAGTATCGGCGTTGGTTCGGGGGGTCTGGGCTCGTCCTGGGTGACGTGCCCGATCCCGGTGGCGAAGCACCTGGCAGAAGAGGGCTACCTCCTCATAGGCTTCACCTCGGTCCGAGTGGAGGCCTTTGAGAATCGCCAGGTGAGGTGCTACAGGTGTCTCGCCGCCGGGCACTCGACGAGGACGTGTCCAGACGGTCGGGGGGATAGGTCCGACCTGTGTTATCGGTGTGGCAAACCTGGCCACAAACTGATGGAATGCAGGTCGGACAAGGCGCATTGTGTCGTGTGCGCCGAAACGGGGCGGAAGGCAAACCATGTGACGATGTCGAGGTACTGCCACCCCGGCACCGTCCGCCCCAAGTTTGTCCCCCCGGCCAGTAGGTCCGGCGTCGTGGCTAGGGAAGCAGTGGAGGAATCTCGCATGTCGGATTAATGTCTGTTCGGCATGCGAGATTCCTGCAAGGGAATTTGAACCACTCCGCCGGGGCTCAGGACTTGTTCCTGCAGTCGATGGCGGAGTGGGGGATTGGTCCAGCTGTGGTGTCGGAGCCGTACCACATCCCCTCCCAAGATAACTGGGTAGGGGACCTCGACGGCCTGGTGGCGGTGGTGGCTAGGTTAGGTACTAGCCCCCCTCTCATTCCCATTGAGAAGGGACGGGGTTATGCGGTGGCGGGTTGGGGAGAGTACACCATCATTGGGGTGTACTTCTCCCCGAACCGATCCCTGGCGGAGTTCGAGACGTTCTTGGACTCCGTCAGGGCCGCCGTGGTTAGGCAGTCGCCGAGGGCAACATTCGTCCTCGGCGACTTTAATGCTAAATCCCGTTCCTGGGGGAACACCACCGCCAACGCGCGGGGCAGTCTCGTGGAAGCGTGGGCTCTACAAAGTGGTCTGTCGATCCTCAACAGAGGGTCGGTCCATACCTGCGTGCGATCGCAGGGTGGATCAGTAGTGGACTTGTCGTTCGCAACCCATGCGATCGCACGCAGGGTTGTAAATTGGAAAGTTGAGGAGGAGGTGGAGACACTGTCGGACCATCTTTATATAAAGTTCGAAGTCTCCCCTCCTCCTAGGACGACAGACCCCCCACGCAGCCACGGGCATTTCCCGCGCTGGGCCGTCAGCCAGTTGGATCCCCAGCTGGCTGTTGAGACGGCGGTCGTCGAGGGCTGGACCAATCCAGTTGATGGCGGAACTCCGGAGGAATTGGCGGAGCGCATGCGCAGATCCCTGGGAAGGGTCTGCGATGCCTCCATGCCACGGTCGCGCCGACGCATGCAGCGGCCAGGCGTCCACTGGTGGACTGCGGAGATCGGTGCCCTGCGAGAGGCAGCTCAGAGGTTACACCGATCTCTAAAGCGCTGCAGGCGTCGGCTTCCTCCGGAGTTGGTGGAGGAGCTCAGGTTGGCGGAGGAGTATCGGGCTGCCAGGAAGGCCCTTCAGCTGGCAATCAGCCAGTCGAAGGCCCGGGCTAGGGAAGAGTGGTTGGAGTCACTAGACAGGGACCCCTGGGGACGTCCGTATCAGGCAGCACGGAAAAAGTTGCGTGCCTTCTCGGCGCCGATAACGGAGTCCCTACCTGACGGGGTCCTCGATAGGGTGATTGACGGTCTCTTCCCAGACCCGGGAGTCCATACTCCTCCAGTCATGGATCCTCCACCTGGAATTGTTGCCTCTGAGACGGAACCTCCCCCCGTCTCAGAGGAGGAGCTTGAGACGGCCCTGGACCGTCTCCGGGGCCGTCGGACGGCACCGGGACCGGATGGGGTCCCCGGCCGGGCCCTCTTCCTGGCCGCCAAACATCTCGGCGGCCAGCTTCGGGGACTGTATGACGCTTGTATCATGACAGGCGTGTTCCCGAAGCCATGGAAAGAGGGCCGGCTGTGCCTGCTCCCGAAGGAAGGCCGCCCCCCAGGAGATCCCTCTGCATACAGGCCCATCGTGTTGCTTGACGAGGTGGCCAAAATTTTTGAAAAGATTTTGGCGAGTCGCCTCGTCAGGCACCTGAATGAAGTTGGGCCTGGCCTCTCTGAGGCGCAGTTCGGATTCCGCGCAGGGCGTTCGACATTGGACGCCCTGAGCGCGTTGAAGCGCCTCACGAGAGAGGCAGAGGAGATCGAGGAGTCTGTCCTGGTGGTATCGCTCGACATCGCGAATGCCTTCAACAGCCTCCCCTTTGAAACCATCGTTGAGGCACTCCGGTTCCAAGGAGTGCCTCCGTATTTGATGAGGCTGTTGGAGGCATACCTCCAGGACAGGTTCGTCCTCTGGGAGGGCGGCTCTGGCCAGATTGCTGGGCGACGACGTGTGGCATGCGGTGTTCCACAGGGATCGGTTCTGGGTCCGATCCTGTGGAACATCGGATACGACTGGCTTCTCAGACAGCCAGTCCTACCCGGGATGGGGGTTATCTGTTATGCCGACGATACCCTCATCTCGGCCCGGGGTGGTACCTACGAGGAGTCCGTGGAGCTGGCCAACGCAGCCACTGCGTTGGTGGTTGACAGGTTGGAGAGATTGGGCCTCAGGGTCTCCGCAGAAAAGTCGGAGGCCCTGATGTTCCACGGACGCCGTAGACGGGCGCCCCGGGGTTCCAGCGTCGTCGTTCAGGGAGTGGCAGTGGCGGTCGAGGCCCAGATGAAGTATCTGGGCCTCACACTTGATGGAAAGTGGAATTTCGGGGCCCACTTCGAACAATTGGCCCCGAAATTGTTGAGGGCCGCCGCTGCCCTGGCCAGACTCCTGCCAAATGTGGGAGGGCCAGGCGCGGCCACTAGGAGGCTATATTCGGGTATCCTGCGGAGCATGGCACTGTACGGTGCCCCCGTCTGGAGTGAGGCCCTTCACCGCAAGAATAGGACAGTGCTTCGTCGTTGTCAGCGCGTCCTTGCGGTGAGGGCCATTCGGGGCTACCGTACAGTGTCCTGGACAGCGTCTACTCTCCTGGCGGGCGATCCGCCTTGGGAGTTGCAAGCGGAGACGCTCGCTAGGGTGTATCGTTTCCGGCAGGATGCCCGAGAGAGAGGCCTTAGGCCGTGCCTGGCGGAGGTAAGGAAGGTCAGGGCCGACGCGACCGCGGCCCTGATGCTAAAGTGGGAGGAGGACCTGAGGTCCCCAGTGGCTAGTTTCGCGACGGTGGAGGCAGTCCGCCCCCACCTGTCGCGTTGGGTCTCCCGCACTAGGGGACCCTAACGTACAGGATGGTGCAGATACTTACCGGGCATGGCTGTTTCGGTAAGTATCTGCATCAGGTTGCGGGCCGGGAATCTTCACCGGAGTGCAAAGAATGCGGCGCACCCCTGGACACAGCGGTCCACACGCTGGTAGAGTGCGCCGCCTGGGGACCTCAGCGTCATGAATTAGAAATGGTGGTTGGCCCAGTCGACTCGCTCCCGACAGCAGTAACAGCTATGCTGCGGAGCGACGACTGTTGGGCGGCGGTGGCCTCCTTCTGTGAAGCGGTCATGCTCCAGAAGGAGGCCGCCGAGAGGGCAAGGGAGGAGGATGCGCTAGCGGACCCAATCCGCAGGCGGCGTACAGGCCGCCGCCAGCGCATGTACGCTCACCTCCTCCCACCCTAAGGAGCCATTAGTAGGGGCCCGTGAGTCCGGGGGCACTCACGGGACTTCCCCCCTACTGGTGAAGAGGGTGGTCCACCCCGAGGGCCACCCTGGGATTCGTCATGCGTAGGGGCGTCACAGTAGTGTACCTATGGTCTATATCCTGTGACGCCCCGTAAAAGCGCGAGGAATAAGGGGCGCAGGTTAGGTTTAGTGGGTAGTCTGGCGGTCCTCGTCTCGCGACTGCTTCGCCGCGTCGCGAAATATGCGCGGAGAAGCCGACCGCCAGGAGTCCCACACACCCCTCGGACAACCCCCCCCGGGCCCGAGGCAGTGTCGCAAGAAAAGACATTCCCCCTGCGTTATCAAAAAAAAAAAAAAAAAAAAAGGTTAGGTTAGGTTAGGTTAGGTTAGGTTAGGTTAGGTTTTTTTTTTTTTTTTTTTTTTTTTTTTTTTTTTTTTTCGTTTAGGCTCCAGCGTATCAAGAATGTGCTAGAGTTCATTATCTTTTTATTCTTTTGCTCTTTATTTAAAACTTACAATTTCTCTATGTTAACTACTTATATAATTTCTATTTATTTATTAAACCTAGTCTTTTATTGGTAGTGAAGCTACTTATTTCTTACTTAAACATGCATAGGGTAAATAATTTCTTACAAAGGTACGATTGGATAATTTGGAAAAGTTGGTTTGTGTTGGGTATGGTTGGTTGTGGATTTCATGAGTACTGGGTCTCATTAGGATTTTTGGTTATGGTTGGGATATTGTTGGATCACTTTGGGAGTTGTCGGGGTATAGTTTGGTGTAGTTGGCTTTGGTTGGAATTACTAGGAAGGTGTTATACGAGTTTGTAAGGTTTGGGAGTGGTTATGGATATGCTTTGGGTAGTTGGTGCTGGAGTGGTTGGTACGTGTGGAGGTAATTTGATTCAGGAGTTGGCCAAATGGTATGCAGGTTTGTTTGGGTAGATGGGAAGTTGGGTGCGGTTTTTCTTTATTCACTTAGGTCTAAATACATTTTATAACTGTCTATATCTAATACATGTTTACTTATTCTAGGTTACAGTAGTTAAGACATATTTTGCACATCTTTTATATCTAGTTTCGCGTACATGCTGCAGGTTGATGCCTTGCAGTATTTATCTTAGTTTAAACATTATTTCTACTAAATACATATATATCTATTTATACTATGGTTTTGACGCTGCTAGTACTTATACTTAAGCATAAGTCTGTAGTGTCACTTTGTTTACATTGGTTGTTACTATTATTTTTCGTGCTGGTCATATATACTGTTATATCTAGTTAATGTTTTATGTGTATTTTATTGTATGTTACAGGTCGCCTCAGTTCACCAGGAGCCTGCTATTCCCTGCGTAAGTATTCTTTTTATTTGTAGTGTGTTGTTATGTGCTTGTATGACGTTTGCGTGTATGTTGTGTTGTGCTGGTTTTTTAAGTGCTACAAACCGCGAACTTTTTTCATTAAAAGTCGCAAAGTTTTTAGTACTGTGTGTTAGGTGTGTGTGTGTGTGTGTGTATGCTATATATGTAATTACTTGTTTGTGTTATGCATATTATTGTAGTGCATTATATGGATTGTGTGTTATGAGCATGTATGTTTATGTCTATGGCAGGTTCCTGGTTGGTGTCAAGAACTCCAATCTAAGATGGTGCATTGGAGAGGTGACCTAGAGCCAAGCGTCGCCGCCGGTACCACGCACGATAGCGGAATCGTAGGCCGTACCCCGTTGTCTAATGTGGTGATGCACAAAAGGTGGTAGTGCGAGTTTTGATGCTGTGTATCAACGAGGTACGACTTCCGACCCATTACTATTGTGTTGTTCCCGGCGACTCACCTAACTGTAGGCCACGGATTGACGCACTATCGTGTCCCACCTAATCCTTACCGGGCATTTATCACTGAATGCATTATGCATTGCTTCAGGTCCGGTCCTTCTTTCGTTAGTGCAATTAATGCATTTAGGTGGTGCGCCTACTATAAACTCCTCACACTCTTTCTTTGTGTGAGGTCCGCCACAGTGACAACACTTTACCTCGGTAGTCTCGGTGCATAGCTTCCTACCATGCCCGAAACCTAGGCAAAGTGTGCACTGTGTTAGGGGCGACCTGTCTGTGACCTGCAAGGTCTGTAAGTCAATCCTCACCGTGCCCGTAACTGTGAATCTGGCCCAGAGTGCTGATGAGACCTTATATATGACTTTATGTGTATGCGGGTTTCGGCCTCTGATCTTATACGCCACCTCCATCCAGGCGTCGTCCCCCTCAAGGCCCTCAAAAATCTCCTTATTTTGATTTCTGAGGGCCCTGTGGAGGTCTTCGTCTGAATGTGCTCTGAGGACCCCCGTTATCATCACCATGGGTTTTTTATTTGTGATGTCTTCTGCTACTAGGTCTGTTCTTCGCTCCTTCAGCATTCTCTTGAGCTTTTCTCGCTCTTCCACAGTTTTACAACTAACAATTACCTTGCCTTGCCTCGCTTTTCTTACCTTCTCCACCTCAATCCCCCGTTAGTAGCGTTTAACGCCTCTCTGATGGCCTTGAGAGTTACTTCGGGTTGGAGGTTATCGGGATCGGTGGTGGTTACCGTCACTGAGTGGAGCGTCCTAAAAGTCTTGGGGTTTATCCCCGACTTCTCGGCCGCTACACTGGCATAGGTACGTTTTAGTTGTGGTTGGCACTCCGAGCCCACACTAACACTGTGCTTTTGAATAACCTTTTCAAGGTTATTGGTACTCACCAGGTTTCTCTCGAGTAGCTCGGAGTGCTTCTCCATTTTCTCGGTGAGGATGGCCCATCTTCTGCTAAGAGCCTCCCTGTCTTCCTCTTCCATAGGGAGTCTACTCTGCTGTGGGCTCTGTTCATCAGCCTGTGTTTGCGCATCGCAGAACTTCTTCTCTTCTTCTGCTTCTGCTCTGGAGCCCTTCCCCAACTTGCCTGATAAGGCATCCCTAAGGATCGCATTATGTTGTTTAAACATGACGAACAAACGACCCACCGCGTATTGTACGTCCTGTTTAATCTCATTCTTGAGATTTCTGGAGCTAGCTATACTGTCCTGGAATTTCTGGAAGTTTTCGTGAGCTTCCACCTGCCTTTTTACTCGCAGAGCCTCTTGCTGTTCAAAGACCACTGACGAGTCCTGCTTGGTGAAGGTCTTGTTCACCTGTTTGACAGTATAGCTAGAGCTGGCTCCATCCTGCGCCTGCGCTTGCGTCCGCGTTTGGCGCTGTTGATCCGACTTAGGTGATGGGGAGAGTTTTAGGGACGTTCCCTTCTTATCGTAGCTAAAGGGATTTCGTGGCTTTATGCTTGATAATCCCTTTGCCGCGTTCCTGCTATTTATTTTATCAAGTTGCCTAGATTGCTTGGCTTTCTGCTCGGCATAAACATCAAGTGAACGAGAGGGCGGGGACGGAGTATGCTTTCCCCCATATAGATCGATTATACTCTCGTTTGTTCCGTTCAGGTCTTCCTGGCTCGAGCAGTTTTTCCAATCCTCCTCGTCGTCCGAGTCTATGGTAACGGTTCTTTCGTCCCTCTTTTTCGAGGTTTTAATCGGAGTCCGGAACATTTTATAAGTGAGAAGGGTCTGTCCCTATGTGTGTGAGTACTTATACTAATGTGGGTCCTAAACTAGTCAGTTGGCGCAATAGCACGCAAATGAGGGGTCAATTGTAAAAATAGATAGAACAATATATATTGAACCAGTCAATGTCAAATAAAATAGTAAACAAAAGTTTATGTCAAATTTTACAATATCCTTAAAATTAACTTAAACTAATTACAATTTATTTTTCAGGTACCCCCGGGGAGGCGCCGTGCGTCGGGAAGAGGATAGGGTGCGAAAAGGATGAGGTAAGTGTGAGGTAAGTTTTTTATTCTATAAGTGTGCAAGGTAAGTGTGTGAGGTGTGTTAGGAAGGTGCTCGTGTGTGTGTTTTACAAGTTTAGTGTGCAAGGTAAGTGAGGTGAGTAAGGTAAGTATGTAGTGTACTCAAGGTAAGTACCTAGAGTACGTGTGTGTAAGTGTCTGTATACTAAGATAGTGTGTGTAGAGTGTTTTTGTGAGGTAAGTGAGGTAAGTGTGTGAAAATGGCTATTCTGCCGGGCCCAGGCTGTTGGTCTCGGCGAGCCGAACACGGCAATACCAAGCTCGGCTATCCCAAGTCCAACAGCAACTGGGTTACGGGCAAAATAGTTTGAGGGGGGAGATAGGGTGCGGGAGGGGGTTCCTGTGGATAGAGCTCGAGTTGCCAAGTCAAACGAGCCCAAGGTCCACTACACTCGGTGGTATAGTTTCCCGTCAATTACAATTTAAAATTTCAGAAAAAGTTCTGAAATTCCAGTCAAAAAACTAGAAATCCTCTTAGAGGGTCAATTACAGCCTCAACAGAGGCGTGCTTGGGCTCGTTGTGAAGGGCTCGTCGAGCTCTATCAGATTTTTACATAAAATCGTGTCCAAATTTTTAGTCGGTTTTTTGAGCGCAGTCGATAGCGGAAGGTCCGGGCTTCTCTCTAAACCAAACCGCGATCTCGTACGCCCAGTAGTTCCGGAGATATAGTCTGTTAAAGTTTTCCAAGATGGCGGCCTGTCAAACTTTGACCGCGGATATCTCCGGTTCTATTAGTCCCAGGACCCTGGTGTTCGGGTATTTCTGAGTGCCTCTGAGGTCCTCTGGGCGTCTAGATCAAAATCTAGACCCAAAATTTCGTCACTAAAAATCCGGGTTTTTAGGCCCGGATCCGAAGCTCCTTAAGGAGCTGTTGTCAACAGAGAAAACCCCACCTCTCTAGGACTAATAGTTCCGGAGATATCGCCACCTGAAAATTCCCAAAATGGCGGCCGAACTGTCAAAGTCCGGCGCAAATTGGTCGTATCTCCGCGAATACTCGTCCGATTTCTTCCGGACTTGGACCGGACGTATGCCCGACACGATTTACACCCCGCTACGGTGGGGGTTTTGGTCAAAATTTTTGGCCCCTTTTTACTGGCTACTACGATGCAGAAGCCCTGGGGAACAACAACACAGAAAACCCGGTCGCTCTACGCCCAAACGCCGCTGAGTTATTTGAAAAATAAAATTTTCAAAATGGCGCCGGCCCTTGGCCAAAAGGTCGCGAAAATCGGTATCTCCGCCAATATTTGCCGGAGAACGTCGTGCGAGGGCTCAAACTCTTCGTCGCGATGAGTTCTCTGCGTTGCCGCCGTCAAACTAATTTTAACTAGTATATTTATTTATATATTTACAAAATAGCCTAAAAAATGTATATCTCGGTAACTATCCACGCTAAAATTCCCAAAAAATGCCCAGACGGCGCCAAAACGTCTGCTCTATTTAACTATAAAATAAAATAATTTTCCCCAATACTAAGATCGGGGAAAAAATCAAAAAATTTTGAAAATTCAAGTTTTTGAATTTTTTATTAAAAATTTTGTATTGTCAAAAAATGGATTTTGGTGCGGCCGAGTAGAGCTTCTCGGCGCGCTTCTAACTGCACTTTCAAAATCCACGCGCTTTAAATAGTTTCCGAGATATTCGGGGTCCAAGTTTATATTTCTAATTAAAAATAACTTACAACTACTTATGATAAAATTCCGCTGAGACCGGAAATGCGCCGTCCTCTTGTATGTCTTCAAGCCCTCCTAACCTAGAGTCGATCGCTCCAGTAATTCCGGAGCAATTTCTAGGTTAGGAAGTTGTTTTTTTGTCCCTGGTTGCCCCGGGTTTGCTCCGATCTTCGAGCTTGAGGTGTCAATCGACGCGTCTTCTGAATCCCTAGGAAGCTACCGTGCCAGATTTTTGAGCCCTTTGAACTTTTTTCGAGTTAAGCCCGAAAAACAAAAAACACCAAAATTTTTCTAAGTTTTTAATTTTTTAAAAATCGGGGATGAAGAAAAGTTAAGGTCGTTTCTGGCCAATCGGGTTAGTTTTTGGAGCTCTACAGGTAGGTATTTTTGTTTCTCCGATTGGACCAGAATTGACGATTTTCACTCCACGTTGTCAGGGTTTCACTTGATTATCTTTGTGGGTGGAGTTGGGATTTTGGTGCACTGTTTCCAGGGGGGTGGGGGCACCTGAGCCCCACAAAAGCCGCCACTAAAAATCGCACCTCACCGATCTTGATTCGCCAGAAAAAATTCACAAAGTTTTAAAATTTAGTTTTTCGCGAATAACTTTTTTGCACAAACTGTCACAACTTTTATTTTTGCATAGGCGGATGCGCCTCACTTGCCCGCACACGCCGGTATATCACTCGACTTTGTAACTGCAGAAAATCCTATTTTTATGAATTTTTTTCCGCGGAGCTCTGAAAAAATCGACTGGTTTCCACGAGTTTCGGAGCGGAACTCTGGTTAGGTTAGGTTAGGTTAGGTTAGGTTTTTTTTTTTTTTTTTTTTTTTTTTTCGGCTCCATCCCGACGTACAAGATTTGTCAGGGTTTACAATTCTTTTTTTATCTTTTATTTTCTTTATTCATCTTTTTTACTTTTTTATTTCTCTTTTTTTTATTTTTATGCTTTATTTATTTAAAACTTCTTATCGCTATTACATATATCTTAATACTATTACATACTATTACATGTATCTTAATACTATTACATTTAGTAGTTTCTAAGTTTTAGTACATTGTTCCTATTCTAATTACATCTTGTTTCTTATGTCTATTACAAGTATCTATAATATCTTTTATCTTACATTCTCTTACTGTTATCGAGTCCTTAGTTTATTTATGCTATTTACACTTATTTTTATTTGTTGCTTACTACGTAATTTTATAACTTGTTCAATATATTTTTCCTCATATTCATTCACTAGTTTATGATCTGGTAATTTAACTTCTTGTGGTACATACATACAATATATATACAAGTAGTTACTTATCTATCTTTGTTTCTTTTTATAACTATGCTAATCATTTTTATGCAGAGTTCTATGAACTTTTTATAATACTTTTTCGTCATCAACTCTTCTAAATTTTTATACTTCACGGGTAACTTCGTACTACTCTCAACTCATACCTTAGGCGGGCGTGCACAGGGCAAAAGAAAATGATGTGAGGGACTGTCTCGAGACAGCCCTCCTCGCAATGCACGAAGGGTTCTCCTTCAACCCGAAACGGTTCAGGTATTCGGAGAACCCTCCGTGCCCCGTATATAGTTGGGTGTGCACACCCGAAATCCTATGGATCTCACCTGTTTGAATGCCCTCGTGACATCAGGGAAAAAGAGCTTGGTGACAGACGCCTTTGTCTCTTGACAATACCTCTGGTTCCATTCGCCAACGGTTCCGAGACGGATCTGCCGTTTGGCGAATGAAACCGGAAGCTTGTCATAGTGCGGTCGCACTTTCAAGGTAAGTGCGGCCGACTTGGCCAACTCGTCTGCCCGCTCGTTCTCCCTGACGTCTACGTGGGCCTTCACCCAGAAGAGATCCACGATCTTACCCTGCTTGCGGCTGCTGACAATATTTCGCCGAGCGTCGACTGCTAGGGGGTTCACGGAGCCCCAATTGCACACAGCTTGCAATGCCGATCTACTGTCTGTATATACGCCAAAGCTTCTTTCTGAGCTCCCCAGGATCTCCACCGTTGCCTTGTGTATAGCGAGCATCTCAGCCTGGTAGACCGTGCAGTAGGATGCCAACCTGAGCTTCCGGCATTTAGTCTCGGCATCATTATCCCAAAAGGATAATGCTGCTCCGACTTGCCGATCGATCAGGCTGCCATCCGTGAAGATGCGCACCGCCTGACGGCGTTGCGCATCCACCTGCCTCTGGTCTTCCAGGCAGTCGAAATCCAACGCTATACACTCGGCCGGATGGGGTGAGTCCACGTAAGCGGCCCTGACTTCGACCTCGCTGTCCTCATACGCTGGCAGCTGATACACCCCCCGCTTGACCTCATACAAGGCTGCGGCCTCGCGTATCCTGAGGTCAAGGGGGAGTATCCCAGCGATTGCCAGCGCGGAGTTCAGCGAGATCGTGCAGTACCCACGACACAGTTTCTGAGCGAAGCTCCTCTGAACCATGTTAATCCGCTTACTTAGACCCTTCTTCCTGGTTGCCGGGGCCCAGACGCTCGCTGCATACATGACAATTGGCTCCAGAACCGCTGTGTACATGATGCGTATGATCTCGGGATCAAGACCCCAGGTGACTCTTGCGGCGCGAGACAACTGCTTGTATAAGTTTAATGCCTTCACGCAGACATTAGTCGCGTGAGAGTTAAAAGTTAGCTTCTTGTCTATTGTCAACCCTAGGATCTTGATCTCGGGAGTCATGGCTATGTCCACCCCGCCCATGCTCAGTCTTGGAACATCAAATTTAAGTTTATTCGTGAGGACCATGGCGCAGGTTTTCTGCGGCGCGAACTTAAGCTTGTTTTTGATGCCCCAACTCTGAACATAGGCGAGAGCGGAATTAGCCTGCCTCTCTATCTCCAATCCAGTTGCTCCGTCAAACACCAGCACGACGTCATCGGCGAAAGCTTGCAGTAGTCGCCCCGTTCCGTCAGCCCCTTGAGAAGTGGATCCAGCAGCAGGTTCCAAAGGATGGGGCCCCCGATTGACCCCTGTACGCAGCCTTTGGACGTTGATCGCACCACCTCCTCCCCAGCGTATCTGAGCTTCACGCTCCTATCTCTTAGATAACTGCCCAGTATCCTCAGGATGTTGCCTGGGCAGTTCTCCTCGGCCAGCCGGACCCTGATCATTGGCCACCATGCGCTGTCAAATGCTCCCTCTATGTCTAGTGAAACCACGGTGATGATCTTCTTTTGTTTCAGCCTAAGGCGTAAGTGGTTCACCAGATCATAGAGGGAGTCCTCTGTGCTCTTTTGAGGCAGGAATCCGTACTGCCGGTTACTCAGCTTGGGGACGAGGTGCCACGTCAATCTGTTGATGATTAAACGCTCCAGGACTTTGCCCATCACTGGCAACAAGCCTATGGGTCTGTACGATTTTGGCACAGTATATGAGGCCTTTCCCGGCTTCCTGAGAACAACGACTGTTGCCTGTTTCCAGGCTACCGGGAAGTGCCCCATCTCCAAGCATTTGTTAACCAGTGACAAGCAGAGCTGTGGATCCCGGTGTATGGCTTGCGCACAGATGTCAGCCGTGAGCCCATCAGCCCCCGGCGCCTTCTTCGGGTTGAACCTCGCAATCGCAGTGGTGAGTTCGTGCATTGTGAAGGGGGGATCATCTACATGATGATTCCCTACTTCAATTTCCTCAGCTCGTTGTCTTATTACGCGATGCCCTGCGTTGTCATCCTCCGGCCTATCCACTGGATAGAAGGTCTCGACCAGCAGTGTGGCCGACTCCTTTGGATCCAGCTCTTTGCCGTCCACTGTTAGGAGCTGATCTTCCTCCCGTTTCTTGGTCTTGCCAATGACCCGATAAATGCCTTCCCATAGGCCCTCTTTTTCTTGCTTTGTGCAGAACTCCTTCCACGAGCCGATTTTCGCCTTCTTAATCTCTGTCTCATAATTTTGCTTTACTCGCAGGTACTCCTCCACTGCACTTCCCCTTCGAGTCGGTGCTGTCCAGCGGATCCTCCTTTTCATGGTGAGTACTTCCTTTTTCATCTTGGCTAGCTCTTCTGACCACCACGGGAAACTGTTGTTATTTTTGTTTCTAATCTTAGGGATTGTGTCGTCGCATGTGTGTATAATAGCGTTTGTGTAGTGTTCTATTTTTGTTTCTAGGTCTGTCGGTGTTGTCAGTCTGTCTATTTCTTTGTCGTTTAGGTTATTTTCCTGCAACAGATGTCCCAATTTCTCACGAAATTGGGCCCATTTGGCTTTCTTGTTATTGTAGACTCTAGTTGTTCTGGACATGGCTATTGGTAAGGGTCGTTCTGTAAGAATTTGGAAGAGAATCGCGTTATGGTCTGAGCACACCAAGTCGGAGTTAATTCTCCAGTTGTTGATGGCATGGAGGATCTGCGTGGAACAAGCTGTAATGTCCACGCAACTGGTAAGCAACTTTCCACCTCGCACCGTCTCGAAGGTCGGAGCAGCCCCCTCATTGAGCACCTGCAAGTCTAGCTCGTGTAGGAGTCCACCAAGCTTCTCTCCTCTGGAGTCCTCAAAGGGACTCCCCCACCATGCACTCTTTGCGTTTACGTCTCCGGCTACCATTATTCTCCTGCTTCCAACATTGCGGATGATCACCCGTAGATGTGCTAAGTAGGGATCTATATTTGTGTCCGGTTCAAAGTAGACCGATATAGCGATCAGTGACCAGGGGCCTTTGCCGATTCTAACTGTGGCTATGTTGTCCGTGGTGTACTTCGGTAATAAAACTGCATCAATGTTTTGATCGAACACCGCTATTGCAGCTTTTACAACTTTACTGTCGACCTTGGTGTTCTGGTATACCCTGGTCCCTGGATAGTCCCTCAGCCTTCCCTTGTTCCCGGTGTACGGCTCTTGTATTAGGGCGAAAGTCTTACTCTGCTTTCTTGCCTCGATAATCAGCTCTTCGGTTGCTTGCTGCTTACGCTGCAAGTTCACTTGGATGACAGAGTAAGGCTTCCGCTCCCTATCCGCAATATTGTCCGCAGGGGTGCCCTTAGCAATATGCTACGGCAGCTCTTGCCATTTCGTCCCATTTTGCTCTGATCGGACACATTTCACTGAAGGCGTTGTGTTCTGTGTCCGACCTCTTTGCCCGGGTACAGTTGACGCACGTGGGGGTAGTCCCTGCAAGATAGTCAGGGCATTGGTGTCGCATGTGGGACCCCGCACAGTGGCTGCATTTCAGTTCCGTTTCCACGCATAACTTCCGTCCATGCCCGTATCCCAAACATTGTGAGCACTGAGTTAGAGGCGACCTATCCCTAACTTGTAGGGTCTGTAGGTCTACCCTTACAGTGCCCGCCTTTGTAAGGTTACTCCAAAGGCGCGGGTGGACTCTCAATACTAGTCGATGCGTGTGCGGGTTCCTCCCCTTTATCTTGTAAGCGACTTCCATGAAGTCCTCACCTTCTCCAAGCCCCTCAAAAATCTTCTTGTTCTGATTTTTGAGGGATTTGAAGACATCCTCATCTGTGTGGTATTGCAGGACTCCGCTTATCTGCACTAGAGGGTTCTTGTTCACCATCTCTTCTACACTTAATTGTGCGTTCCCCCCTATCCGCTCTTTCACTGCATTTCTGTCTCCTATCGTTTTGCATGCTATTATAACCTTCTTGTCTCTTCCTTTCCTGATCCTCTCTACCTCTATACCACCTTCCTTTGCGTTTAGGGTTTCGCGCACTTTACGCAGGATTTCTTCACCTGTATGGTCATCGTTTTTGCCGGTGATAACTACCGAGTGTAGTGTTCTTGGGATTACAGGTGTCCTCGATCTGGGTCCCGAGGCCACTACACTCGCGTAGCTCAATTTACTGTCCTTTATTTCTTCGTGGTACTTTTCCATTGACCTATGTAGGTCCTCCATTTTCCTGCTATTCTCCTCCATACGTTGGCTGTGTTCTTCTAATCTTTGTAGTAAGAGATCCCTTTTTCTTCTTCATTCTTCCTTTTTTCTTCATTCCTGTCGTTGTTTCTCTGAGTGTCTGTACCTGTCTTATTTGGTGATATGGCCTGCGCAAGCTTTTGCTGTGCGCTTGTGCCTACATCACTCCTCTTTGATTCGATGGAGCCGACCCCCTTATTTTTTGCCTTTTCAGTCTCCAGCTCATTTTCTGCTTCGTTGAACAGGTCGTACAAGCGATCCAACGCGCTTTGCACGCCCTGCTTGATCTCCGTTTTGAGATTCTTGGAGACTGAAAGGTGCTCTTTCGCCTTTTTCATGCAACTACTGGCTTCTTTTGCCCTATTCGTGTCCTTTGTCCCCTTAGGTGGTGTTCGCTTCGTGAAGGTCTTGTTCACTGCTATGGGGAAATTCAGGGCAATGCTCTTCTTTGGGCGTGTTTCTTTCCCTTGGGGGCTTTTATTTGTGTATTCGTATCGTATTACTTCCTCTCCTCTGGAGAGGAGGTCACGTCTACCTCGTCAGGTCCTGTTAGGGATAATGCCACGGGAGATCTCTCTTCATCGAGTAGTCCATGGTTTCCCTTTTTTACGGTTCCGTAAGTCTTTGTTGCAGGTTGGCCGCGAGGAGGTGACACTTTGTCGTTTTCCGGCGTAGTCTCCCTTTCCACTACTTGGCGTTTTTGTTTCGCCGGAGTACGAAACATTTTCGCTGGGCGGAGATCGGTTCCCGCGAAAAAGTCACTTATATTAGTCGACTAACGCAATAGCGCTTAGTCGAGAGGTCAAAAATAAAATTAGAATAAAAGAAAATATATTGAACCAGTCAAATGTCTTAAAAAATAAAGTAAAACAAACAATTGTTTTGTCAATTAAAATATTTTTACAATGTCTTAAATTAACTTAAACTAATTACAATTTATTTTTCAGGTACCCCCGAGGAGGCGCCCAGCGTCAGGAAGAGGAAAAGGACAAAATTAGGATAAGGTAAGTGTGAGGTAAGTTTTTTATTTTTATTTGTGTGTAAGGTAAGTATACCAGGGGTGGTCAGGAAATGTTTGTGTGTGTGTTCTGCAAGTTTTTTGTGTAAGGTAAGTGAGGTAAGTGTGTGTGTTCCCAAGGTAAGTGCCTTGGGGACGTGTGTGTATGTTACCGTGTGTGTGAGTGATGTGTGTAAGGTGTTTTTGTGAGGTAAGTGAGGTAAGTGTATGAATGTGACTATTCTGCCAGGCCCAGGCTGTTGGTCTCGGCGAGCCGAACACGGCAATACCAAGCTCGGCTATCCCAAGTCCAACAGCAGCTGAGTTACGGGCAGACTAGTTTGAGGGGGAGGTAGAGGGTAGGAGGGGGGTCCTGTTGGTAGAGCTCGAGATGCTGAATAAAACAAGCCCAATGTCGACCACCTTACGTGGTATAGTGCGTCTCCAGTAGAGGTTCTAAGTTTCGGGAAAACGTGTCTAAATTTTAGAACTCTCGTTTCTCAGTCAATTATAGCCTAAAAATGGGCGTGTTTTGGCTCTTCGTGTAGGGTTTCTCGAGCTCTATCCAAAACAAGAGTCAAAACATAAAAAAATTTTTAAAATTAAACACTAAATTTTTTGGGTGCAGTCGATAGCGGGGAGGTCGGGCTTTACTCCGCAGAAAACCGCTACTTCGTACTGCAAGTAATGCCCGAGATATAGCCTTTTAAAAATTTCCAAAATGGCGGACCATCTGTCAAAACGAAATTTTGAACTTAAATATCTCCGGTCCTATTTGTCCCAGAGCCCTGGTGTTTGGGTTCTTCTAGGCGTACTTGAGGTCCTCTAGCTGGCTAGGCAAAAATCTAGCCTGAAAAATCGGAGGTGAGATATCCGGGATTTAGACCCTGGATCCGATGCTCCTGGAGGAGCTGATGTCGATGAAGAAAACCCCACTGTCGTAGGACAAATAGGTTCGGAGATATGCCGGTTTGAAAAAATCCAAGATGGCCGCCGAAAATTTAAAGTCCGGCGAGTTTTGGCTATATCTCGGCCAATATGCGTCCTATTGACGCCGGATTTGGACTGGGAGTATTCCCAGACTGTCCTGCACCCTGCCCGTCGGGTGGTCCAAAATAAAATTTTTGACCCTTTTTTATTGGTCCGTCTGAAAGAGTAGCCCTGGGCAGCGGTAACCCCGAAAACCCTATCTCTCTACGTCAAATAGCCGCTGAGCTATACAAAATCGAAAAATTCCAAAATGGCGGCCAAAAATGGTGAAAAATTTAGAATTTTGATTTCTCGGCCAATTATTGACCGAAAATCGACGTTCTTGGGCTCTATCTCTTCGTCTCGGTGAAGCCTAGACGAAGCCGCTGCTAAACTAATTTTACAACTTATATCTAACTATTTATATACAAAAAAGGGCTAAAAAATCGATATTTCCGTATCTATCGGCACTAAAATTCCCGAAAAATGTCCAGACGACGCCTAAAATGTCGCTCTATGATTCTACTAAATAAAATAATTTTCCCCAATACTAGATTTGGGAAAAAGTCAAAAAATTTCGAAAAATCCAGTTTTTGGATTTTTATTTAAAAATTTTGGTCTAACAAAAAATAGGTTTTGATGCGGCCGGGTAGAGCTCGCCAGCGCGCTTCGAACTACAATTTCAAAACCCACGCGCCTTGGATAGATCCGGAGATATTTAGGGTCAAAGTTTATATTTCTAATTAAAAATAACTTAAAACTAACTAACTTAAAATTCTGATGAGACCGGATTCCGTCTTGTCCAGATGGTGTCTTCGTTGGTACCTAACCTCATACAAATCGCTCCAGTAACGGCGGAGCAATTTTGAGGTTAGGTACTTGTTTTTTTGGTGATGGCAGGTCCGGGTTTCCACCGATGGCCGCGAGTGGGGCGTCAAACGACGCGTCTCCGCAAGGCGCAGGTGGCTACCGCGGCGGAATTTTAAGGTTGGTACAAATTTTTTGCACTAATTTGAAAAAACAATTTTGTCCGAAAATTTTCGTCAGTTTTTAATTTTTTAAAAATTTACCAAAAAGAAATCTAAGATAGTATCTGGCAGTTATAACTTAGTTTTTTAAGCACTATCAAGTGGTAATTTTTAATTTTGTAAAAGTCCAGAAATGTAGATTTTCACACCACGTTATTTCACAAAGTCACTAAAAATTTTGCAGCGGGAGTTGGAAAGTCGCGGTTTTTGACTCGGGAGGCTGGGGGCACCTGAGCCCCACCAAAGCCGCCCAAAAAACACGCACCTCCCCGCTTTAGATTTCCCGGAAAAATTTGTAAAGTTTTAAAATTCAGTTTTTTCGCGATAACTTCTTTCCCCGATGTGCTGGGAAGTCACACTTTGCACCAGTAGATGCGCCTCACTTAGACGCACAAAATGATGTATCGCACGGGTTTGTACACTTCGAAAAACCTATTTTTCTGAATTTTTTTCCGCGGAGCTTTGAAAAAATCGACCGATCTCGGACGCGTTTCGATCAGAACTGGTTAGGTTAGGTTAGGTTAGGTTAGGTTAGGTTAGGTTAGGTTTTTTTTTTTTTTTTTTTTTTTTTTCTCCTTCTTAGTCCAGGCGAACAAGATATGCCCAGATCAAATACTTTTTTATTTTACTTTATTTAAATAATTTTTACAACTGGGATGGATTTTGATTTAGGATTTATGGGTTGGTTTGTATTGGTTGAGGTTGGGATTTGGTTGGATCTATTTATTTAGTTTATTACATATATATATATGTTCTACGTCTACATACGCCCGCGTTGCCTTCCCCGATTTGCCACCGCCAACAAGATTTGTGTTTATGTTGGTTGTGACAAGTCAGGGGAGATGATCAGGCGCTTGCATTCGTTATAGATACACTACTTATAGATACATGTTATACTTATATATTATATACTGATTTATACATATGGGTTGGACTTGGTTGGGATGCATTGGGATATTATTACTTTATTTAAAATTTTTACAATGTGCTTATTTCCTAAACAGTTTTACGTTTCTAATATTTGATGACATTTTAATTTATATCTACTTCACATATAAATGTTGATTTGCATATCTTAACTTATTTGCGAGATGCTATATTATTACAAGGACTTAATCTTATCATTCTGTAGCATACATTTTTTACTGCATTTTTATTAACTATTATATACAGCTATACCTTATTGCTAATTCTGAGCAGCTATATTACAAATATAGTGTCAGTATTATTTTAATATACACATGTTTATTTCTAGGTTCCTATAATATCTTGTTTTTATTTTGCTGTTGTTACCTTCAAGTTCTACTATACTTGTTTTTGTTTCAGGTCGCTACTCCCGAGTCCCTGCTATTTTCAGTTTGTGTGTTCTTTGGGTCGTGTGGTGTCTAAGCAGAGCATTTTTCCTGCAGCGTCTTTTCGTCAGGTGAGTGTCGTGTGTGTATTTCGCATGCTTTTGTGTTAAATTAAAACCTGCTACTTTTAATATTAAAAGTGGTCTGTTTCTTATGTGTACTCGGTTGTTTGAGTCATTGGTTATTTGCGATGTGTGTTATGGATTGGTTTTAAACCTTGTGAGTGCTACATGTGTGATGTTGTTGTGAACTTTGTGTGTTTTGTGTGCCAGTTATGTATGCTTCAGCATTGTGTAGTTTTTGTGTATTGGTTTTGTGTGTTTGAGTGTTATCTGCAGGTACCCGGGCCATCTATTCTGCATTCTACCACTCAATGATATGTGGCTTCCCATGTTCACTTAACTAGATAGATACTCCCCTCGGTTCCGCGCACAATAGTGGAGCCGTTGGCCGTTCCTTCGCTGCCTGGTTGTATATGCTACTTTTCTTCCAGTTTATTATTTCGTGTTATTCCACAGCGAGGCTCGGCTTCCGGCCCATTGTTATTGTGTCTTCCTCAAAGGTGCATCTAGCTGTAAGCGACAGTTGTGCGCACTATCGCGTCCCATCGCGCCCTGACCGGGCATGCTTCACTAAAGGCGTTATGTGTGACGTCGGCCTTTTTTCCCGGACACAATTTTTACAAGTTGGTGGTGCGCCAACAGCGTACTCCGTACACTCTCCTCTTATATGGGGGCCACCGCAGTGACTGCACACCGTCTCGGTCTCCGTGCACAGCTTTTTGCCGTGCCCGAAGCCCAAGCATACAGTACACTGCGTGAGTGGTGATCGGTCCTTGACCTGTAGTGTTTGCAGGTCGATCTTGACAAAACCCACTTCCGTGAATCTCTGCCACAAAGTTGGCGTCACTCGGAGCACCACTTTGTGGGTTTTTGGGTTTTTCCCTCTTATTTTATATGCTGCCTCCATCCAGTCGTCGGCCTCCTCTAAGCCCTCAAAGACCGCCCTATTTTGATTTCTGAGGGCCCGGAAGAGGTCGTCGTCTGTGTGGACTTTTAGAACACCGGTTATCATTACCAACGGTTTCTTGTTGGTAATGTCCTCTGCCACTAGGTTTTTCTTCCTCTCCTTCAACTTCTTTTTTACGTTCTCGCGGTGTTCCTCCGTCCTGCAGCTTATAATTACTCGTCCATCTCTGGTCTTCCTAACCCGCTCCACCTCAACCCCCCCATTTCGGGCTTCTAGTGCCTCTCTAACCTCATTGAGGGTCTCCTCGGTGGTGCGGTTTCCTTGGCTACTGGTGATAGCCATCGAGTGCAGCGTTCTGTAGGCCGGGGGAGCCCCCGGTTTTCCAGCCGCTACACTCGCGTAGCTCTGTACTGGCTGCTTTACCTCACTCATCTCTACCCGGTGCTGTTCGATAACTTGATTCAAGTTATCGGTCTGCTTGAGGCTCTCCCGCATGAGTGAGGCGTGCTCCTCCATTTTCCGCACCAGTTCAGCTTTCTCTTCCTTGAATCTTTCCCAGCTTTTGACTTCTTCTTTTCCAGTCTCCGTATCTCCTTGTATTTCAGTTTGTGTATGCATCTCCCTTCCTTTGTTTCGTTGTTCGCCTGTACTCTCGCTACCCGTTTTTATTTGTGGGTTCCTGAGGTCCCTATCCATTTCCTTGATCAGGGCGTACAGTCGATCTAGCGCCCCCTGCACGCCCTGTTTTATTACGGTCTTAAGGTTACGCGAGTTTGCTAGGTGCTCTATGCCTTTGTCATAGGATGTCTTCGCCTCCTTCATCCTATGGCATTGTCCAACCGCGTTTTTAGTAACTCCTGGCGGTGTGCGTTTGGTGTAAGTCCTACTCGGCGTAACCTTAGTCTGCTTTGGCTCCTCGGGTTCCTCGGGTTCTGGTGGTGCTTTCTTACTCGTATAGGGGTCATCAGGAAATCTCAGCACCACTGCGGCTTTATTTTTTCTTTCAAATTTATCTAGTACCCGTCTGGAACTAATTGGGCTAGTCGGTGTTGGAGGAGTTCCCTGCTCCTCCTCCCGTGGCCTTATTGTATCCGTCCAGGGTCCTGGGGTGTATTCGTGTGCCGAGGGCGGGGAATAGAGGCCATATTCATGCCTTTTATTCACCACCGGATGATATTGTAGTGTATTCAATTGGTCCCGAGTCAGAGCATTTTCAGTAAATCGTTCCATGCAGTGGTCATATATTTCGTCAATGGCTTCATTCGGCAAGTATTTAACCTCGTACATCATTTTTCCCTTTGATGGTGTTCTGTACATCTTGGACTGTGGGTAGCGGGTGTTTCTTAGTCTAGTTTATTCTATTCAACTCGCGCAATAGCGCAGAGTTGACTGTTCAGTGTGCGTGTATTTGAGTGTGCGTATGCTTGTGTGTATAATTGTGTGTTTGATTGTGTGTGAGGTAGTGTGATAGGGCTCCTAATATGTATACTAAAGGATTAGGCGCAAAAGCACCTAATCAAGGTCAAAACTTAAAAACGTAGGTATAAATAAGACAACAAATGTTGAACCAGTCAATATATATAACTTTTACAACGTCAATTTATATTTCATTTACAGGTACTCCTGCTGTCCAGATCAGTGATGGATACGTCAACAGATGAGTACTTGTCACTACTTAAATTTACAATTTCTTTGCCTAAACGGCAGAATCCGGTCACAGACCTTAAATATAACTTAATACTAGCTTAACTTATTTATTTACTAATATCGTTCCACTCGAACTAATCTTATATTGTTTGTTTCAGGTCCAGGGGGGAGCGGGATGGGTGCCGGGAGCCGGGAGGTGGACAGATGGATGCGTCTCTTCACTACGAGTACAGCGACACCTCGCACGCCGGGATTGGACAAAAGGGCAAGGATTTAAAGGTAAGTGAAAAATGGGGGGGGAGCTAGAGGGGGGGGAGGGGGGTTAGAACGACAGATCTCGTCGTCCCGAGTTGGATGATACCAAACTCGACTATGTTGGCTCTGAAATTGGCTGAGAAACGGCCTGCGAAGTTTTGTCCCCAAAAGACCGGACCAAACTTCGCAGTTTTCAAATCGTTGTTTCTCACTCAATATCAACGCCAGAAGACCGAGCTTGGGCTCAAACTGCTCGGCTCGGCGAGATCTACCGTCTGAAACGAAAAAACGAGCAGAAATTTTTGAAAAATCTTTGGGCCTAAAAAAGGGTCCAACGGGTTCTCCTGGTGCCGAGGGCCACCCCTGAGGAAACCCGATCTTCCTCAGGTGGATATTCGCTAAGTTATTGGAAGTTGAATTTTTCCAAGATGGCCGCCTGCAAAAGTTTGGACTCCAATAACTCGGTAACCAGTAGACCTATTGTACCCGTGCTTGGGTTCTCTGGGAAGCCCCTGGCCTGACCTAGGTCCTAATATATAAATTTGAGGTCAAAAATTTTTGACCTGTTTTATGGCTGGAGGTGATAGCTTTAGCTGTCCTGTTACCTGTGGTCGAAATCCGGAGTCGATATCTTAAAAGATGGCTGAGATATGGACTTCCAAAGAAAGCCAAGATGGCCGCCGAACTGTCAAGCTGTGGCGAGAAATCACCACAGCTCCGTCATTTATGGTCCGATCGAGACCGGATTTCGTCCCAGGTGTTGCCCGTCACACTCCCCACCCTGCCTGGGGGGGGGTTTGCACAAAAAATTTTTGGCCTATTTTATAGGCTGGGCAGCTGCGGAAGCCTACGCCTATGTCAGCAGTCCAAACCTCGTCGCTCTAGGTCAAAAGACCGCAGAGATATTGGAGTTTTTAAATTTCCAATATGGCGGCCGCCCTAGGTGGAAAAACAACAAAATGCGATTTCTCCGGTTCCTATGGGCCGAATCACGTCGAGCTTGGGCTCAAATAAAAGGTCTCGACGAGGTCTAGTCGCTACTGTCAATAAAATAATTTTACACCTTATATCTATTTATATATTTACAAATTTAAGCCAAAAAACTGATATCTCAGAAAGTACAAGTCCAAAAATTTACTAAAAATATTCAAATGATAGGCCAAAATGAGCTCTATTTTTCCCCTAATTTAGTTGATTTTAACCCTATAGTAAAAACTTAAAAAATTTTAAAAATTTTGAAAAGTACGGTTTTTTAATTTTATTTCGAAAATTTTCCTAGATAAAAAATCAGGACTTTGTGCGGGCAGATAGAGCTGTCTGCCGCGCACAATCCAGTAGTTACAAAACCCACGCGTCCCTTGTACTTTCCGAGATATTCTAATTACAAAAATAATTTTCTAATATAAAATAATTAGAACCTATAATACTTAAAATTATTGTGAGGCCGGAAATGAGCTGCTCCTCTTCGGGTCTTGAAATGATCCAAACCTCAAAACGCTCACGCCAATATTGGCGGAGCAATTTTGAGGTTATGGAGTTGTTTTTTTGGACTTGACAGGACCGGGTGTACTCCGATGGTAGAGAGCGAGGCGTCAATCGACGCGTCTCGCCAATGCCTCGGAGGCTACCGCGGCAGAATTTTTGGTTTTAATAGAAAAATTTTTCACTAAGTCCGAAAAACTGAATTTGTCTAAAAATTTTTTCACTTTTTAATTTTTTATAAAGTTACTATCAAAAATTCTAAGGTTGTATCTGGCCAAAGTACCTTAGTTTTTCATGCTCTTTCTCCTCGTATTTTTAAATTTGGAGTCGGTCACTAAACCACGATTTTCACTCCACGTTTTTTCACTTTTCGCTTAGTAACTTTGCGAACGGAGTTGGGAAAACGACGCTTGTATTTTTGCCAGGTAGGGGCACCAGAGCCCCACCGAAGCCGCCGATAAAAACTGGGTGTCGTCGATTTAGTTTCCGAGTTAGGAATTTTTTAAAATCTAAAATTTTGTTTTTCCACTATAAGTTTTTAGCCCGAATAGCTACGAAACTGAATTTGGTATAGGCACCTGCGCCTCACTTTTCCGCACAATCCGATACTATGCACGGCACTGTAGCACTCAAAAAACCAATTATTTTGAATTTTTTAGTCGGGAGCTTAGGTCAAATCGACTGTTCTCGAGCGTGGTTCGAGTGGAACTGGTTAGGTTAGGTTAGGTTAGGTTAGGTTAGGTTAGGTTAGGTTAGGTTAGGTTAGGTTAGGTTAGGTTTTTTTTTTTTTTTTTTTTTTTTTTTTTTTTCCAGGGCCTCTATCATTGGTCAAGACAGAGCTCTCATTACTTTATTTTGTTGTACCAAAGGTCTAATTTCTACAATACAAAAAAGAAAAAATTTCTAGTTATGCTACTACTTATTTTTGTTTTTACTGATTTTCCTACTTTATTCTTACTATATTTCTATATTTCTAAGTGCATGCTACTCAGGTAAATAATTTGTACGGTTTTTGTGATGGGTAAGTTGGTTGAGGAAAGTTGGAAGGATGAGGGAGTTGGTTTAGGTTGGAAGTTGGTTGGGTTGGGTTGGGAGTTTGTAGGATGTGCTTTTTTGTTTATTTATTAGTTTTCCAATATTTATATTACATTTCTAGCTTAATATAGGTATTACATTTTTACTTACATATCTATTATATATAACTAACGTTTACATATTTTTACCAGCTATTACCTACATTATTTTTACTTAGTTTCTATTTTTATATTAAGTAGTGCAATTTTTGTATGTATTTGTTTATTTTGTTTCTAAAGACGCACAGTTTATCTTTATTCATTCTAGTAAGAACCTAGTTTATCTATTACATGTGTATGTTTACAATTTATTACAAACTATATATATGTTTACCTTACTCTATTGCCGACGCTGTACATGGAATATACTAAGTATATTTCTGCAGTGTCGTTTATTATACACTTGATATTACTATTAATTTGTTACTGTTCAATATATATTGTTATTCAATTTAATTGCTGATTTACTATTTACTTTTGTATGTTCTAGGTACCACTATCACCGGGATACCTGCAGTTTGGTATGTATTATGTTTTACCTACTAATTTGTCGTGTTTCTGTGTGTATTACTAGAGTGTGATTGTGTTGAGTGTGTTTTGCATGTGTGTTGTTTTGTTACAAACTAACAACTTTTCCATTAAAAGTTGCTTGTTTTAATTGTTACTAATTATGTGAAGCGTATGTTTGTTAGTGTTTATGCTAGTGTGTTGTGTTTGTTCGTATTGTAGTGCTTGTGTTTTGTGCCTTAGATGTGTTGTGTTTTGTTTCTTCGCTGCAGGCTCCCAGTCCATTCTAGCCAAGGTCGCTGATTTTCTTGGTGTGTTCCACACCGCCCTATTCCTAGTACCAGAGGAAAGTACCGGTTCTACGCACGATAGCGGAACCGTAGGCCATGCCACGTTGACTGGTCCATTGTCACGTTTTCACCACCAGTGTATAAATCCATTTTTCTCCAACGAGGCACGGCTTCCGGTCCATTACTATTGTGTTATCCCCGGTAGTTCCTCTAGCAGTAGGCCACGGTTGCGCGCACTATTGCGTCCCATCTGGCCCTTACTGGGCACTCCTCACTGAAGGCATTATGGTTCGCTGTGGCCTTCTTTTCTCGGACGCAGTTCTTGCATTTCGGTGGCGCGCCCACCGTGTACTCCTCGCATTCATTGCGAGTGTGGGGTCCACCGCAGTGACTGCACACTACCTGGGTCTCCGTGCACAGCTTTTTGCCGTGCCCGAAGCCCAGGCAGACGGTACACTGCGTTAAGGGCGACCTATCCGTTACCTGCAGAGTCTGCAGGTCGACCCTTACTGTTCCGGTGTCCATCATCCTCCTCCAGAGGGGTGGCGAGACCTTCATTATTACCCTATGGGTGTTAGGGTTTCTCCCTCGGATCTTGTAGGCTACTTCCATACGGCTGTCGCCCTCCCCCAGGCCCTCAAAAATCAAATTATTTTGGTTCCTGAGGGCCCCAAGGAGGTCGCCGTCCGTATGAGTCCTAAGAACACCCGTTATCATCACCATTGGCTGTTTGTTGGTGATGTCCTCTGCCGTGAGACTCGCCCTTTCCTTGCTGAGCTTCTGCTTCAGCTTCTCCCTCTCCTCTGGAGTTCTACAACTTATGATGACCCGGCCATCTCGTGCTTTGCGAACGCGCTCAACTTCGATCCCCCCCTGTTTGGCATTTAAAGCCTCTCGCACCTCCTTGAGGACTTCATCAGCCGAGGCGTTTTCCTTCCCGGATGTAACTGCTACGGAGTGTAGTGTCCTGTACACCGGGGACTTTCCCTCGGGTCTTGCAGCCACCACACTCGCGTAGCTTACTTTTGGCACGTTTATCTGTTTGAGCTCCTCAAGATGGTTCTTCATTTCCTCTCTTAGCTTCTCCTGTTGGAGGCTAAACTCATCAAGCATTTGCTTCATACGCCTGTCATAGCTTGTCATGCTTTCTGCGTGTTGTACCACAGTACTTTTGAAGAACTCTTTGTCTTCTGGGTATAAGTGCCATTCCGTCCTGTCCGGGTCTTTGGTCGTTTCTGACGTTCCTGGTCTCTCTTCCTTCATTTCTGCCTGTGTCTGTGCGTCTTTCGTGACCTTTCTCTGTCCGCCCTGGTTTGCCCCCTTATCCGCTAAGGCCTTCTCCAGTTCCCATTCCGACTCTTTGACAATGGCGTACAAGCGGTCTACCGCGATCTGTACTCCATTTTTGATCTCCGTCTTGAGATTCCTGGAGTCCGTTAAATGTTGTTTAGCCTTATTTAAATATTTCCTTGCTAAAACGATCCTGACTGTGTCCTCTGTCCCCTTAGGTGGTGTTCTTTTAGTGAAGGTTTTGTTCACTTCTACGGGGAAAGTCAGGGCAACGCTCTTTTTTACTCGGATATCCTTATCCTGGGGGCTGTTACGTCTTTGTGTTACTTCCTCTCCATCTGGAGAGGAGGTCACTACTACCTCTTCCGTGTGCTTTGCCGCTTGTGCGGTTTTACTTTGAGGCGGTGACTCTTTGTCTGGCGTGGTTTCTGTTCTCGCCGGTACGCGAGGTCTTACCGGTGTGCGGTGCATCCTTCTGGCAGCCGGAGATCTAAACTACCAGAGATGTGTGGTCACTTAAACTAGTCGACAAGCGCAAGAACACTTAGTCGAGTTGTCAAAATATTAAAAATAAAAGTTTAAAACAATATATATTGAACCAGTCAAATAATAAAACAAAATAATATTTTTATATTGTCAAAATTACAAAATTTATTAAAACTAACTTAACTAATTCTTATTTTATTTACAGATGGTGTCGGCGCGCCAGCTACCAGGTCTCAGGTAAGTCACAATCTGATATCTAATACTAATTTTTACAATTTCTAATTCTATTTTTCTGTTTCAGGTCAACAGATCGGCGAGGGGAGGAACAGGCTACGTCCCAGGTGCACCAGCGGGTTCTCCGCGTCGCGAGGAACCAGTGGACACCAAGAACGGGGAAATTGGAGCAAGAATGAAGGAAATAGGGTAAGTTGAAAAATAAGGGGGGGATGGAGGGGTGGGGGGGGGCTAGGATGATAGGTCTCGTCGAGCCGAGTTGTTCAAACCCAAGCACGACCAACCTATCTGCCTTATTGAGGGAGCAGCGGTGTCCGAAGTTTTACCGAAATAAAACTTCCCCGACTTCGACCCTTCGCTGTTCGCTCAATTCTGCAGCTAGCGACCGGTGCTTGGGCTCGTTCTTCTCGTCTCCACGAGCTCTAGCGGATACGGCAGGAAAAAAGGGTAGTTGAGACTGAAACTCCGATCAGGCCCAGAGGGGGACCAATCGATAGAGGAAGTCCCGGGAAGTTCTCTATAGAAAACCCGGTCTTCCTAGGACGTATAGTTCCCGAGATATACAAGAAACAAAAAATCCAATATGGCCGCCGACCAAACTTTGACCGTAGATATCTCTGGGGTTATTTGTCCTAAAGTGCCCGAGTTTGGGTTTGTTATGTGGCCCCCAGTGAGATCTACGTCCCCACGTGTACAGTTTATGTCAAAAAATTTTAGTCAATTTTATAGTCTAGGCTGTTAGAGAAGCCCCTGCAGATGTCCCCAGTCGAAATCCCGACTCTGTGCGCCCAATAGTTTAGGAACTATCGGGGTTTAAAGTTTTCGCAAGATGGCGGACAACTGTCAAACGCCGGCGCGAAACGGCTGTATCTCTGCCAATATTGGGGCTATTGCCTCCGGACTTCGACTGGAGTCGTTCCTATCACCTTCCCCACCCGTTTTGGGGGGGCGTTAATGTCAAAAACTTTTCACCGCTTTTAACCCCGGATACTGTCCGCTAAGTCCAGCACTGCTGCCCAGTCAAAACCCCGTCGCGATAGGACAAGTATATCCGGAGTTATCACGGAAACAAAAATTCCAAGATGGCGGCGGCCCTTGGCCAAAATCCAGTAAACTCCCGTTACTCGGGCCTGGTTTGGCCGAGGACCACCGTGTTTGGGGTCAAATCCAAGGTCTTGGCGAGACCTATCTAGTTCTATCTCTAACTTAATGCTAACTATAATATATATTTATTTATTTAAGGAAAACTGTACAAAAATCGATATCTCCGAAAGTATCAGAGATAAATTCGCCGAAAAAAGTCCGGAATGTCCGCTTAGATGGGCTCTATTTTACTGCTATTTTTAATAATTTACTCTAATAATAAAAAATTTAGTGACTTTAAAAATTTTGAAAAATTGAGTTTTTTGAAAATTTTCCGGGTTTTTTCTTTACTAACCCTATGGGTTCTGGGTACGGCTGGGTAGAGCTCCCCAGCGCGCACAATCTGGCTGTTACAGAACCCACGCGTCTCTAATAGTTTCGGAGAAATCTCCGGTCAAAGTTAAATATTCTAATTAAAAATAATTACAAACTAACTAACTTAAAATTCTGTTGAGGCCGGAACTGAGGTGGTCTTCAACGGGTCTTCAAACGGTGATAACCCCAAAACGCTCACACCAATAATGGCGGAGCAATTTTGAGGTTATAATGTTGTTTTTCTTATCTTTGCAGCGCCGGGTGTCACCCGATGGTCGCGTGCGGCACGTCAAACGACGCGTCCCGACGAGGCCTAGGTGGCTACCGCGGCGGAATTTTTTGTCCAAAGGAAGTTTTTCGAGTTAAGCCCGAAAAACTGAAATCAACGAAAAATTTTGACACTTTTTAATTTTTTACACCAAAAGTAAGTCCAAATCTAAGATAGTATCTGGCAATTTCCTATTAACTTTTAGCGCCCGATCTGATGGTAATTTTTAATTTCGACTAAGTCCAAAAATGGCGGAAACTCGACCACGTTTTTTAAGTTTTCCACTTATAACTTTTCCAAGCGAGTTGGGATTTTCTTGGTCTTGATGGGGCCTTGTTGGGGCACCTGAGGCGCACCAAAGCCGCCCTTAAAAAGGGGGGTCGCCGATCTTGTTTCGGAGAAATTTCACTTTAAACTTTTAAAAATCAGTTTTTCCACTATAACTTTTTGTCGCGATATGCTACGAACAAACTAACACCACAGGCACGTGCGCCTCACTTTCGCGCACAGTTTGGTGTATCGCACGGGTTTGTAAGTGCAGAAAAACCTATTTTTCCGAATTTTTTCCCGCGGAGCTTTGAAAAAATCGACTGTTCTCGGCCGCGTTTGGAACAGAACTGGTTAGGTTAGGTTAGGTTAGGTTAGGTTAGGTTAGGTTAGGTTAGGTTAGGTTAGGTTAGGTTAGGTTAGGTTAGGTTAGGTTAGGTTAGGTTAGGTTAGGTTAGGTTAGGTTTAGGTTAGGTTAGGTTAGGTTAGGTTAGGTTAGGTTAGGTTAGGTTAGGTTAGGTTAGGTTAGGTTAGGTTAGGTTAGGTTAGGTTAGGTTAGGTTAGGTTAGGTTAGGTTAGGTTAGGTTAGGTTAGGTTAGGTTAGGTTAGGTTAGGTTAGGTTAGGTTAGGTTAGGTTAGGTTAGGTTAGGTTAGGTTAGGTTAGGTTAGGTTAGGTTAGGTTAGGTTAGGTTAGGTTAGGTTAGGTTAGGTTAGGTTAGGTTAGGTTAGGTTAGGTTAGGTTAGGTTAGGTTAGGTTAGGTTAGGTTAGGTTAGGTTAGGTTAGGTTAGGTTAGGTTAGGTTAGGTTAGGTTAGGTTAGGTTAGGTTAGGTTAGGTTAGGTTAGGTTTTTTTTTTTTTTTTTTTTTTTTTTTTTTTTTCGTTTAGGCTCCTGCTTAAGGCATGTGCAAGAGTTCATTACTATTTTGTTTTGTTTACTATTTATTTAAAAAGATTACAATATTTGTTAATAACTACTTTTAATTCTATTCTCGTAAATCCTACCTAGTTTTTTATTGTAGTGAGCTACTTTATTTATGTACTAGTGCATGCGGGTAAATAATTTTACTACTTGGGTGCTGGTTGGATAAGATACGGGTTGGCTTTTATTGGTTGATGTTGGTTTGGGTAACTTGGATTGCAGGTTCTTATTGGATGGTTGGTTATGGTTGGGAAGTTTTTGGAAGCCGTTTGAAGTTGTTAGGACACAGGTTGGTATAGTATACTATGGTTTAGGATGTCTAAAGGTGTTTTACAAGTTTGTAGGGATTGGGAATAGGTATGTATGTCGGGATTGTTTGTGTTTGGAAGTGATTGGATGAATGTGATAGTTGGATTGAGTTGGGCCAAAAGGTATTTCAGGTTTACTGGATGGGTAGGTTGGCTGTAGTTTTTATTTAACTCTTATATCTAGTTACATCTTGTTACTCTTATTACTAATACATGTTTTGTTGTTCAATTTATAGGTAGTTTATATTCTTAGCACATGCTTAATATCTAATTCTAGTTGCATGCTGCAGGCAGCTGCCTTGCAGGTCTATTTTATCTTTAACACTAATCTTAACTAAATACATATATTTCTTATTTCTACTGGATTTTGACGCCACGAGATCTTATACTACAGTATAAGTCTGTAATGTCACATGAATACTTCTAATTATTACTAGTGTTTTTGTACTGGTCATATACATGGTTCAATCTAGTTAATTAATTGTGTATATTATGATTGTTTCAGGTCGCCTCTACTCACCGGGAGCCCGCTAATCTACACGTAAGTATGTTTTGTTGTTCGTGATATAGTAATGTGTGGTTGTTGATGTATGCAAATGTGAGGTTGTTATGCGTATGTTTTGGGTGCTATAAACCGCGAACTTTTGCATTAAAAGCCGCTAAGTTTTAGTACGGTATGTAAGTGTGTGTGTGCGTGTGTGTGTGTGTGTGTTCTGCTATTGATAGGTTTGTAATTGTTTTATGCATGTTTTCATATTGCGCTGTATGTTTGTGTGTTTAAACGTGTGTGAATATGGTGTTCCGGCAGGTTCCCGGTTGGATATCAGGTATCTCCAATGTAAGTTGGTGTATTGGAGAGGTGACCTAGAGCCAAGCGTGGCCGCCGGTTCCACGCACGATAGCGGAGTCGTTGGCCGTACCTCTTTGTCAATGTGGTGGTACTCAAGGGTGGTACGAGTTTTATTGCTGTGTATCAAAGAGGTACGACTTCCGACCCATTACTATTGTGTTGTTCCCGGCGACTCGCTTAGCTGTAGGCCACGGATTGGCGCACTATGGTGTCCCACCTAATCCTTACAGGACACTTCTCGCTAAATGCGTTGTGCATTGCCTCTGGTCCTGTACGCCTTTCGTTGTTACAATTAATGCACTTAGGTGGTGCGCCGACGATGAATTCCTCACACTCCTTTTTGGTGTGAGGTCCCCCACAGTGACAACACTTTGCTTCGGTTACCTCGGTACACATCTTCCTACCGTGTCCGAAACCTAGGCAAAGTGTGCACTGGGTTAGAGGCGACCTATCGGTGACCTGCAAGGTCTGTAGATCTATCCTCACCGTTCCTGTAGCTGTAAATCTCGCCCAAAGTGCCGGTGAGACCTTAAATATAACTTTATGCGTATTCGGGTTTCGTCCTCTGATTTTGTATGCGACGTCCATCCAGGCGTCTTCCCCCTCAAGGCCCTCAAAAATCTCCCTATTTTGATTTCTGAGGGCCCTGTGGAGGTCGTCGTCTGAATGCGCCCTGAGGACACCCGTCACCATCACCATTGGTTTTTTGTTCGTGATGTCTTCTGCAACTAGGTCTCGTCTGCGTTCCTTTAGCATCTTCTTGAGCTTGTCGCGCTCTTCTACTGATTTACAGCTGACGATCACTTTGCCTTCTCTCGCTTTTCTAACTTTCTCCACTTCGATCCCGCCATTGGTTGCGTTCAACGCTTCCCTAATGGCCTTAAGGGTGGTCTCGGCCGTCTGAATGCTGTCGGGATCGGTGTTAGATATTGTTACTGAGTGCAGCGTCCTAAAAGTCTTGGGGTTAATCCCCGACTTCTCGGCCGCTACACTGGCGTATGATCGTTTAGGATTGCTCTCCGAGGCTACAACACTGTGCTTTTCAATAACCTTTTCAAGGTTATTGGTACTCACCAGGTTCCTCTCTAGTAGCTCGGAGTGCTTCTCCATTTGTTCGGTGAGGATGGCCCATCTTCTGCCAAGAGCCTCCCTGTCTTCCTCCTGCATAGGGGGTCCACTCCGCAGTGGGCTCTGTATATCGGCCTGCGTTTGCACGCTGCAGAACGTCTTCTCCTTCTCTTGTTCGCTGGAGCCCTTCCCCACTGCGCCTGATAAGGCCTTCCCAAGTTCCGCATCTGTCTCTTTTAGTAGAACAAATAACCGATCCGTTGCCAGTAGAATGCCTCGTCTAATCTCTGTCTTGAGATTTTTAGAGGCATTTAGATGGTTTTTAAATGTGAATATGCATTTGCAGGCTTCAGTCATTCGCGCCTCTCGTGCTGTCACGTTGAGTGTCTCCTTTGGTGACGTAAGTTTCACAGGGGTCTTTTTCGCGTTGTTGGTACCGCTGGTGCCTGCAACTGCATGTGCGGCCTTGACTTGGGGTGGGGAGAATTTAAGGGACACTCCCTTCTGTTTTCCCTTTGGTGGGCTGTAGCCGAAGGGGTTTGCTGGTTTTATAACCGACAGACCCTTCGCCGCATTCCTCTTATTGATCCGCTCCAGTTGTTCAGCTTCTTTGGCTTTTTGCCTGGTGTACTCTTGGAGTGGTTGAGAGGGGGATGGGGACGGGGAGGACAGAGTATCCTCGTTCGCGAGGTATCTCAACTTCCTTTCCCTTTTTCCCTTTCCTTCGATATCCTC